>VHKM01000315.1:0-392218 GCA_007210695.1 Neogobius melanostomus
CCTCATTATGCTACGAAGAAATAATTAGGCCAGAAAAGTTATTTTTCTTTCTGCATTTTTAACTCTGGAGCAGTTTCATGGTCCAGCACAGAGGGCGGGAGATGAGAGGCGGGCCAGGAGTCGAGGAGGAGGAGGAGGGGAGGGAGGAGGAGGAGGAGGAGGAGGAGGAGGGGAGTGAGGAGGAGCGGGAAGGGAGGAGGAGGAGGAGGAGGTTCTATGAAAGATTTTTTTTTTACGTCATCAGAATGTGAAATTTTAAATGTCAGTGAATTTTCTGCTTTGAATATTTTTTTAATACTGACATAACATGTTTGAATATGTTTTGTCCTCGAATTTCAGATACTGAATATTCAAACACATAATTAAAAGTGTCAACAGTCTAAATTCACAGTTAAAAAATTTATCAGTAGAAAAAAAAATTTAACGTCAAAATTCCCCCTTAAATAGTCAATGTTTAAAGAATCAAGCCTTAAATTTAACAGTCGAATTCAGAGAGTGAAATTCACACCGAAATATTCCCACAGAACATCCTGGACACAAAACTGAACAATCGAGCCAGAGTCGAGCCACATTCTGGTTCATCAGCAAGCAGTGCAAGGGACCAATCAAAATCGTAGATTTGACTTGTCAATTCCTCTTTCCTCATCTGTAAGTCCCGCCCACTTAAAAACACAAACCAACAGGAAACATCCTGCGTCTCGGCTCTCAGTCATCCAGGATCGATTGCTCAGCCTGGATGTCCAGGATGTTCTGTGTGAATTTCACTCTCTGAATTCTACTGTTGAATTTAAGGGCTTGATTCTATAATATTGATATTTCAAAGGGGAATTTATGTGTTGAATTTTTTATGCAAATGTTACACTTTAGACTGTTGAATTGGATGTATTGAAAATGAATAAAGGTGAATTTCTCATTTTCAATTTAAAACCCCTGAGCAGTGAATATTCAGTGACTGAAAAAAATTCAAACATGTTATTTCAATGTTAAAAGATTCAAAGCATAAATTTCACATTTTGATGAAAAATCTTCCATAGAGTTCACGGTCCAGCACAGAGTGAGGAGGTGGAGAGGCTGAATGAGGAGAGGGAATTACGCACGCACAAATCTATTTACATACAGACAATGTTTTTGAAACAATAAGATGCAGGACTCCCCTGGAAAAGAGATTCATCATTTTTAAATCCAGGCTCAAGATGCATTTATTCAGACTGGCTTTTAACACTCACTTGAGTACACTTTATCTGTTTTATAGTTTGAGTGTATGAATGTTTTTTAATTGTCAGTAGGATTTCAATAAAAAACTAATAAGTAATTTTCTCATAAAAGACTGTCCAGAGGTTTTCTTTATCAGTGATATTTTTATTTAGGCACATATCACTGGGCCTCGAGGACTGAGCTTCGTTCTGTCATGTTCTTTGTGGAATGACAAATACTTTGAACCTTGACTGTGTGTGGCACATGCATGTTCTGCACTAAAACATGTACAATAGGCCAGAATGAATATTGTGAGTGGTGGTTGATCTGAGGGGCCAACGGCGCAGATTGGCAGCCACATTTCTGTAAGTCTATCCCAGGGCAGCTGTGTAAAGTGTGAGTGAGAGTCCAGATTATTATGAATTAATCTCCAAAGGCCGGTACATTCATTAACGATTTGGCTTAGACAGAAACATAAATGTGGACAACAGCTGGAAACCTCTGGATCCTTCAGAATCTGCCATGTTTGAGGCTAATGCTAACGGACTAGCCAACTGCTAACATTTGGACCGAACACCTTTCCTGTCTATTCCCACGTTTTTTAACGCTAACAAATGCCAAAATAGCGCCACCATCTGGACTCATTTATATAAAGATAAAATGTCTCAATGTTTATGTTTCCTTTATTTTATTTTTAATTTACGGTAAATTAATCATAGCCTCAGACTTCCGGGCAGGGTTAGGGTTTAATATGCAACAGGAAGAAAAGGGTCTTCCATAAACAAAGTACCTGAACCACTGGAGAGCCACACCCCGACCTAATTGGCTCGTCTTGATTAAACCACTTGAAATGACCAGGGAGAGTCAGATGATCTTTTTAAAGTTTATTGAGTTCAAACGTAACAACAGAAGGTAACATGTGAACAAACAGTAATGTAGGTTTTACTATTCAGGATTAAGTTTACAATTACTCAAACAGATTAAAGGGACGAGATGGAAGTTTTTTTACTCGCCACTGCCACCTCAGGTCTTACGTGTAACTGCAGTCTCTGTTAAGCTCGTGCATGATGGAGACAGTGCAGGAGTTAGCAGCAGTTGTGGTGAAAAGGTCTGGGCTCATTCTCTCGAGGACATTGCTGGAGCATGGGAGGAAAATACATCATTCCATCTAGTCCCTTTAAAATGTGACTCACAGGTCAGAGGCTGAGTACTGCACCTCAACTTCTACTGTGAGAGGCTACAGATACAGACGGCGTCTCTGGAATCGCCCACATATAGAAGGAGCAACGTCTCCGTCACATCAGCTCTCGTCCATTGAAATGAATGAGGAAAGATCGTCTAAATAAAATGATTTTTTTTTTTGCCCTATTCATTAAAAGAACACACACAAAACCTTAACACAAATCCCCCAAAACCAACAACATCACACTGAATAAAACAATAATTCACACCTTTAAATATGATTAAGATAAAACAGAGAAACATAAACAGGATCATGGAAATGGCCGCTGGTATTTTGGGTTTTGTAAAGGAGGTGCTGTGGCCTGATCTTTGCATGTGGCTTTAGTCACATACGTCCCTTTCCACGCAATATTTAAAAATATGCATCAGGAAATAAAGTAACCATTGATCAGTGTGAAAAGGGCTCGTTCCTTTAGGGAGAATTCAATGTAGCTGCTCCTGTAGTCAAATAAAGCCAGAGGCAGCTTTTGTTTAAACCAACCTTTACTCAACTCTTTAGTGACGACTGGGCACTCGAGGTTTGAGCCTATTTTATGTTTTTATGTTACTTTTGTGTATATTTCAGAACCATAAACAGAGATTTACCGTTTTTGTTGTGGAATCTGATTGTCTTTCAAACCAGCTCCCTCTGAAACACCGACTAAACATGAATATACAGCGCCCCCTGCTGTCACAGTTCAACACTGACACCTTTAGAAGCTTCATACACAGGATTATTCCTTGTTTTCGACTCATTTTCATCTCGTTTTTGTCGCTTCTTGTCCAGTTTTTTTTGGGTAATGACAAACTGGAGGAAATCTGCTCCGTTTAGGCGCGGGTTAAGAGGTTTTTTATCTTTTCAAATTGCCCATCATTAAACATTTACTACAGTAGTACGGTAACACATTTGAAGTTCGATGGAAAGTATCGCGATAAACGATATTATTGACTCTATCGATACTTTCAACTCATCAGATCCTAAAATACCACACAAGCTGCAATAAACATACAATATAATGTAACTCAATTTGCTTCAGTTAGAAATCAGAGTTTTACAATGAAAAAAAATAGGGGGGAAATGCTTTAAATGTATAGACGATAAATATCGAGCCCAAAAAAAGTATCGTTTATCTGTTATTTATTGAACGATAAGTCGATATAGTAATTATCGTCACAGCCCTACATTATAGTAAAGGGTTCAGTCATGGTTTGAAAGACAATCAGATTCCAAAACAAAAATACGGTAAGTGTCTGTTTTATGTTTCTGAAATGATGTGCAAAAGTCTACAACATAAAATATGTATAATAGGAGAGCAAACATGTGACCGATTACAAAGAAGGGTAAGTCTCACTTTCGGACGATTAAATGATCTTTTTTGCCCTTTTCACCGCACAGCATCGTCCTATGTTTTTCAAGTGATGTCCCGATAATAATAAAGGGCTTTTGCCTCGGATCGCCTTCTTCCTCTCTAGATTCATTTTTTGTACCCGGATCCTTGAAGAACCTGCGTTTTAGTCCATTCTGCATTTACTGTCTCTGACTTCAACACAAAGAAAACATATTTAAAAATAACACACAGAAAACCTTAACACAAAATCACCCAAAACCAACAACATCACACTGAATAAATCAATAATTCACACCTTTAAATATGATTAAGATAAAACAGAGAAACATAAACAGGATCATGGAAATGGCCGCTGGTATTTTGGGTTTTGTAAAGGAGGTGCTGTGGCCTGATCTTTGCATGTGGCTTTAGTCAAATATGTCCCTTTCCAACGCAATATTTAAAAATATGCATCGGGAAATAAGGTAACCATTGATCAGTGTGAAAAGGGCTCGTTCCTTTAGGGAGAATTCAAATGTAGCTGCTCCTGTAGTCAAATAAAGCCAGAGGCAGCTTTTGTTTAAACCAACCTTTACTCGAGTTAACAGCGTTCTTTAGAAACGCTGTTAAACTCACGGTTCAAACAGTGCTGGAAGAAGGACGCCATTTTCTTACTTGAGTAAAAGTACAGATACGAGGATAACACATTTATTCCAGTAAAAAGCAAAGTATCAGATTAAAATTCTACTGCAGTAAAAGTTTCCACTTGCAAAGGTACTTAGAGTAAAAAAAGGTAAATGGTCTCAACTTATATAACGCTTTTCCACCTTCATTAGAACCAAGCATTGACAGTAAGGAACCAGTTACCCATTTACTCTCTCATTCATACACCAGTGTATGCAGACACTGGAGGCAAGGAGGGGAAGTGTCTTCATACATCATTCCATCTAGTCCCTTTAAAATGTGACTCACAGGTGTAAAAGGAATAGGCCACAGGCTGAGTACTGCACCTCAACTTCTACTGTGAGAGGCTACAGATACAGACGGCGTCTCTGGAATCGCCCACATATAGAAGGAGCAACGTCTCCGTCACATCAGCTCTCGTCCATTGAAATGAATGAGGAAAGATCGTCTAAATAAAATGTTTTTTTTTTTGCCCTATTCATTTAAAAATAACACACACAAAACCTTAACACAAAATCCCCCCAAAACTAACATCACACTGAATAAATCAATAATTCACACCTTTAAATATGATTAAGATAAAACAGAGAAAACATAAACAGGATCATGGAAATGGCCGCTGGTATTTTGGGTTTGTAAAGGAGGTGCTGTGGCCTGATCTTTGCATGTGGCTTTAGTCAAATATGTCCTTTCCAACGCAATATTTAAAAATATGCATCGGGAAATAAAGGTAACCATTGATCAGTGTGAAAAGGGCTCGTTCCTTTAGGGAGAATTCAAATGTAGCTGCTCCTGTAGTCAAATAAAGCCAGAGGCAGCTTTTGTTTAAACCAACCTTTACTCGAGTTTAACAGCGTTTCTTTAGAAACGACTGGAAACTCACGGTTCAAACAGTGAAGGACGCCATTTTCTTACTTGAGTAAAAGTACAGATACGAGGATAACACATTTATTCCAGTAAAAAGCAAAAGTATCAGATTAAAATTCTACTGCAGTAAAAGTGAAAAAGTTTCCACTTGCAAAGGTACTT
The DNA here is from genome assembly GCA_007210695.1 of Neogobius melanostomus. NCBI lineage: Eukaryota > Metazoa > Chordata > Actinopteri > Gobiiformes > Gobiidae > Neogobius > Neogobius melanostomus. The sequence continues at coordinate 5,457 of VHKM01000315.1, forward strand.
AGAGTACCTTTGCAGGACTATAATGGGTCTAACCAGGGTTGTAATGGGTCTGAACCAGGGTTTGTAATGGGTCTAAACCAGGGCTATAATGGGTCTAAACCAGGACTATAATGGGTCTAAAACCAGGGTTGTAATGGGTCTAAACCAGGGTTTGTAATGGGTCTAAACCAGGGTGTAATGGGTCTAAACCAGGGCTGTAATGGGGTCTAAACCAGGACTAATAATGGGTCTAAACCAGGGTTGTTAATGGGTCTAAAACCAGGGTTGTAATGGGTCTAAACCAGGGTTGTAATGGGTCTAAACCAGGGCTGTAATGGCTAAACAGGACAAAAAAATGAGGTCTAAACCAGGACTATAATGGGTCTAAACCAGGGTTGTAATGGGTCTAAACCAGGGTTGTAATGGGTCTAAACCAGGTCTGTAATGGGTCTAAAACCAGGACTATAATGGGTCTAAACCAGGACTATAATGGGTCTAAACAGGACTTAATGGTCTAAAAACGACTAAATGGGTCTAAACCAGGGCTGTAATGGGTCTTAACCAGGACTATAATGGGTCTAAACCAGGGCTGTAATGGTCTAACCAGGCTATAATGGGTCTAAACAGGGCTGTATGGTCTAAACCAGGACTTAATGGGTCTAAACCAGGGCTGTAATGGGTCTAAACCAGGACTATAATGGGTCTAAACCAGGGCTGTAATGGGTCTAAACCAGGACTATAATGGGTCTAAACCAGGACTGTAATGGGTCTAAACCAGGACTATAATGGTCTTAAACCAGACTATAATGGGTCTAAACAGGACTTAATGGGTCTAAACCAGGGCTGTAATGGGTCTAAACCAGGACTGTAATGGGTCTAAACCAAGGGTCTAAACCAGACTATAATGGGTCTAAACCAGGACTATAATGGTCTGTAATGTCTTGCACACATATAAAGGGCTTATCTCACCGGCCTAGAGACCAGTGGAGACTAGAGTCACCGCTTGTCACAGTGATCTCTCCGAGACGTCCCTGGAGATGAGGCGAGTCTTGGTAAAAACTAACAGGTCAGATTTCAGCTGAGACTATTTCTAGTCTCCGCACGGTCTCGAGCAGTTGTGGCAACGTCCCTAACAAAAAGTGTGGTCCTCAAACTGTGACGTTTCGGCATTGTCTGAGACTGCATGGAGACTCACCTCATCTCCAGGAGACATACGTGACCAGCGGCAACTCGAGTCTCCAGACCAGTGAGGTCAGCCTGGAGACCACACTGTATGGGGACTTGAAAAAGGCTCGCGACCCACCAGTTGAGAACCTCTGTAGTAGAGAATTAGAGATGAATGCCAGTTTGAATCCATCCATCTTAAAGCTTCTTAATAACTTTAGAGGCCCTAACCCTAACCCAGTATTAAGAGATCATCACCACAAAAGAGATCTAAAAATATGTCCTAAATCACATTCAGCTGCAGTTTGGCTGAAATGGAACTGTATTCTTTTTAAACTTGACTTGTTGCTATTTGAATGTACTTTGATAAGAGTTATATGAAATATCTCTTTCTAATCACATCACAGCGCTGTGAGTGCAGCCTATTGGAGATGGTGGTGGAGCTTTACCGGTTTCTTTGAGAGTTTGTGGAGCGTGCCGTTGATCAGGGTGACGTTCACAGACAGACCTTGACGCTCCAGCTCCTTCACGATCTGTGGACAAACACAACAGTCTGAGGACATTTAGGAAATAAGGAAACTAGCTTCATTTTTTTTCTTGAAATATGTTCACACATCTGCAACTGGTTATTGGTAATTGATTCATCTGAAGATTATTTGTACAAATCATTGATGACAGGCTGTGACAGAGCGAACTGTAGAGTTACATACACACCTAACCACTTCTATTTGGTCGCTTGAAACGATTTGCGATTCTGAATAAAAAAACTCTACACTATTGCTGAGCACTGAGATGTGAATGAAAACTCTTCATATCTCCTCCTTTAATATGTAACTTTGTACAATGTATCTTTCTATAGTTCTGTTCTGATATGTCTGTATACCTGGTTGTGGGCGGTCACTTATGTGCATGTGACATGGATCACCATTAAGACCACCTGGTTACTCTCTCTGAATTATAATCTGTGCCCTGACCCGTCGGCTAAGGCAAAGTGATGTCCCGATAATAATAAAGGGCTTTTGCCTCGGATCGCCTTCTTCCTCTCTAGCTTCATTTTTTGTACCCGGATCCTTGAAGAACCTGCGTTTTTAGTCCATTCTGGCATTTACTGAGTCTCTGACTTCAAAACAAAGGAAACATATTAATAAAAGACACACAACCTTAAACACCAAAATCCCCCAAACCCACAAATCACACCCTGAATAAAAAACAATAATTCACCACCTTTAAATATGATTTAGATAAACAGAGAAACATAAACAGGATCATGGAAATGGCGCTGGTATTTTTGGGTTTGGTAAAGGAGGTGCTGTGCCGATTCTTTGCATTGTGGCTTTAGTACATACGTCCCTTCCCAAGGCAATATTTTAAAAATATGCATCAGGAAATAAAGGTAGCCATTGTTCAGGTTGAAAAGGGCTCGTTCCTTAGGGACAATATTCAAATTGTAGCTGCTCCTGTAGTTCAATAAGCCAGAGGCAGCTTGTTTTTAAACCAACCTTTAGTCGAGTTTAACAGCGTGTTCTTTAAAAACAACTGGGAACTCCAGCGGATTCAAAACAGTGAAGGACGCCATTTTTCTTACTTGAGTCAAAAGTTTACAGATACGAGGATAACACATTTATCCAGTTAAAAAGGCAAACAGTATCACGAATTAAATTCTACTGTTAGTAAAAGGTTTCCACTTGCAAAGGTATAGAGTAAAAAGGTTAAATGGTCTCAACTCTATATAACGCTTTTCCCACCTTCGATTAGAACCAAAGCACTTCGACAAGTAAGGAACCAGTTTACCCACTTTACTCTCTCATTCATTACACCAGTGCTATTCGCAGACACTGGAGACAAGAGGGGGGAAGTGTCTTGCCAAAGGACAGTCTAAACAGGACTATAATGGGTCTAAACCAGGCATTATAATCGGGTCTAAACCAGGGTTATAATTGCGGTCTAAACAGGGTTATAATGGGTTTAAAACCAGGACTCATAATGGTCTAACCAGGCTATAATGGGTCTAACCAGGGAACTATAATGGGTCTAAACCAGGGCTGTAATGGGTCTTTAAACCAGAGACTATAATGCGGTCTAAACAGGACTATAATGGGTCATAAACCAGGGCTATAATTGGGTCTAAAACCAGGACTATAAGGGTCATAACCAGGGACTATAATGGGTCTCTAAACCAGGCGTTATAATGGGTCTAACCAGGGTTATAATGGGTCTAAACCAGGGTTATAATGGGTCTACAAACCAGGGTTACTTAATGGGTCTTAAACCAGGTTATAATGGGTTCTAAACCAGGATATAATGGGTCTAAACCAGGGTAATATATGGGTCTAAACCAGCGGTCTATAATGGGTACTAAACCAGGGTTATAATGGCGTCTAAAAACCAGGGTTTAATGGGTCTAACCAGGATATAATTGGGTCTAAAACCATTGACTATTAATGCGGGTTCGTAAACCAGGACTATAATGAGTCTAAAACCAGGTTATTAATGGGTCTAAACCAGGTTAATAATGGGTTAAACCCAGGGTTTAATAATGGGTCTTAAACCAGGGACTATTAATGGGTTCTAAACCAGGGCTGTATGGGTTCTAACCAGGGTTATAATGGGTCTAACCACGGGTTTATAACTGGGTCTACAACCAGGACTATAATAGGGTCTAAACCAGGGTTATAATGGGTCTAAACCAGGACTGTATGGTTCTAAACCAGGGCTGTAATGGGGTCTACCAGGGTTTATAAGGGTCGTAACCAGGGACTATAATGGGTCTAAACCAGGACTATAATGGGTCTAAACCATGGTTCTATAATGGAGTCTAAAACCAGGAACTATAATAGTCTTAAACCAGGACTAAATGGGGGTCAAATCCAGGACTATAAATGGGTCTAACCTAGGGTTGATAATGGGTCTAAACCAGGGTTGGGTAATGGGTCTAAACAGGGACTATAATGGGGTCTAACCAGGGCTTGTAATGGGTGCTAAACCAGGGTTATAATGGGTCTAAACCAGGACTATAATGGGTCTAAACCGGACTATAATGGTTCTAAAACCAGGGCTGTAATGGGAGTCAAACCAGGGTTATAATCGGGTCTAAACCAGGCACTATAATGGCGTCTAAAACAGGGGGCTATAATGGTCTAAACAGGACTATAATGCGGTCTAAACCAGGGCTGTAAGGGTCTAAACCAGGGTTTATAATGGGTCTCTAAACAGGACTATTAATGGTCTAAACCAGGGCTATAAGAGGTAATAAACCAGGGTTGTAATGGTCTAAACCACGGACTATAATGGTCTAAACAGGGCTTAATGGGTCTAAACCAGGGCTGTAATGGGTCTAACACCAGGACTATAATGGGTTCTAAACCCAGGGCTGTAATGGTTTAAACCAGGAACTATAATGGGTCTAAACCAGGACTATAATGGGTCTTAAACCAGGGCTGAATGGGTCTAAACCAGGGTTGTAATGGGTCTTAAACCAGGACTATAATGGGGTCTAAACCAGGGCTGTAATGGCGTTCTAAACCAGGGCATGTAATGGGTCTAAACCACGACTTAATGGGTCTAAACCAGGGCTATAATGGGTCTAAACCAGGAACTATAAATGGGTCTAAACCAGCGGCTGTATGGGCTTAAACCAGGACTATAATGGGGTCTAACCAGAACTATATGGGTCTAAACCAGGGACTATAATGGGTTCTTAAACCAGGGATTAATGGGTCTAAACCAGGGTTGTAATGGGTCTTAAACCAGGACTACTTAATGGGTCTAAACCAGGGAGCTATTATGGGTCTAAACCAGGTGTATAATGGGTCTTAAACCAGGGTTGATAATGGGTCTAAACCAGGACTATAATGGGTCTAAACCAGACTATTAAATGGGTCTAACCAGGGCCCTGTAAGTGGGTCTAACCAGGACTATAATGGCGTCTAACCAGACTATTAATGGCGTCTAAACCAGGGTATATAATGGGTCTAAACCAGGGTTTGTTAATGGCGTCTAAAACCAGGACTGTAATGGGTCTAAACCAGGGTAATGGGTCTAAAACGCAGGGACTATAATGGGTCTAAACCAGGGTATAAGCTGGCGTCTACCAGGGGTTATAATGGGTCTAAACCAGGGTTGTAAGGGTCTAAACCAGGGCTATAATGGGGTCCTAAACCAGGACTATAAATGGGTCTAAACCAGGACTTAGAATGGGTCTAAACCAGGACTATAATGAGTTCTACACCGGGTCTAATAATGGGTCTAAACCAGGACCTATAATGGGCCTAAACCAGGGCCTGTAAATGGTCAACCAGGGCTTAAATGGGTCTAAACCGGACTATAATGGGTCTAAACCAGGACTATAATGAGGTCTAAACCAGGACTATATGGTCCTAAACAGGGTTATAATGGGTCTAACCAGGACTTAATGGTCTTAAACCAGGGTTGAATGGGTCTAAACCAGGGCTCGTAATGGGTCTAACAGGGGTTGTTAATGGTCTATAACCAGGGCCTGTTAATTGGGTTCTAAACCAGGAGTATAATGCGTCTAAACCAGGGCTTGTAATGGGTTTTCTAAACAGGGTTATAATGGGTCTTAACCAGGGTTATAATGGGTCTAAACCAGGACTGTAATGGTCTAACCAGGACTATAATGGGCTCTAACCAGGGCTGATAATGGGTCTAAACCAGGACTATAATGGGTTCTAAACAGGGTTTATAATGCGGTCTTAACCAGGGACTATATGGGTGCTAAACCGAGGCTTGTAAAAGGGTCTAAACCGGGTTATAAATGGGTCTAACCACGGACTATAATGGGGTCTAAACCAGGTTATAATGAGGTCTGTAAACCAGGGACTATTAATGGGTTCTAAACCAGGGACTATAATGGGTCTAAACCAGGGCTGATAATGGGTCTAAACCGGGACATATAATGGGGGTTCTAAAACCAGCCTATAATGGGTCTAAACCGGTCTATAATGGGTCTGAAACCAGGGACTTTTATAATGGTCTTAAACCAGCGGCATGTAATGGGTCTAAACAGGCGTGTATAATGGGTCTAAACCAGGGATATAATTGGGTCTAAACCAGGGTCTATAATGGCGTTCTAAACCAGGGTTTTAAATGGGTCTTAAAACCAGGGTTATAATGGCGTCTAAACCAGGAACTATAGATGGGTCATAAACCAGGCGTTATAATGGAGTCTAAACCAGGACTATTAATGGGTCTACAACCAGGGCTGAATGGGTCTAACCAGGCACGTATAATGGTCTTTAACCAAGGACTATAATGGGTTCTAAACCAGGGCTATAATGGTCTAAAAAACCAGGACTATAAAATGGTTCTAAACAGGGCTGTGTAATGGGTCTAAACAGAAGCGTGTATATGGGTCTAAACCAGGACTATTAATGGGTCTAAACCAGGGCTTAATGGGTTAACCGGACTTAATGGGTCTAAACCAGGGCTGTAATGGCGTCTAAACCAGGGTTATAATGGGGTCTAAACCAGGGCTTAATGGTTCTAAACAGGGTTGTATGGGCTAACCAGGCACTAATTAATTGGTCTAAACCGGACTATAATGGCGTCTTAAACAGGACTATAATGGGTCATAAACCAGGGACTAAAAGGTCTAAACCAAGGACTATAATGGGTTCGTAAACAGGGGCTGTAATGGGTCTAACCATGGACTATATGGGTTTTCTAAACCAGGGCTGTAATGGGGTCTAAACCAGGACTATAATGGGTCTAAACAGGACTATATGGGTCTAAACCAGGGCTATAATGGGTCTAAACAGGACTATAATTGGGTCTAAACAGGGCTATAATGGGGTCTAAACCAGGCTATAATGGGTCTAACCAGGACTATAATGGGTCTAAACCAGGGCTGTAATGCGGTCTAACTAGCGACTATTAATGGGTCTAACACCAGGGCTATAATGGTCTCAAACCAGGACATCAATGGTCTTAACCAGGGCTATTATGGGTCTAAAACAGGGCATATAATGGCGTCTAAACCAGACTATAATGCGGTCTAAACCGGGCTGTAATGAAGGTATAAACCAGGTTATAAATGGGTACTAAACCAGAGACATATAATGGAGAGTCTAAACCAGGGTTGTAATGGGTCTAACCAGGACTATAATGGGATCTAACAGTGTTATAATTGGTCTAAACAGGACTTAATAGGGTCTAAAACAGGGCTATTAATGGGTCTAAACCAGGACTATAATGGGTCTAAACAGGGATATATGGGTCTAAACCAGGGCTATAATGGGTCTTCAAACAGGGCTATATGGGTCAAACCAGGGCTAATACATTGGTCTAAACCAGGAGTTATAATGGGTCTAAACCAGGGCTATTAATGGGTCTAAACCACGGACTAACTATATGGGTTCTTAACCAGGTTTGTAATGTTTCTAAACCAGGACTATAATGGTCTAACCAGGCTGTTATGGGTCTAAACCAGGACTTAAATGTCTAAACCAGGGTTTAATGGGTCTACCAGGGACTATAATGGGTCTAAACCAGGATATAATGGGGTCTAACAGGGCTGTAGATGGGTTCTAACCAGGTTTGAATGGGTCTAAAACCAGGCTTAATGGGTTAACCAGGGCTATAATGGGTCTAAACCAGGACTATAATGGGTCTAACCAGGGTTATACATGGGTCTAACCAAGGACTATTAATGGTCTAAAAACAGGGCTATAATGGGTCTCAAACCAGGACTATAATGGTCTAACGGACTATATGGGTCTAAAACCAGGGCCTATAATGGGTCTAACAGGGTTATAATGGGTCTAAACCAGGATATAATGGGTCTAAACCAGGACTATAATTGGGTGCTAACCAGGGCTCCTAATGGGTCTAAACCAGGGTTATAATGGGTCTAACCAGGGTTATATTTATGGTTCTAAACCGGCTATAATGGGTCAAACCAGGACAATAATGGGTCTAAACCAAGGATTAATGGGGTCTAACCAGGGCTATAATGGGTCTAAACACGGGTTATAATGGGTCTAAACCAGGACTTAATGGGTCTAAACCAGGGACTATATGGGTTTCTTCAGGACTATAATGGTTCTTAAACGCAGGCTGTAATGGGTCTAACCAGGGCTGTATGGGTCTTAAACAGGGTTATAATGGGTCTAAACCAGGCTGTAATGAGTCTAAACTCAGGACTATAATGGGCTAAACCAGGGTTTAATGGGGTCTAAACAGGTTTTAATTGGGTCTAACCAGGTTATAATGGGTCTAACCAGGCTTATAATGGGTCTAACCAGGTTATAATTGGGTCTAAACCAGGACTGATAATGGGTCTCTAAACCAGGGTTATAATGGGCTAAACCAGGGTTATAATGGGTCTTAAACCAGGTTATAATGGTCTAACAGGGTTATAATGGGTCATAAACGGTTTATAATGGGTCTAAACCAGAGACTTAATGGGTCTAAACCAGGGTATATAATGGTCTAAACCAGGACCTATAATGAGGTCTAAACAGGGTTATAATGGTCAAAACCAGGGCTTATAATGGGTCTAACCAGGGATATAATGGGTCTAAAACCGGCTATAAGGGTCAAACCAGGGTAAATGGGTCAACAGGGCAAAGGCTAACCAGGACTATATGGGTCATAACCAGGGCTATAATGGGCTAAACCATTTATGGGTCTTAAACAGGGCTGTAATGGGTCTAAACCAGACTGTAATTGTACACTTTTGAAAGCCCAGAAACCTCAAAACAATAAATTGAACCCACTTGAGGTCGTAACGACGAAGTAATGTAAATAAATTAAACAAGATAGCATAACTGTGCTTTACTTCGATGAAAATGTGCGAGTGGGAGCTTGGAGACAACTTTCAGTAAATAATCAGCGCCGGACTCGAACTACACAGACAAAGAGGCAGTAATGTTCTGCATATGTGCAGCGGCCATCCACCGACTGTCAGCAGCACTTTAACAAACTAATGAGAGATAAAAAGCTTTTAGTAATTTTCTTACTATTTCTTTTAATCTCTGTCTTTTGACATTAGTTTAGTCTTTGCTTGTTTTTCCCTGGTTAGTTAGACACACGTTGTGAAAGATCAGGCAGAAAGTCGATATATGAAGATCAGATTATGCTGTTTTAATTGTCTCTTTTCCAATAATCGGATAACTCAGATATCAGATTAAGCTCGGGTTTGGTCTCCGATGTAAACGTAGCCAGCTGCAGGGTCTTTATCTGGGCAGGATCTGGGGACTGAGGACGTTTATTTCCAACTGCTTGTGATTATCATATTTAGGAACAAACCTCACTGTAAAAACATGGGTTTTACATTCATTCATCTGTAACTAACATGGTGGTTCAACCATTTCAATAATCGGTGATGATAAGTTTATTTCAATGAACTGCTGACTTTAACAACCATTTCGCTTCCTTGTGAATTATTTAGGCGGATCTCTCACTGCTCCACCAGAGCGGCCCTCAGCTTTCTTCGTCAGGTCAGATCAGCCGTTGGTCCGACATCCGGACTTGGGTCCGCACTGTTTAACATCAGAGAGTAAATGTGATTATACCAATCAATACTAATACAGTTAGTTGACACAATTCGATCTTAAAATTCATTCGACTAAATTTGAAGAGAATTAGTTGGCAAAATTTGACTAAAATACAATTGTCAATGAAATGAAACACAGTATGTTACAAAGCGTCGGGTCAAGCCTTGACCATATCAGGTTTTGGCTTTTTCTGGACAGTCCTTGGATCGGGAAGTACTAAAAAGGATACAAGTTATTTGTGAGACATTTTCACCATTTTGCAAATTCATCAAGCTCTTCAGGGCGGCCCTAGGCACATGTGGGTGTGAGGAGCCGCCTGACTAACACTGTCGCAGACAGAGAGGGCGCTGTCGCGTAAAGTGCCTCCAGAGTCAATAAGAGGAGGAGCGCCTCTTGAGTGCTTCACGGCCAGAGCCGACGAGGTCGTGGGAGAGAGGGCAGCAGGCGGGTACGCATCGCCCCTGGGCCGACCATACAACCCAGCCGATACCCATTTTTATAATAATAATGCATGGTTTTATATGCGCTGTTTGGACACTCAAATACTTTACATATTGTATTATTTTCATTGACTCCAGACTTGTGGTGGTAAGCTGCGGGACATTATTTATTTGGACCCTTGTTAAACCAGAAAGGTCCACTGGGATTAGGAACCTCATTTCCAGGGTAAGCCCTGTATATTTTTAGTAAATTGTCTCAACATAAGTACGCTTTTATCCAAGGGAACCACTTCACCATTCACACTTCATACTGCACCAATGTACGGCTTGCGGGAAACCCGGAGTTAGAACATTGGCCAGACTCCACACGACGCCGGACCTTCTTGCTATGAGGCATGAGTGCTACAACGCTGTGCCACCATGCGTGAATCCCTCCCTCCAAAACCAAATAAGTCAGCCAGACTGGTGATAAATTGTTCTGGACTAAAGTTCCAGCTTTATTTGGACCAAAATGACTGTGCCCATTGGTACAGTATGTTACAAAGATCATGCTAAAGCGTTACCTTTAAGTCTCCTCTGGAAGGTAACCTAAAGAAAAAGAAAAAGCGTCAAAACAGTCAACATCTGTCCAGTGGGGCAAAGAAAGTATTTGAAGGAATGGAGAGGCCTCTAACTTCATCAACCATTTCAACTTTGGGACACACAATCCTAAAAAATCCCGAATATCACATCGCTATGATTTTAAATAATTGATGTTGTGTTTTATTTATTTTGCATGAAAATAAGTCTTTGATCACTTAAGAATCCGTTCTCCTCACCTTTATGAACTGCCCTGCTCTCATCCTCAGCAAGTAGCGCCCTGCACCAGGTGAGGGCTACGGACAGAGATATTTTTAATACACTGATAGATGGAGCAAACGTGGCGGCATCATTGGCCTGGCCGGCGGGCTAACCCATATGCCACTGATGCAAAACCTGCAGCCACAGTTCCATTGATCCAACGCAGAATTGTGAGGCTCATTGTTTGTTGATCGTATTATTCCTTCCAGTTCTCTAAATAGGACATTTCTTTGATAGCCGTTATTGCCTTTGTGTTCTCCATTCATTCCAGGGTTTCAGGTTTAGCATTGACTATATCACCTGTCCCGTGTTCATAATTTGGTCATGTGCGTTGTTAAAAGTACAAATGGGAAACATTGCTTCTAGTTGATATGATAGAAGTGAGATTGACGTGTTTGAAGGAAAATCAGAACAAATGGAGAAATCCTTTAAAAACTAGACACATTTTGACAAACTCAAACCATTATTTTCTTTCCAGATCTACATCAGGTCAGTACAGTGATCAAAGGAGTCACGACAAAAAAACAGTATCAGGAAATTAAGTGTCCCTAGATAACACTGGGTTAGAAGGCGCAGTCACAAGATGGCGCCACGTCTATCTAATGTAAAATTCTTTGGGAAAAGAATAAAATAAATCCCGGAAATCCCTATGTATGTAAATCATAGTGAGAAAAGTGCTGCCTATGGAGCTCCACAGTCCCACCTGCTTCTGGTCATGTGTCTGGGTCCGAGTGTAAAAATCCCATTCAAGAATTTAAACAGCAAACGGTTTTAATCATAATAACGTTTTTGCAGTTTTTCATGATTATTCAGTTTTATTTCTCTTTTCCTGGGGCTCATGTAAAACCAGGATGGGGGGATTTCCCCGGTGAGATGCCGGAAGTCGCTCTGAGCCATTGGTCCAGTGGGAGTTTTTGTGTTTCGCTTTTAGTTCCACATTTAAGATGATTTTTCAAACGATCAAGGCCTCCGTAACATTTAAAGTGACATTTGTGGCTCTGGAACATGCAAGTGTTTGCTAGAACTGGCTTAAACTGTGACATGTATTGGGCGATTTTGAACATGCTTAAATCGCTACTGACTTCACATACATGTATGAAGAAAGGCTTACGAGGTGAACAACACACTGTACGAGTATCATGACGAGCCCCGTGAGGCCACACAGCTGAACGTCTGAACTATATTGCGATTAAAATACTTGGTTATCAAAGAGCACTTACGAACTATTTTTGGGTTGTTTTTGTTGACTTATTAACTACAGACATGCCTTTTTCCACATGAAGCGGCGAATGGTAAGAGGTTCAGTGAACGTAGCTCAGTTGATTGGAACATGTTTGAAGATCTCCACGGATATATAACACAAAACACAATGACTGTTTTTATGCTGACAATCTGTTCTCTAAGTCTAAAGTTCCACGTCTGAGCAAAGTCTTTATGAAAAGATCGCAGATAGAAATATCCACAGAGGTTAATTGGAGGAGACTTTGGCCAACACTGCACAGGTCAGAAAACTGTCGAGCGATCTTTCAGTTCTAGGTTTATTGTTGCGCGCGAATCACGAGCTCGTTTTTCACATGTCTACGCCTCTAAGCTCATAAAGAGTGCGCATTCGAGCAACGGTTCTCCATGAAAACAACAGCGCTTCTGGGCACTGGAAATCCCCCATCTTTACGCACAGGCTATGAGCCAGTAGGAATAAGCTGGATAGAGACTTTCGCTCCATCTGTTCAGGGATATTCCCAAACACTTCAAATCATTCACTTCTATTTATATCAAATATAACATTGTTTTACTATTAAACACCAATTACTGTACTTTTTACCACAACGTGACCAATACGATATTGAACTGGGACAAGAGACACAGTGACGCTAACCATGAACCTTTGGGAATGTATGGAAGAAACCAAGCTAATGCTAAACACGCGTTGCAGAGAAATGCGCTGATCTGACAGAGATACGAGACTTAGAACAAACGATCTTTCAAAATTGCAGCCTCACATTCTGCCGTCTGATCAATGAAAATGTCGCTCCTGGTTTGCTCGTTGTGGCCATAAGGGTTAAGCACTCACGAACCAGTCACAAGATGGCCGCCACTGTGTACGATCTAGGTTTCATTCAGTAACTTTGGGATTTTGTCTCTCACAGTCGACAGTTAAATGCCGCTTAAATTGTTTGTAAGTCGCGAAACACTTGGCAAAACGAGTTCGTATCAACACTTATTCGCCCACATGTATATTTTAGTTTTTATTAAAGATTGTCATTACCCTTTCCTCCTGACAAAGACACAAGGACCTCAGAGGATAAAGTTGTTCCACCTAAAAGCAGGAAAGAAATGCACAGTTGCTATTTTGTAAAGATTTCCTGGCGTTTATGTTAGACAGAATGGGGTTCTCTTGGTAGTTAAGAGTTAGGTTGTTTTTTAAAAGGCACTGATTCGTCAAACGGTGTTGGTGCTGAAGAGACGGAAAGCCTTGCCGTCGTTGTACGTCGTAGAGTGTCCAGGTTCGATTGTCACTGTCCTCCAGATCCTTGTCTGTCATCCAGGGGATGTCCACTGAACACAGCTCGAGATGCTCAACACATCCAACATTGCTATTTACAAGAATGTCCACACTGCCCAACGCTGCCACTTTGCTCCATTGTGTCTGTTTCTTTCTTTAAGTACGTGTGTTGTATTTTGGTCTCCAAAGCTTTCACATGGTCTATAGGATTCTGCTCAATAAACTGATTAGACATTTTGGTTCAACTAATCCAGATTGAACATGTCCCTTCGTTTAGTTCACTGTGTGATTTTCAGTGCTCTGCCCATCGGCCCTGAGCAAAGACACTTCAGAGGGAGGGTGGGAGGGCGTGGGGAAGCTCCTGTGACAAAGTAACACTCCGCTCCTTGTGCTTCAGATCAGCATCTGTCTTTTGTCATCGGCCTCATAATACAGGACCCACGAGTCAACGAGGCGACAGCTTTGTATCAGTCTGACCTCTGCACGGCTCAGCCTCTTAATAGCTTGTTTATGACTGACTCAGTGCTGAGGCTGGCTAAGCTCAGCACTACTGTGCTGTCTTTTAGGACCAGAGCGTCCCCTGAAGAAAAGGCGAGTCTCCAGGTCGAGTGAAAACAACAGTTCGATGTCAGGGAGACTCTGCATGAAGACTTGAAAAAGTCTTCTCCATGATGGGCGTGTCTCAAGCAGCTGTGTCGCATACTCTCTGCTGACCTATCTTCTTCTTTTTTTCCACTGTTTATCTTTGTAATCCGTTGTAGAATGTGATGTGTCTCTGTCCGTGATCCCATGTAATTTTTAGTTTTAGTTTGATTAGAGCAGTAAACATTCTGCTCAAAAGGAGTGGGCTGAAGGCAAGAGGCTTTAATAGCCCCACCCCAAAATCCAATACAACTAAAAGTGTCGCATTTCAAAACGTATATAGGGAACAAACTAAGGAACAACAATGACAAGCAAAAAGATAATTATAACCTGCTTTTTGATCATGGCTGAAATTTACCATTTATAAGAGATGCATTTACTAAAGAATTACTACGAACTCTGTATGTAAACATTCCTTCAAGAAGGAGTAAATGATTATGAAACATGATAAGCTACACAAGGACCGTGTGAGTCACATGCAACGACCTCTGAGCATCAACAGCCGTTTATAATAACTTTTATCCTTTTGCAATTACATTATCAATCATAGCAATAGAGCATCATATTTTTGCTTCGTATTGGCCAGTGAACCAGTGGTACACTTCAAAGAGCTTTAATCATCAGACTCCAAATTAACAAGCTAGTTTGTAGATGCTATAGAAACATGTAATCAGTGTGTATGTACGGTAGAGCAGCTCTGATCGTCTAAGAGGTAGTCTCGTGTGCGATGTGGTCAGCATAATGAGGGAAGAAAGCTGGGTGAGACCATTACAGTGATTTTTCCTCATTTTAATATATTGCTTTTGTGATCCAGTTCCACTGGACTAGTATGTGTGGGATGTTGCGTTGTGTTTCGATCTGACGTAACTTCGTCGTTTTGTTTCGGTCCACAATGTGTCTCCGAATCTGTTGTTTGTTCACCGAGACACGCCTTTCTTCCAGGGGCGTATCGGAGACATCTCCGTGACCATTGGCTACTAGTCTCCAACTAATCTAGTCTCGTGTCTTGGAGCAGCCTTGTGATGCGCACAATCAAGTCCGAGGGTGCGGAAGTACTTTGTGCGGAACTGCCTGCTGGGTTGCCGGTGGTGAGGTAACCTTAACAGTCTTGGGTTGATGTCTTTGTTCATTGTATGGATTTCCAATACTGTTCCTGTCAGCTGCAGCCATGGTTCGTGCTGCTCTCTGTGATAGTTTAGTCTTGTATCCTAATTGGTTAAGTGGAGGTAGTGCTGTGAGGTGTAAGTGTTTTTTTATTAGTTTTTGTATTTAAATGAAAGACACAGGTTTCTGTGGATGTGACTTACCTCCCTGGGACGTTGTTATTACGCCTGATGGGGATCCGCACAGTCTGACCCGCTGTGGCGTTGATGGCTGGGGCTCTCGTGTTTGGGGTGGGGTCCTGAAACTTGGTTCACGCAAATACCGGGGTGCAGTAGTGAATGAACGAGCCCACTGAAAACACATTATTGTCCAATTATACTTTATTTTGTCTGTTATGATGAGAAAGGCCACTGACTCTGAGGTCGGCTGCAGTGGCCAGTGTGTGTACTTGCGCTTTAGGGCCTCGTGGTTACCTTTTTATTAATGAATTTCTCATGTATACACGTTATGTAGCGTTGTTATTTGATAAGCATTATTTACAGGATAAATGGAGGTGTTAAATAAAGATTTCTGAACTCTGATGAATTTTGCACAAAGTGTTAGAAACGTCCATGGGGAATGTGTCCAGGTAGCTATCTGCTCGCTCATATTAAAGCTCGATATTTCACTGTTACGGAAGGATACAAGAGCTTAATATCTGATTCTTTGTTTTTACCTTCACACGTGGGGTTTTGAGCCCGTATGATCTACTCACTTATTCTGCCTCCCGCCACTTTGCCTCTTTTTGCTTTGTTCTTGCACTTCCTTTTTTCTCGCCATTCCGGGTCTGGAGCTGTGAGTCCAGTTCATTAAGCTGATGAAGAACGAGGGGAACGTTGCGGCGCTATAAATATGACGGTTTTAGTCGTATTGATTTGTGAAATGTCTATTGTTCATTGCTCCAACATTCAACCTGCACTGTTTCTATAACTGATTTGACCTGGACTTCTTCATCCCGTGTAAAACTAACAGAGAGAAGGGGCGGGACAGTTCATTGCAGCCACGAGAATTTCAGGACAAGGATGAAATAAGGTTGCCATGGCTAACTATGGAAGTTACATTTACTTCCAAGATCATGTAACTGGCAACTAGAATGTTGACTTCTTATGAGTTGTTTTTCTGACTCTGTACGTTTATACTATATTATAATAGATATGTACTTTACCTGAAGTCATTTGAAACTGTTGAATGCGACCCTCGTGGGTTGCATATTAGATTTTAAAAAAAACATGTACAACGTTAAAACATACTGGATTGACACTCTGGGAGCACTCGTTGCCTGGTTTAAATGAAGAAATTGATTTTCTCCCATTTCTTAGTGATATGCGTTTTAATTATGTAAATGCGAATTCTTGTATGCTATTCTTGTGGATCTGTGTGCTTTAGGGTTGATCCTTTGCTCTCTATGGTTGGGGTTCATGGACTAAGGCGTGTTTTATGATGATGCATGTGCTTGCCTCTTTCGTTCACTGGTTTTCTGCCGTCGCGTAGTCTCCATGTCTGTGGGTTACTTGTCCTCGATGTTATTCTTCATGTTTTCTCGGGTTGTCTTTTGTTGCCCTTTTGCTTTGTTGTAATATTCTGCCTTGTGTGATCATCAGAGGCATTTTAGGTCACATGATCTCCCTTTAAATTCCACTCCTGTGTCTAATTGACAAAAGACTGGTTAGTGCTGGTCCATGTCTTAATTAAAGGACTTTTGCGTTCATGACGTCGAGAGCCTCGGTCTTTGCCTTCGTTTGACAGTTCTTCTTAACGAGCTGTTCTAGACAAGGACAGTTCTCAGGCATTTTTTCATATGACTTTTACTTAATATTGTTCTCTACAGTGGAGTAGAAAGTAATCGGCAAATGTCTCAGTGTGATTTAATGAATAGATGTAGTTGTCTCGTGCTACATGTTTCATTTATTTATGTTTCTGCCATTTTCTTTGTAAATATCACGATTTCCACCTGATTTTATGTTTCGTTTTACACAATGTATGACGTCATTGAAAATAAATCTCTTTTTTTTTTCCACTTTTACTACTTAATTATTTGTGTTACTTCTTTCTACTTCTAAATTATTTCACAGTAACGTTACTCTGGTGTCCTGATGAAGACCAGTTTGAGTTGAAACATGTTGGCGTATTTAAACCTCTTCACTTTTTGTCTCGCCCCATTTTCCATAAAAGTATTTTGGCTGCTCTAGCCACCTCTGCAAACAGGTCCTAGTTCAGAAGCCCCTTATGAGAGACCAACAGGCCCGGTTAGAACCATGAGGCCGTCCTTCTGTGGACCCACCACCTGCAGGAGAGCCATAGGGGCTGGTGCAGCTCCAACAGCTGCCCCCACGACCCGGCAACGGACAAGAGGAAGAAAATGGATGGGTTTAAGAAACACGCGGACAAACAGGGCAATATTCAGATCACATTGTCCGTGAAAGCGTGACCTCTCTTACCTCCCTCTCTCTCTGAGCAGACCTCACCTGAGAACCAAAAGGCAAATGTGTTGTGTTGTGTTGGTGCAGGTGTTGGGTGGCAGGTGTTGGTGCAGGTGTTGGTGCAGGTGTTGGTGCAGGTGTTGGTGCAGGTGTGGTGCAGGTGTTGTGCAGGTGTTGGTGCAGGTGTTGGTGCAGGTGTTGGTGCAGGTGTTGGTGCAGGTGTTGGTGCAGGTGTTGGTGCAGGTGTTGGTGCAGGTGTTGGTGGCAGGTGTAGTCGGTGCTCTGGGTGTGTTTGTAGTTTGAATGTTCCGTCACCGCTGAAATGTTCCATAAATGACGGATCATTTCCGGTTACTGTAACCTCTGCCTAGGCTGCACTTTCATATTTTAAACACATTCGGTGCAGAGTGGTTTGCCTCCCTTTGTTTCAGAAAACAGTAAATATTTCAGTTCTTCCATGTGCTCCGAGAGTTTACTGTGGCACATATTCAGGTCATGAAAATGAAGGCCGGGTTTTTATTAAATATTTGATTAAAATAACATAAAAGAGTTTGTACCTGACAGTAGAAACTGGACGGGTACTTTGCTGATGGCGTCGCTGGTGCGTCTCTGAGCAGAACCTCCAGGGGAAGTCAGAGTAATGTGAGTCCTGGGGAAGTCCTCCATCACCACCTGCACGGCGTACAGGCCCTGAGTGCTGGTGTCGTCAGATCCACTGAACGACAGAGTGCAGTTCTGAGGCAGAGATTACAGTTAGTTCTGCTGATAATTACACTGTAGTTATGTTAATGTCTCACCGGAGACAGCTGAGCACAGACGGAGGCGTGCAATCGAAACACTCCTCTGGATCAACGCTTTATTGGCAAATCTGCACTGAACCAGGTCTCCATCAGGGTCAAAGTTCAGCAGATGGATGTGTGTGGGACAGTTGTATGGGACTCTGAACAGGGAACAGAGGGTTGAAGAAGATTAAAGAGCAAAGCTTTAGAGTCAATACTTCCACATGTGCAGAAAACTGAAATGATGTTACTCTGAAAACATGCACAGACAACACATAATGTGCTTTACAGTAGGGCTGAAACAACTAATCGATTAATCGACTAATCGATTATTGAAATACTAACTATTTTAGTAATCGATTAATCGTTTTCTGGTTCACACAGACTCAAATAGAGCAAAAATTACATGAAAATGTAGTATTTTTGATGAAAACCTACTTTGTTTTATAGTTAGTGTCTGTAATGTTTGTACATTGAACATTTCATGAATATCTGTCTGTGTCTCGTCCAATCAGAAGCAGAATTAGCACAAAGAGCCTCTAACAAACATTTACTTTAAGTTTACTCCAACAACACGTCCTCAAGCGGCGCCACTTTAGCTTTGTGATAAAAAAATGAAAAGATACAATTTTCCTTCACCATTCACAGCCAAGCGGACTAATCGATTCATCGTAAAATAATCGATATTTTATTTTTTATTTTATTTATTTATTTATTTAAAGGGACAATGCATATTAATGAACATATAAATGTAAATATGCCAGAATTAGCCAATGGCTACTTTCCATCTGTAGTCCCTGGCAGATCAAGAAATACAAAGACCAATATACAACATTAAAGACAAAAGATCATCACACAATTAAACTTGAGACATAAAACATAAAGATAATGGTCAGTGGTCACATGTCTGATTCCCCTTCAGCCAACCTTTAAGTTTAGTTTTAAATACTATGAATGTGGTACAGTCTCTAATATCTGCTGGGATGCTGTTCCAAACCGTGGTCCCTTTCACTGACAGCACCTGTGACTAAACGCTGTGCGTCTATAAGGAACCACACAGTCGCCTCTGGCTCTGGTCACTCTACCACTTGTACTGATATGAACTTAATGAATTCATTCAAGGATGGTGGAGAGAGTCCATGCAGAATCTTATAAACTGAACAAGCCATTTTAAATGTTCTAATTTTTTAAAGTTTAGAATATTATATTTTTCAAGTATTAAGCAATGATGAAATGAATATGGTTTTGATCAAATATTTTTAAAGCGTTTTTATATAGAGACTCAATTGGTTTTAAAGTAGTCAGACTTGTCAGTGACCAGTTAGTAATGCAATATTCAATATGTGAAAAGATCATACAATGAAGAAACATTTTAGCTGCATTTTCAGTGATGTTCGGATTTGTCTACAATTACGAAGATTAAAATTTACAATTTTACACACATGTTTAACATGATTTTTAAAAGATAACGTTGAGTCTAAGATAACACCAAGATATTTAAATTTGTCCACAATCTGTAGCTCCTCCCCTTTTTATAAATACATTTGAGCTTGTTCTTGTTGTTTGGAGAAAAACATACACACAGTTTTCTTTGAATTCAATAAAAGACAAGACTTACTGAGCCACTCATCAATGCAGCACATTGCTGAAGACATTTTTTCTGAGACTTCGGCATTAGATTTTGCATTGGTAAAAATGACTGCATCATCTGCATAAAGCTGGGTATGGAAATGTGGACAAATATTTGGTAAGTCATTAATATATAATGAGAACAGTATGGGTCCAAGACCATAGATTAATCGATTACAAAATAATAGTTAGTTGCAGCCCTGCTTTACAGCCACTGCACTCCTGTGATGATGCGGGACGCCCCTTCATCCCCTCTCCTTTAAAAACAGCCTCAAGAGCCTTAGATTTGAGATTTTGCGGAGTCTCCACAACTCAGACTCTCTTTGCCTGGCCAGCCGGACACTCTTCCTGAATGCTTTTGAGAATCCACTTCAATGGATCAATATTCTACAGTCTATGGTTGCTACGTTGCATAGACACAAACAAACCCTGCATAGGGCAGGGAGGGGAGCGAGGGTGAAGCTGTTCTTCTTGGCTGGACCTCGTCCCTGGACTTCACAGACTCCTCCCTGCGATGGATCACCTGTGATTCTAAAACCTTATACTCTCATCTAAACATGGTGAGATCAGAGTGAGGCGGTACCTGTAGATCAGCAGGGCTGTGGTCTGTGGAGACGAGTTTGGTTTCCCAGTGTCGGAGCGAATCCTCATGTCAACCAGTACTGAGGCTTTTGCATTGACAACTTTATTTGTGTTTGTGCTCCACGAATACCCAGTATTTAGTCTAAAATAAGAGATTATGGTCAGATTTGCTTTGATCCTCTGTTGTTCCTTATTTTTAAAACATGCAATGATGCCATTTACCTAAAGTAAAATGGTCCATTTGTGGACGCTGTCATACGGTAGGTTTGTCCATGTTGGTAACAGCCATTACTGGAATCAATGTGTGCGCCTGCTATATACGAAAGCGACGCGTCAGAAGGCCACCCAGCCAATGGAGTACCACTCCAAACATTCATGGTCAATTTGAATTGAAAGTCCATCTGTGAAGAAAACAGAATTGAATTGAATGCATCAGTGAACGGTAAAAGACACAGGACTGTTTTGTTTTTCAGCCGTTCCTCCGTCATAAAACAGTTTGTTGAGTTTGTTGTTTGTAACACAGTGTGAAGCTTTTGTTTTGTCAGGAAGCAAAGCAATGACAGCGTTCAATAAATGATCATGTGGAGCAGATCAATGAATTCAGGTAAAGATGCCTTTACTCCAGTAAGTGCGACCACTTGAGTAACTTTTCAAAGCACATAGAGGAACTACTATACACAACTATATAATGACTTCATGAAGTAGTTTCATCTAAAGTACTTTGTTCTTGGAATACGTAAGTATTTTCTTCAGCAAATCCATCAGTTGTTTCAAATTCATTAACATTTGACTTTTACTTGTAGTGGGGTAATATTTGACCAGTATCTTTACTTTTACTCAAGCAGTTAAATCAAGTACTTTGTCCACTGGACATATATACATGTGATAATGAGAGCAGACACCAGGCCATGGAACAGCTGAGCAGCCACTTACAAACACTCACATACAAACGTAATTCCTACACCGTTCATTAGATTTGGATGTAAATACGCTCAGATTAAAACTGACAGTCTGCAGTTTAAGCACATCTTTGTGGTTTCATTTCAAATCCACTGTGGTGTTTTTATAAAGCCAAAAACATAAGAATTGAGTCGATGTCCTGATATTGATGGACCTGACTGTACTTTGTAAATGTCATAAATATAATGTGTCTGTGTCTCTGGACAATGATCCAATCAGACAGACTGAGCTCTACTCTTCTATTTAACTGACCTTTATGTAACCAGGAAAGTCCCACTGAGATTAAAGATCTCTTTTTCAGGGGCGTCCTGGCCCCGGGGGGAACCTATTGTGACAAGACGAGTGGTAAATAAAATAAATAAAAGCCAGACAACGCCATCCAGTATGACTGGAAAATAAGTGGCACACAGGTTCGACCCATAAGGACAGAGGCAGCATGTTTCTATACATATCATTTTAGTTTCTATGCTTTACTTTTATGTCTTTCTTTGGGATTTCATACTTTCTTTACACAGATCATCAGTTTTCGTTATGTTCAGTTGTACACTTAAGCTTTCAGTTAGTTCACAGTTCAAAAGGACGGAGCGTGGTTTATTATATTAGATCCATGAGTGGGATCCACCTAAATGTAAATACAAAGGTTAGGAGTTCCTAAAAACCAGAGGCTAACCACAAGCCAAGGCCAAGCTTAGCGACGCACGCCCATCTCTAGCTCAAGTCGGCCGGTCCGGCCCCAGCAGACCCCGGACAATACAAGAGGACAATGGACGCCATGGGGTGGTGCGCGTTAAGCTCTCAACCACCCGCGATGCTAGCATTAAACTTGTGTTAGCGGCTAAACCAATATTTAGGAATGAAGAACGAATAAACCAAAGCCTGCACAGCCTGGGCCCAGCCCAACCAGGCCGTTTTGATATTTAAAATACATCAGTTTTAATAGTTATTTACAATACAGTTAATACAAACTGGTAATGCCACACTATTGTACATGTTTTTAGTGGAAGGAGAAACCAGAGTACCTGTAGGAATCCTACACAGACACGGGGAGAACATGCACCTGCACACAGAGAGGCCCCGCTGTGAGGCACGGCCACCCTACAGTTTAAACCAGTGCTTCATTTGATCCTGTTTGGGGAAACGCTCATTCCCCACCTTTCAGTTTTTCAGGGTAAAGGATCCGGGAACTGTTTTGGAGAATCCGGCAAAGATTTGAGATGATATAATAGTGTTTAATGAGAGTGTTACGGTTACAGTTAGATTAGTTTATTTGAGACGGGACAGTGTAATTTTATATGACACATGAACAAACATAAGGTCCCCTGGCCAAGATGTAAAAACCCATTGAAATACAAACATGAAAACACATTTACAAGACACTGACAAAACAAAAACAACAACATAAGTGACACAGTAAAACAGCTAAAGGAACACACTGTTACAATCTTAAAAAAACACATGTTCCAAAGGCTACAGAATCCAAATGTACAACACAGCATAACAGGCTTTTAATGTTGGCAGATGTAAATGTTAATGAGCCACATTTTAAAGGCCTTGTAAGTGTTTTGCTAAAGGTTAAGTATAAATCTGAAAAACCTGCAGGATCCGAAAAGCAGTAGGAAAGAAAAAAGAAAAAGATCCGCACAGCTTGTATCATCAGACATGAAGCAAGAGATGAAACCCCTGTATTTGTTCTGCCCCTAATGAGGTCACATGACTGAAGAATAAAATTACAAACATTTTTACAAAAATCAAAGGAACCTTTGTACAGTTCGACTGGTTGAACACGAGCTCTACAACACAAGCTCTACAACACAAGCTCTACAACACGAGCTCTACAACACGAGCTCTACAACACGAGCTCTACAAGCTCTACAACACGAGCTCTACAAGCTCTACAACACGAGCTCTACAAGCTCTACAACACAAGCTCTACAACACGAGCTCTACAACACAAGCTCTACAAGCTCTACAACACGAGCTCTACAAGCTCTACAACACGAGCTCTACAAGCTCTACAACACAAGCTCTACAAGCTCTACAACACGAGCTCTACAACACGAGCTCTACAACACGAGCTCTACAAGCTCTACAACACGAGCTCTACAACACGAGCTCTACAAATACAGGAGTTTCTTCATGTCTGATGAAGGGCTGATCTGACGCTCATCACTTTAGTAACAATAAAAGATTGATTTGGAGCATAAAAGCTGTGCGGATCTTTTTCCTTTTCTGTCCTAACTGTTTAACCTCCTCAGGTATTGAGTCCCACTCAGCGGCGCCCCCCACTGACCAGGCCGAGCGACTGAAAGCTCTCCTGTGCAGAGGGATGACACAGTCCAGAGCGGTTTCTTTGGCTGATCAACTCGAGGAGCTGGAGCCAAATCATGTGTTACTTTGTAAATGAGACTCAGATCTGCAAATCTATGAAGACCAGTTTAAAAGGTTGTAGTTTTTTGCACAGTGATGATAGTGCTGTGGTTTATTGTCCATGACTTTAATGGACTTTTGCAAAGCACTAAGAGCCTCTTACAAACATTCACTTTAAGTTTAGTCCATCGACGCGTCTTCAAAAGCCACTTTACTGTGCAGACCCCAGTTTGACTTCCTAATAATTATTAGTGTGCAGTATTTCCCAGAGTACGTACCACAACTCTTCCGTCTGGATTAGTTTGCCGATAGTTGTACGTCAGGACTATTCCCTTGTACTCGGCCTCGTACGAACCACCACAGAGCAGCAGCAGCAGCAGCAGCATCATCCACACGCGCTCCATCGTACTGCACAGTCTCTGAGTACAGTTACAGTATTTCAAACCAAACACATTTGCATATTCAAAATCCTCTGTGAGCTCTGAGCAAATACACAGGAACATTATGATAAATAAACATGACTGCAAACAGGAAAACAGGCCCTTAATAACTCAGGCTTGTCTACAGAGGCAGATACTTTGGTCCAATTCAAATATCACTATTGAAGGCAAACCATTGCAGTATAAATGTATGAATGTATAAAAATGTAATGATTTTTGTTAATGAGCTTTTAGATGAAGGTGGAGATTTTATTTCTTCCACATTTTATAAAACATCATAACTGTTGGATAATGTAATATTTAATCAGCTGCTTTCAGTTGTCCCTAAGACAAATTATGTAGAAGGAAAAGGAACAGACAATTGGTTTGTCTCCCACAAATAAGACGTCGTAAATGTCGTGTCGTCTTTTTCCTCACAGACTCTGTTTGTTTTGGGAAGATCAATTCAATGTACCAATTTTGTGTAAATTGTAATTTAAAACTATTTATCATATTACTATAGACTCCTATTCAAGAATATTTCAACTCCATTTTTTTTTAAATAAATTATTAGCAACAAAAACATCTCTGAGTAGATAGAGAGTGACTCCTATTGCAGGTTTTGTGAGGAGGAAGAGGAGGAAGAGGAAGAAGAGGAGTCACTTCTCTGTATAAACAGGCAATTAAGATATTCGACAAGAAACCTCTGAGATGGCATCATTGTGATATCATACACAAGCTTTTTACTTTTGAAAACTTTGTAAATTTTAGTATAATGAAATTGACTTTTAAATGTCTGAACAACTGTGTGTCACCACTGTTCTCTGGCCTCATGGTGAGGTTCTCTCAGACCTTCCACCAGAGCCTCAGTTAGCGGGGATTGTGTGCTCCCAAAGTTTAGATAATCTTTTGGACAATCGAGCCTCTCCTTCAGAGGGGCTACACTGTGGAACTCTCTCCCCACTGCACTGAAACTGCAGAATAATATCAACATCTTTACCAGAGAGCTTAAACAGTGGCTCAAATCAGGCCAAACTTGTTCCCATGTGTAAAATGTGCCTTATCTTGTTTCATAATGTGTTTTATCTTTGTAACCTAAAAGCCCCCTATGGACAGGTGTTGAAAATTAGCACATGTGCTATAACACTTTAAACAATGCATCTGGTTCGTCCAATGTTAATTGCTATGTCCATATTAAATAAATAAATAAATGAAAATGAAATGAATGAAGAGGAGGACTTAATGCACTTGCTTTATTACTGTCC
Source organism: Neogobius melanostomus (assembly GCA_007210695.1). Classification (NCBI taxonomy): domain Eukaryota; kingdom Metazoa; phylum Chordata; class Actinopteri; order Gobiiformes; family Gobiidae; genus Neogobius; species Neogobius melanostomus. The sequence continues at coordinate 31,105 of VHKM01000315.1, forward strand.
ATATGTCAGTCAGTTTTGGATGTTGGTTCAGTTTTGGCTGAAAACGATGGGGATTACTTTAGTAATCAATGCACCAATTAATATTTTGTTAGGTATTTTGGGGGGAAATGTGTATCTGTCATAAATGTAGCAATATTATTGGGTAAGATGTTTATTGTTAAAGCAAAAACAGGTTTATGTTTAAAATATTTTAGAAATAGGATTTATCAGTATTTTTTAGAAAAAATAATTGCAACCAACAATAACAAACTATTGCAGTTTGATATGAAGTGGAGGATTGCAAACCTGAGCTGGAAATATAACTTATGTATTTACCTGTCTATAAACTTATTTATTATTATTATTATTATTATTATTATCATTATTATTATTAAACTATGGTGTATGGTATGCTCCTTTTGGTTCTTGTTTTGTTTTGTTCATTGGGATAATGACAGTGAGGGCAACATAAATAACATTAAACATATGTCAGGTAGATTACTGTGTGAATGGATATGTATGTGTTGGGTGGGCTGGACAAAGCCTGTTTTTTTATTTTATTTATTCTGTGCACTTGTATGTAAAACTTTCACATAAAGAGAATTAAAAAAAATAATAATAATAATACATAAAATAAATGAATAAACCTCTGTTCTGTTCATTAAATCAGGACCTTCAGCTGCTCTGGGGCGGTTTGCAGCCGAGTGTGAAGGGATGAGGATCAGCTCCTCCAAACCCGAGGCCATGGTTCTCCACTGGAAAAAGGTAAGTGGAGGAGTTCAAGTATCTCGGGGTCTTGTTCTCAGTGAGGGACGGATGGAGCGTGAGATCGATAGACGGATCGGTGCAGCGTCAGCAGTGATGCGGTCGCTGTATCGGACTGTTGTGGTGAAGAGGGAGCTGAGTCGATCTACGTTCCCGCCCTCACCTATGGTCATGAGATCTGGGTAATGACCGAAAGGACGAGATCCTGAAATGAGTTTCCTTCACAGGGTGGCTGGGGGTGAGGAGCTCAGTTACCCGGGGGGAGCTCAGAGTAGAGTCGCTGCTCCTTCATGTTCTACATGAAAACAATAGAAAAATAGAGCAGAAAAAATAATCTAAAACATACATAACGTTATGCTTAAAGCTGTGACTCCAAAGTAACGCTCACGTCACTGATGCAGTGGTTTTGTTACAGTTTTAGCTTTAGCTGCTCCTCCACTGGGGGCGCCATTACTGTCTTCATCTCTCATTTGAACTTATAGCAGTTCACACGCCTGAACTGAGCACATTTTCTCCAGTTTGGCTTTACCCAAATCTAAAAGCTTCTTGAACAAAGTGTCAAAATAGCGACGAAAACGAGAGGAAAATACAACAAAAGAAGACCAGAAAAAAGAAACAAGAAAGCGACAATAACACAATTAAAAAGTGACAAAAACGTGACAAAGAAACAACAATAAAGCGTCAAAGAGCAAGAAAAAAAAGATGACAAAAAAGCAGTGACAAAGCGACAAAGAAGTTACGAAGTTTAGATTTGGGCAAAGCCGACTTGGAGAAAATGCACTCGGTTCAGGCGGGGGTTAAGAGGTTAACATTCTGCCCACGTGTAATATTTTATCATTTTTCTTCTCGTCGCAGACAGATAATGCTCTTGTATTATTAAAAAGAGAATAAGAGGAAAAAACAAAAAAACACGATCGTACCATTAAAACAAAGTCCCGCCCTCTTCCGCATGTCCTCGCTCTGTGATTGGCCCGCTCGCCTGCCCGTCTGCCCCGTGCCTCACCGCTGTCATGTGACCTGTGTTTGTGTCGCGCCACTTCCGCGTTGTCTTTGCAGAGTCATGTGCTTCACCTGTACCGACAACACCGAGCCCAGGCCAAGACTCTGACCGCTTTCCCCTCACTCCCGAGCGGCCGAACCCTCCGCCAGACCCCGGTGTAGGCGCCTCTTTCTCCCCGGGGCTCCGGTTCTTTGGGACGGCGAAGGAGAGGCTCGTTTCTTCGCCATGTCGCTCCACTTCTCCTCCTCCGCGTCGGATTGTGTGGCGTTTTGAGCTCGTCTACAGTCTCCAAACTATTTAAAGGTTAGTCCTAGTTTAGCGTTAGCATTTTATTTGCCTAAAGAAATGAAATAGTCCAAAGTTTCCGTGAATCTGTTGAATATTGCGTCACATCGTTTGACTTCTGTAGCAGAGAAAGATGGACGCAGGTCATTTGATCCAATCGAAATGGCAAGTTGTAAATATTTGGGGTTTGCAATGTTCTTTGCAGAAACACAATATCTTGACCTTGACAGGATTTTATTCTAAACAAAAAAACAAAACAAAACAAAATAATAAAGAGAACCTTTTGCGGCGCGCGAAAACCGCAAAAGTGAATACCTCAGTCATGTAGTTTCACAGTAATGATGATGAAGCGATATTTTTGCACATCAGACATTGTGCTGTCAAACATTTAAATTACACTGCACAATATTAAAGTAATTTGCACAATCTGATACCGCTGTGCAATTTCACAATAACAATATTATTGCGATTTTTCACACGATATGTTTCATTCTAATTAAACATAATTGTAAATAACTAGATATTCAGCAAATTATGTCAAAACAAGACTTAAAAAAACACTACATCTTCACCACAAACGTTTAAATAAAACTAACTACAACTTTTACACATTTATAAATTCAGGGCATTTTTTGAAGATGAAGACTTCAGTGATGTTGCGATATATATATATTGGCTTTGCTCTCGCAATACAATATTTTGTAACCGTAACATAGTCGAGTAAATTTACACGCAGTTTTAGTCGACTTAAACTAGAGTAAAATTTAAGAGAATTAATCAACTAAACCTTGATTAAAATTAAATTACATTTTAGTCAAAAGACTGAGACTAAATTAAAGTACAGATGAAAGTTGGAAAATTAGAATATCGTTAAGTGCATTCTGTAGTTTTGCTTTAACTATGAAACTAATATATGACAGACTCATTACATGCACAGTGACATATGTATAGCCTTTATTTGTTATCATTTTAATTATTATGGCTCAGCTTGTAAAAAACCTAAGATTAGAATATTTTGAAAAAGGACTGTAAGCCATAATCATCAAAATTATAACAAACAAAGGCTTGATATGTAATGAGTCTACATCATATATTAGTTTCACATTTTTGAGTTGAATTACAGAAATAAAGGAACTTTTTCAGGATATTATAATTTTCCGAGTTTCACCTGTATGTCGTCAAACTTAACCCTGGATGATTTCCCATGACAGGTTTTTAATAGAAAACCCCTTGATAAGTAACATCTCGTTTGCAAGATATAAGGCAAGACGTTATTGATCTCACAAATAGAGAAATTCACTTGTTACAAAAGAAGTCTCGAGGTCTCGGATATCAGTAGACACTCGGAAGCAACAAAGCTGGATCGGTGCATCTCTAATATCCAATTTAAAGATACCCTGTATAATGTGTGTATAATATGTGTGTAGGAGGTGTGTGTTGAGAATGTTTTGTGTTTGCTGTGGTCCCGCAGGTTCCTCTGTTTGTTCCTGCGTGGGACTCTCTGTGATGGCGGACGGGGAACGCTCGCCGCTGCTGTCGGAGCCACTGGACGACGGCTTCGGGCTCCCACACGGTACGACCAACATCCACACGCTCTACTTTTACTTTAAAACAAATGTCTAGAGAGCTACGTATAATGGACTTTGAGTTTCCAGTGTGACAATAAGTCGATATTTTTCTGTATTGTATCAAAATATCACAAACTACGTCACAGATTCACTATTGTCACACCCTGTCATGCCTGTAATAGATATTTTTTGGCAGTAACAGGAAGCGGCGCTGAATGTTTCCATCATTGGGAAACCAGTTTGTCGCGTCCCGTGATTGCATTTTTGTGGAGTGAACTACACTGACGTTTGTGCAGCCGGGTTCATTTAGAAATACTTTTTATTGTGTCGAAACTACACGTGGAGTCTTTCCAAAGTAATGTGACGAGGACTGGGTACCATTTAAAAAAACAGATACTGGTACTTTAATGATTATTTGTCATATAGAACCAGAAAACAGATTCATAATGTTAATTTAATCCTTTTCCTTCCATTCATTTCTTTTGCATTTTTATCATTTGTTTGAGGTGAAACAACCAAGAAACTTAATTTAACGAAACATTTTTTGACTTTTTTTATTTTCCCAAATTATTATTTTTTCCCCCACAAATTTGCTAAAAGTTTTCCCAGTTTTTTCCACGTTTTCTTCCAAATTGTTCACATTTTTTTCCACAATTCTCGTTTCCCCAATTTTTCTAGTTTTTTCTTCTCTTTTATTTTATTTTCTTATTATTTTTATTTTATTTTTTTGCTCCAAATTATTATGATTATTTGTCATATAGAACCAGAAAATCGATTTAATAATGTTAATTGAATTAATTCCATTCATTTCTTTGCATTTTTATCATTTGTTTGAAACAACCAAGAAACTTCCTTTAACGACAAAAGGGCAGAAACATTTTTCGACTTTTTTTTTTTTTTCCCCAAATTATTATTATTTTTTACAATTTTGCTAAAGATTTCCCCAGTTTTTTCCACGTTTTCTCCCAAATTGTTCATATTTTTTCACAATTCTCCCACTTGTTTTCCCCAATTTTTCTCTTTTTTTCCTCTTTTTTATTGTATTTTTATTATTATTGTTATTATTTTTGCTCCAAATTTTCCCTTTTTTTTTTTTTTTTTTTTTTTTTTTTTACTGGGATGACCCACAGTGTAAAAACTTGAATATAAGGATTTGATATTTCTTTTTGGTATTTGCTTTCGATACTTTAGTTTTTTCGATTCCAGTAAAACCTAAACCTTTTCTTTCGACACCAGCCTGGTATCGTTTACCGCTGCCCGGCCCTAAATGCGAGTTGCCGAATACAAAATGCCGCTTTTGTTTTGTAGTTTATGGCTCTGCAGTATGTAATTTCGATGCGTCTGAAAACGGTCCTTTCCCTCTCCTCCCACAGGCCTGTCGTACCCGTGTGAGCCCCCTCCTCCGTACTCGCCCCAGGGCAGCCCCGACAGCAGCAGCGCCCCCGTCATCAGCTGCAGGGTGTGCCAGAGCGCCATCAACGTGGAGGGCAAGGCTCACCAGCACGTGGTCAAGTGCAACTTCTGCAACGAGGCCACGGTCAGTCGCTCGAGCTCCGGCCTGAACAGAGCGCGTTTTCTCCCCAAATCTAAAAGCTTCTCGACTGGAAAACAACAGTGTAATGGCTCATTTGAAAGCTAAGGGCTACAAAACTGATCATACATTTTTTCGTCACGTTTTTTTTTTCCTCTTTTGTGCCTTTTTCATCCTTGGTACTCTGACGCTTTCAGGCGGGGGGTTAAGAGGTTAAAGAATAATCCTAACAAATGTATTAATGCTCTTTAGTTTTACACACCTTTATGAAAGTAAATGTTCCTGTAGGACAGTTCTCTTTGAGTCTTGATTCTCTGTGGACAAGTGTTAGCAGTTTTGCTATAACACTAAAACAATGTATCTGGTTTGTCCAATGCAGTTGTTATGTCCATATCAAATAAACAAATAATAATAATAATTGAACCTTTGCAAAAGTTTAGTTCAGCAGTTTATTATATTTAATTATTATATTTAAAGGTACAGCCTATAATAAAACAAAAGCAAATCATTTGGACATTTTTTGTATCAGATTTCAATATATATGCGTTTCCAATGACATAGTTCCGGCGGCCATTTTGAATACCGAAGTAGAATTATGCAGTACTACAACATGTGACAATATCTCTACTCGGGATGAAAATGAAAGATAACTGATTGACAGTGGTATTTTTATGTCCTCGTAATCATTGCTCATGAAGATAACAGATAAAACACAGAACCAGAGACGCACGTTTATATGATATAATCAGCAAATGTGTCACAGACGTAGCAGCTCTGTCTGTGGAGCTACAGCAGGATTTACTAAAGATCTGCTTCACTCTGAAGACTAAATTAACTCATCAAAGAGAAAACAGAAAACCTTTCTCTGGGATTTTTACAGTTTGTCATGTCAACAGAGTCTCAGTCTGAGTCAGTGTTTAAGCTGCTTAAGATGTTAGCATGCTACCAGTTAGCAACTGTCAACCAACTGTCACTGGCTTCAACACGATAAACACATGTGTGTCTCACATCTATGAACACTGAGGAAATACTACAGTAACAGCTCTGACCTCTGTCACAGGTTGTATCCAAGGCTGGATGTTTGTGGTTCAGGGCTTTCCCTTGGAGAGGTCAGAGCTGAGCTGTTAAAGCTAATGCTAACTGGTTCACTGGTTGTATCACATAAACGTGTGTCTCTGGGCCGTGTTTTAACTGTTGTCTTCTTGAGCAATGATTACGGGACATTAGAATGTCACTGTCGATCAGTCGTCTTTCATTTTCATCCTGAGTAGAAATAACGTTACACGTTACTTCGGTATTCAAAATGGCCACCATAACAACAAAGGTCACATGACTGAAAGGCGTGTGTGTGTGTGTATATGTATATATGTGTATATATATATATATATATATATTATATATATATATATATATATATATATACACATATATACATATACATATATATATATATATATATATATTTACACACATATATACACATCTCAAAGGGAGACACTTTCTTCACCCAGATACAGAGGAGCTTAACCTCTTCACCCCAACTGAACAGAGGACATTTTCGTCGAAATAGTGACAAAAATGAAGAAGATCTTTATTTATATAGCGCCTTTCACAGACATGGTCACAAAGCGCTTTACATCAGAGCATTTTACATTCACTCCATACTCAGTGGTGGTAAGTTACGCTTGTAGCTTCAGTTTCCCCTGGGGGAGACTGACAGAAGCGCTGTCGCAACTGCACACATCTCTGACCAGCACCATACATTCACTCACACACATCATTCATCCTGGCCTATTGTACATGTTTTAGTGGTAGGGGAAACCGGAGTACCCGCTGCGACACCCAGACGAATGAGACGAAAACGAAGATGAAAATGCAACAAAAGAGCGACAAAAATGTGACCAAAAACAATGAAAAAGAGCGAAAAGAAAGTTTCAAAAGTCATAAAAGGGACGATCACGCAGCAACAATGCGAGGAAAAGGATTTGTTTAGATGAGTTTTGTAGGTCTTAGCTTTCAAATGTGGGGTTACTGTGGCCTATAGGCTGTAACCTTTGAGATTCGGGTAAAGCTGAACTGGAGAAAATGCATAGTCTTTGCAAACATGGGCTTTATTCTGTTGTTTGTGTCATTCTCTAAGTTTGCTTCTGTCTTGTTATGTTTTCACTGCAGCCGATTAAAAACGCTCCGGTGGGGAAGAAGTACGTCCGCTGCCCGTGCAACTGCCTCCTCATCTGCAAAGTCACGTCGCAGAAGATCGCCTGCCCCAGACCGTACTGGTGAGGAGCGTTATTAAATCAAACATAAGCGTTTCCTCTGACTCTTTCTTCTCGTCCTCCTCCCGTCAGCAAACGCGTGATAAACCTGGGCCCGGTCCACATCGGCAGAGACAGCCCCGAGCCCCAGCACCGCCAGCCCGTCGGGATCCGGGTCATCTGCGGACACTGCTCCAACACCTTCCTGGTAGATTCAACATTCCCAAAGGCGTTTAGATGCTGTTCTTTTGCTCACTTGCTTCTCTCTTCCAGTGGACGGAGTTTTCAGACCGAACCTTGGCCCGATGTCCTCACTGTCGCAATGTGTAAGTTTCCACAAATCAGTCGCCGCCATGTTTTATTATAAATGGATCAATTTAAGGCGATGCTGTATTTCCTGGTTTTGTGTTTGCAGCTCCTCCATTGGCCGGTGCTATCCCAGGAGGCGGAGTCTGCTGTGTTTACTGCTGTTCGTCGTACTCGTAATATTGACGGCTGGACTCATGGTAAAACCTCTCTCCCCTCACTCTGTCTCACGCGACATCATCGTCCGCAGAGGGTGGGTTAAACAGATCAGGAGCAAAGTCGTGCCGTTCACAATGACTCACTGCTTAAAGTCCATATGACGGGCTTTAATCTTTAAGAAGGATAACATCTGTTCAATAATTATCATTTTATTTCAGTGCAGCAGCAATTTTAGTGGAGAAATGTTCGGCAGTGAAGTTATTTCTATTTGACAGGAAGTGACACATAGATGGAGGTAAAGTTCCAGGGACAATTTTCATTATGACTGGTGATAAAAGCATGCATTAGCGTCTCCGTGTTGGCCCGGGAGAGAATGGGGCGGACTCTGGCTATGTTCTTTAGATGGTAAAAACCTATCTTTGTGATATTCTTAATGTGTGGAATAAAAGTCAGCTCAGAGTCAAAGATCACGCCCAGGTTCTTCACCTGTGGGGAAGGATTAAAAGACAATGACTGTAGTTTGGGTAAAAGTTTCTCTCTCTGGGCCTCAGGACCGATGACTAAAACTTCAGTTTTGTCCTGGTTAAGCTGGAGAAAGTTTTCTGTCATCCAGGATTTGATATCTATAATGCAGTTAAATAGGGATGGGTATCATTGAGGATTAATCGATACTACTACTCTTATCGATACTCCTTATTGATCCGGTACTTTAGCGGTACTCTTATCAGTACTTTGAAAGGACAAAAAAGTTAGATAGAGGCTACTGTATAAGTAGGTATTAATCCTTGGCCTATATTTATTTTTTATTACACTTAATATATGGGAGTTAAACTAGGCTACTTCACTTACTTTACTATTTTTTAAATCATTATTATTATCTAGTAAATCAAGGCTGTTGGTTAGATTTGGCTGTAGCTCTGAGCAGTGTTCATTTTGACAACATATTGTAATTTAGTTTTAGTCTTTTGACGAAAATGTAATTCAATTTTAGTCGAGATTTAGTCAAAAAATATCTTCAATTTTAGTCTAGTTTTAGTCGACTAAAATTGCAAGTCAATTTAGTCGACTAAATTTAAGACAAATTTAGTCGACTTTGCATTTATAATATTCATTATAATTATATTTAAACAGCTCCTCTGCTTCATGGAGCTGCTCCACATGAACAAAGCTCAGAGCTGAGTTTACATGATCTGAGGCTCTTTCAGACGGTCAATAGAAGTTTGGATGATTTTAGTCTCTCCTTTTCATTTTTATTTAGTCTTATTTTAGTCGACTAAAATATCTGGACATTTTAGTCACAGTTTTAGTCTCATGAAAAACGTTCTGAGAAGCTTAAGCACGTTTTGAATGACTTTTACACCGAGCGCAGAGCCGAGCGCCCTTTGCGGCCGAACTACCTCGCGGCGAGCGGCATGTATTCACACTGCGCAGAGTATTGGACTCAACTCCTCGTGGTTCATTCTAAAGCAACACTATATTAATTAGATAGGAATACAACTGATATGTCGTGCAGTGGCAGAGCGCGGGGAAGGGCCGAGACCGTGCGGGGCAGCGGGGATGAACGCATCCATGAGAGCGAAGAGAGACTTTTTTAGTGATTATTTGAGCGCGTGTGATTAGCGCAGCAATGCAGCGGCCCCGTAAGAAGACCGTTAAGGCTGGAGCTTATCGGTGCGGGTGGACAGGCGCACGTGGGCCCCGGAGCCGTTATGATAACGGGGTTCGATACCCATCCCTACAGTTAAAAAGTGCATGTGTCATCAGGAGACATGGAGATGTACAACTGTGTATCATCAGCGTAACTATGAAAGTTGACTCCATGTCTCCTGATGACATCACCAAGAGGGAGCATATACAGGTTAAAAAGCACTGGCCCTAAAATGGAACCCTACACACTCACCATGAATGTCCTGTCTGTGAGGTAGGATGTAAACAATTTATTTATTATAGGACAGTGCGTATTAACCAACAGTGCAACTGTATAATATGCCAGAATTAGCCAGGAGGCTCGTTTTCATCTGTAGCCCTTTCCCAGATGTACAGAGGGCAACCTACAAAAAAGTACAAGGTTAAAAATAAAGCAATAATAGAGCATTATATACCTTGTAGGGAAGAGAGTACAGCAGTGAAATACACAAGCAAAATAAAAGGAGCGATGAAAACAAATGGCAGGGACAGTGCAGTACAGCAGCAAGCAATACAAGCAAGAATAATAAAAACAACAGCAACATGCGAGGGTCGTCACAAGAGGGCAGCAGAGAGTTTAATGATGACAGGTTTGGTTTGTAACAGCCAAGTTTTAAGATGTGAGCAGAATACACTAAATGATGGTATTTCTCTGATTGTCTTTTGAAAAAGCTGACTGACCCAATGCGGTTTGTGGACGACACCAGAGAGTCCGATGTGTTTTAAACGGGTCGAAATGCAAACATATATTAGGTTTTTAAAGTGCGTATGACAGATTTTAATGCTCTTGAAAATATGACTTATTTAGATGGATTACATCAGTTGCATAGTTATAATTTTTTTCAGTGAAGCAGCAATTTTAATGAAGAAATGTTGGGCAGAAAAGTTATTTTTATTTGAATTTTTAAGCTGCTGACAGGAAGTGACATAAAAGAAGGAAACGTGTCAATACGTTTGTTAAGTGGTGTCACAGCTCTACTTCCGGGTCCACAGATGTGCGAGAAACTACAAAAAGCTCTTTAATACCACAATCAATATTTCTGAAACTCAACAGAGAGTTACTGAACATACTTATTTATCAGGCCCATTAGCCAAAGATGCTGCACCTACTGCTATAAAAGTAATATTTACCAAAATCACTACATCCGGGTTAGCGGAGAAAAATGCTAACGGCGCAGCAGCTACGCTAACCCCGGAAGTAGCGACTTTAGTAAATATTACTTTTTTAGCAGCAGCTGCGGCATTTTTGGCTAATGAGTCTGATAAATAAGTAGCTTCAGTAACTCTCTGTTGAGTTTCAGAAATATTGATGTGATTTTTTTAGGGCCTTTTTCCGATTAATTGCGATTAATTAATTACATGAGGTTTAGTGCGATTAAAAATATTAATAATAATAATAATGCATTAGTCTTCTATAGCGCTTTTCCAGACGCTCAAAGTCGCTTTTACAATTTGGTGCATTATTCATTCACTCCATACTCGGTGATGATAAGCGAGGCAACCAGTCTGCACACATCAGCCACCACCACCAACCACTCACACACTCACTACATTCGCTAGGCTTCCTGGTGTTACTGAACGGTCTCCCATCCAAGTACTAACCAGGCCCTACCCTGCTTAGCTTCCAAGATCTGACGGGATTGGCATCGCAAAGGCGTATGGCCACATATTAATCGAAATTAATCACACTTTGCTTTCCACACTTCAGTTTCCTTTTTTCCTGCAGACGCACAATTAATGGCAATATTGCACTGGTCTGTTGGACTTGGTTGAACAAAAATAAACAATATTTTGTTGCTTAAGCTTATGTATTCAGTCATTATTCAATAGTATACTAAAAATCCTTATGAAAAAACGTACTTCTCACTGTTCTCAGGTCAAATATTTATATGCGATTAATTAATTACAAAGCCTCTAATTAGATTAATTTTTTTCATCGAGTCCCGGCCCTAGTTTTTTTACAAGATTTTTATGTTTTTTTCTCGCATATTTTGCCCGTCTGCCAGGACCCGGAAGTGGAAGTCGTGACGTCACACTTAACAAACGTACAGCAGTTTGACTCATTCATTTCCCATTGACTTAACATGGTTGGCACGGCAACAGTTTAAAATTGTTTACCTTCTTCGATGTCACTTCCTGTCGGTGTCCAATAAGGAAGTGAAAACATAAACGTCACAAAAATGGTCAAACTAAAGAAAACTGGGAATAATCTTTAGCAGAATCTTAAATATAATCGTGTTAACTGTGTTTTAGCTAAAATGGTGTCTAATGTGTCAGATGCCCTTTAAACAGTCTGTTGGTTTTTTGTTTGGGAGCCAGGCCGTGTGGTTAAACTCTCCGTCTCGTCCTCAGACCGGGACGTGGACGCCCGCTCAGAAGAACCACGGCGTGTACGTGGCCTGGGTGCTGTTCTGGCTGCTGACTCTGATGGCTCTGGCCCGGACCGTTTACTGGAGGTGCCTCAAGATCAGCCTCCCCATCTCCAACGTCACGTAGAAGCCCCTCGACCGAGCGAAATCACACCAACACGGTTAAAAACGACTACTGACGCTCGGGCTAGAAACGAGGATTCACTTTGAAACTGTCAGTAATTCATCTCCCTAATCCAGCTAATAAATTAAACCCAGGCAACTCTACGCTAATATTCTGCATTTATGTCGTTTTAACTTTTGTTTTGGGGTTGATCTTGAATCGAAAGGTGTTTTTAATTTGCATTGTGCTAAACTTCAGTTCATTTTGAGGCGTCATGAACACGTTAGAAGTTTAGGGGTAAAATCTGAGAGATTCTTTCAGTTTCTGGTTTACGTCTTCGCTTGGACCATGATGACGCTGCTATACCTTCGATCAAAGCCACCGTTTAAGTCCCACAAACTGATTTTTAAACCTTGTATGTATGTTATCTGGCTAATGTAATCAAATATAGCATTATTTTTGGATAAAGCGCAGCGTTTACTGCAGAAATCTGCCACAGAAAGGGGGGAAAAAGACGTACGTAAAGACGACCATTGAATCAAAATGGACAATAAAATGACCTTTCGCAAAAGCCCCGCCCCCTCAGCAACTGTTGTGATACATATTGAGTGAGACCTAATAATGTACATTTAAACTAATTCAACTCAAAACTCAACAACTTTTGCAGTAAATTATATAAATATAGAACGAAAACCAGCTGATCTTTTCATGGCCACAGTCAAGAGCAGAAGCAGAAGAACCACAGGCCATTAAAACATTAAGGCTCAGGTCGTGTCCGCAACACTTTGGTAAAATTATTTCAGAAAAAAGAACAGCGTAGAGCCTCTGCCTGGGGCCCCCCAACTGTGAAGGGCCCCCATGCACCAACCCGTTTTTCAGATACCTGCAGTAAATGCTTGATATACACAGCCTTCCTAATGATTTTGGTGATGCAGTTACATCATCTCTCCACCAACGCTCTGTGGCGCTGTTCATCCCCATCCTGCTGCTGCTTTAGTGAGTCATGGTTCCCTAATGATATTTCTAATAGTGAAACCAGTTTATAACACTCTTCAGGACCTAAAGAACTTCAGCCTTCTGTTCTGAGGAAAACTTATGCAGAGAACTGCATTATGGGAGTTTTCAGGTGACTCGCTCCTGCCCAAATGACATCCTCTCTCCCAGTGCGCAGTACACCGATCGGCCACCAGAGGGCCCCCAACTGACATTCTTGCTTGGGGCCCCTTGGTACCCTTGCTACGCCACTGGAGCCAGGCGGTGCTACTAGCATTAATCAATCCACTTTGCTGCCTGGTAAGAAAAGATGACAAACTTTGAGAAAGCTTCATGTTTAATTCAGCCGGTTATGTTGCTTTTCTTCCACATGTTCCCAATGTGTGAGTTTCATCTTAGTTTTTTTTTGCTGTGAAGCTAAAAAAAAAATCCCACACCTCAGACTTTACTTTCTCTCAGGGAGGATAAAGTGTGGAGTTATTCAGATCCACCTCGTTCACCTGTCCACACGCCCCGACAGCGATTCTCACTCTTTCTGCCAAAACTTTGCACTGATTAGGGGAGCGTGTTAGGAAAATGTCCCGCGAATCACAAAGACTGGCCCGAGTAATCCTGTAGGGACTGTCTCAGGAACTCTGTGAACGAGTCTTACCTTGTTAGCTTGTTCAGGATTGTGTCAGGAGATCCGGAGAATGACGCGTAGCAACTGTTGCTATGAGGTATGATTGGACAATGAGCGCTTTGGGGCGTGGTTTTGCGAAAGGTCAGTTACTGTTTACGCCGCAAAGACGAAACGGCGTCCAGTGGAAATCAACTCAAATAGTAAGAAATCTGACTAAAAATGAGCTTTTGTTTTAATTACATTTTGCACTTTTCATTGCACTTGTCGAACACTGAACAAAGAACAAGAAGTTTGTATCGTCTCAAGCATTTACTCACTGTACGTGTGTGCATTTTTGAACTTTGTCCCTTTGTGCTTCCTGTAGGGCATTAACAAACTTTAGGGACCAGAACCGAAACCTCGCATTGATTTGAAACGCGTTTTGCACTTATGGAAAAGATGTATTTAATGCAAGTAATCGTATGTTTTGTAAAGAGCGTAGTTTTTTTGTTCGACTTCTTCTGATGATGAATCACTAGTTTCTCACAATTTTGATCTGAACTAGGGCTGAACTACTTCCAGAAAATAATGTGTAGTCTAATTGTGATATGAAATACATTTGTAATGAAGGAATAGTTTACAGTTAAAGGCCTTGTACCCGACTTTTCTCCTTCTTAAACGCTGCCCCTACAGGCCGAAGCTGCAACTACACTTATGGGAATGCAACTAACTCTGCTAACTCTGCTATGGCAATAAAATCCACAGGGCGCCACCGAGGTCCAAACCACATCACCTCGAGGTCCACATCCGGACCTGAGCCCAGAGTTTGAGAAGGCCTGACATAGATGAAAATGCTTAACTGTTTTTCTACGAGAAAATCATCGGGTACAGGATCTTTTTAAATGGACTAAATAAGGAAGTTCTTAAATGTTGATCTATATAGCACTTGTTCTGCGTTTGGCATGTGTGGTTTAAAAAATACTATACAAGCATTTTAACCTCAGAAGCACAAATATCTAAGGAAATGAGGGTCGTTTTTGTGAAAACCACTTTGTATCGTGATGCAAACTCTAAAGCGGGGTTCCTGCGCAGTGATTATGAGGAAAAGACGCGCTCGCAATGAAGTCTGCCAAGAAACTAATGAAGACTGGTTAAATTACAATATGCAATTACAACAGTTTGGAACATTTGTACTTGAAATATGGCACTCGAGAACAAGTAAATGTAACTATTTCACTCATTTTGTTTGTTTTTCTGGCCAAGCAATACAGTTTTTGGCGAGTAACAACTATATTATAAATTTCAAATATCTTAAAAGCACTTTCCGAACATAAAACCTGCGCACGGACCCTGTGTCGGACGTTGAACTGTAAATAAACTCTGTGGATGTGAATATTTTTGGTTTTGTATAGAAACTCAGAGCTGTGGTGTCTCCCTCTAGTGGCCAGTCCATGTAACTGTCCAATGTTCTGGTGAATTCCTGTGTCTGTTTCTGCGGAATGGGTTTTGTAAATGTAAAATAATCACTTTTAAGCAATCAAACGGGTCTCGTGTGCTTATTTCTTGCTTTGTGTGAGTTCAGTTCAATCAAAAAGGGGGAAGAAAAGATCAGTGACTTGGTTTAGTCCTAAAATAAAAAGCATGAAAGTAAATTGTAAAATCAATTGTACCAGAATGATGGCATTAAATGTTGCCAAAAAAAACATTGATTTGAAATATAACAACCATTAAATATAAAACTGTTCAGAAAAGTGACACTGTTGTTTTTACTCCATAACTTGTATCAAAATACAAAATTAAATACATTTCAAAGTACTTTTGAAAGATAAATACATTTTCTACCTCACTACATTTCATGAAGGCTCCAAAGTGAAAAGTCCATGTGAAAACATTGACATTGACATTGTGACTGCTCTGAATCTGGCCTTTGTAGGTCTAGTCCTAAGTCTACACTTCGAATGAAAAAGAAAAACAAAAAATGGTGAAAGTAACCAAATGGACCTAAGTGATAAAGAAAACATATGCATAGTGCAGTTCTAGGAACTGCAAAGATACTGCGCAGAACCCTCAAGCTCCCAGGCCACTGGTAGAGGACCTGAGCTTGGAGGAAAAAGAGACCGCCCGCGGAGGGTGAGGAAGAGTTTTTTTGTGTGTGTATATATACTGTGTATATATATATATATATATATTAAAAAAACAAATCAATATTTTTCAGTTTAACTCATGGAGATGTTGCTTTGTTTGGGGTGTACCACAAGGATCAGCACTTGGACCACTTCTCTTCCTGCCTGTCCAGAAGTGAAAGAGTACAAGAAGTGGAGACATGGAGGACATGCCAAAAAGACAGAAGAACCCCCGAGGCTGCCTACCTTAAACCTCTGAATGATAATCCGCTCATTTGACCAGTTTCCTTTATGCCAACAGCTCATTTGTGTCAAATTCCTGCAGACTGTACCGGTGTGAAAATCCCAACCACAGACCCTTAAGGTCACCGACACCTCTTACACAGCAGAGCTTTATGTACATGTTCTTGATGACGAGGGGAAAACCAGAATATAGTGAGTTTTTTCTGGGTAGCCATGGTGTTTTAATTTATTTTGAATCATGTCTTTTCAATACTTGCATACATTTTTTAAAATTATAATATAACTTATATCTTGTAATATAACTTTTTGTTTTCATATTCCCAATGTTGCTATTTTTTAATTGTTTCTGGCAAGATTTTACTCCACTGAGGCTTAATGGATTTCACACATTGCGTTTTAAACTTTTGTTTTCCTCACGCTTCCCCTTCCCTTTCTCTGTATACATTTTCCCTAAGTCACAATATTTGCAACATTTTCAAATGCAGGTTTTCAAAATAAAACACTTGTCTTTGTAAGAACAGAATATCTGCGTATAGTCTCTTGTAAGTTCATTTTAAACCCTTTTTTAGGCCTGACTTGATCATGATCTCGTAACGGTACCCAGCCCTAGTTTGGACATACATTTACATTACAATAATGAGTTTGAGTTGCTGCAACCTGTGTTATTTCTGCTGGTTTAGTCCCTGGTTGGTCCTTGTTTTATCCTCAGTACTGAAGTTAAGAAAAATTAACTCTGTGGCTTGAGAAACCTGAAAATGTGGCCTGAATCCCCCTCTGGAGTGTGCATTATCAGGCTTTTCAAATGAACAAAACACATGGACAAATTGACTTAGAGACTTTTTTAGAAATGTGGAAAGTATTATATTTATCTTTCAAATGTAGTGGAGCAAAACTAATTCTCAGTGAATTGCAGACTGCTTAATCAAAATGTAAATAAAAGTGGTATTTTTACTAATATGATGTTAGAAATTGCTACTATTTCCATAAAATGATTTTCAATTTCGGTACATTTCATGAGAGATAAACAGTGCGCGGAAGCCTTGTCTAGACGGAGGGAATGAAAAAGTGTAAAACATTTCAGAACCGCCTATTAGGAATCACTACAGAAGGAAAATAAGAAGCCAAATAAATAGGCCTAAGTTATTCACAACTGCTCCAAAAAAAAAAAAAAAAAAAGATCAATTCAAAGCCTACTCATAGATGCACATTTTTTGCAGGGGTACCGCAGGGGTTAGTACTTGGACCAATGTTATTCATTACATTTTATCATTAATTTCCTTTTGAATAATCACACAAGCCCATCCTGGAGCAGAAGAGTCTGTTTGTGTTGTTTAGGAGCGGAGACATACCACAAAGAGACGCCCTCGAGCTTGTTATTGTATCTTGTCCCTTTGTCTGCAAATCTATATGTTTTCTGCCGATTGTTTCACGTGTGTCTGTACCTGTGTGAAACCCGCCCCCGGACGGATCCTATAGGTGCACACGTCGCCCAGAAAAAACTCCATAAAGGACGAGCCCTCTCCATCAGCGCCTCAGACCCGAGGACTTCCACAGACGCTTCTCCAGACCAACCCCAACCACTCCACGTAAGCTTCTTTATTCAAACTGTCAGCGGGAGTTCAGATATTTGAGTCCTTCTCGTTTTTATTCAGTTTTTATCCAACAAATATATCTGGGGATTTTAGTTATGTTTTAGTCTTAACTACTTTGAATTTAGTTTTAGTCAACCTTTGGTAGTAAAAGATATTACTTACTAATATGTTAGTGACATTGACATTCCAAACGTTTGGTGCGTGTTTTGCAGCTGTGATCTGATTGGCCGTGTCCAACATGCTCCGCCTCCTGTGTTGCTTGGCCTGTGTTTACCTAAAGAGTACCTAAACGGGCGTGCCAAAACCTTTCCCCACCCACAAACAAAAGTCAAAAAGTGCTGTGAAAGAGGCGGTCTCTGAAGTTTGGGGGTGACATGCGGGGGGTGAGTGTGTGGGCCTTTGCATTGGCACAATCACAGCAGACAGATTACGTGGGAGGGACTTGGTTATAAACCACAGGTACAGGGGCAGGACAATGGGCAGGACCTGATGACGATGTGTGGAGCTGGTGCGGCTTATGACGTTCTATGGAGGCCGTGGACACGTCTCCAGCCAATCAGGAAATTCTAATTTAGTAGCAGAGTTTACCCTGAAGGGGGCGCAACCCATTCGTTTCAGGCCAAAGTTAGGATTTGACACATGTTTGTGCTATAATGTCAGAATAATGTCAGGGACCAGTAGACACACTATGAGACACCCATTGAGACAGTTTATCAGTAAAAAACAAACTTGATTTGGTGTTTAGTTACTCTTTAACCTCCACTTTAACAGAGCGCGTGTTCTCCAGTTCCGCTTCACCCAAATCTAAAAGCTCCTTACAGCCAATAGCTCAGTGCAACGCCTCATTTGAAAGCTAAGACCTACAAAACTCATCTAAGATTTTTCCTTGTGTTTCCATGCATTTTTGCCGCGTTGTCATCACTTTTTCGTCGCTTTTTTGATCATATTTTTGTTGTGTTTTTGTACTTTTTCATCCTCATTTACGTCTCGTTTATGTCTCTATTTTGACGCTTATTTCAGGGAGCTTTTAGAATTGGGCAATGCCTGGATACCTGGATAATAACTGAGGAAAATTTGCTTACGTAGGTGGGGGTTAAGAGATTCTTGGATTCTTTTAAAATGTCTGTGTTTCAGACAGACAGAGAAGTCGACAGACTATTATGTAAAAAATAATAGACAGCTCCTCCTCACTCCTCCCCGTTTACCATAATGACCACGTTCGAGGGGGAAATCATGGTGGATTTACAGACTCCTCCTTCCCAGCTCTGATGAAGCATGTTCCTAATAAGGGCATAAAGGCGGGATCTTCACTGTAGACTCCGCCCTTGCGTGACGTGTAGCTCGCGCAGCTCCAATGCTAACAGTCAGACCCTCATTAAGTACGAGATTTCTAAAAAATGTTCTTTCGAAAACCAGCCTGGTTTCTTTCATTGTGACTAACCCAGCGTTATCTCAGGAGGAATATGTAGCCATAGAAAGTGTTAAAAAATTAAAAAGTTGTTTTTAACGTAAATGGTCTCAACTTATAAAGCGCTTTTCCACCTGCATTAGGCACTCAAAGCAAGGATCCACTCACCCATTCATACACCAATGTATGCAGACACTGGAGGAAAGGTGGGTGAAGTGTCTTGCCCAAGGACACAATGACAGCATGCACCTTCCGATCATGAGACGACCTGTTCTACCATCTGTGCCACCGTCGCCCCAGGCTGAAAACAGCTCTTTTTACCCGTGCATATCCATCCATCCATCCATTTTCTTCCGCTTTATCCGGGGCCGGGTCGCGGAGGCAGCAGTCTCAGCAGAGATGCCCAGACTTCCCGATCCACGCACACCTCCTCCAGCTGTTCTGGGGGACCCCGAGGCGACACCAGGCCAGCTCGGAGACATAGTCCCACCAGCGTGTCCTGGGCCTTCCACGGGGCCTCCTCCAATAGGACATGCCTGGAACACCTCCCGAGGGAGGCGACCAGGAGGCATCCGGAACAGATGCCCTAGCCACCTCAGCTGGCTCCTTTCGACGTGAAGGAGCAGCGACTCTACCCCGAGCTCCTCCGGGTAACTGAGCTCCTCACCCGATCTCGGAGGGTGCGCCCAGCCACCCTGCGAAGGAAACTCATTTCGGCCGCTTGTATTCGCGATCTTGTCCTTTCGGTCATTACCCAAATCTCATGACCATAGGTGAGGGTGGGAACGTAGATCGATCGGTAAATCGAGAGCTTTGCCCCCTGACTCAGCTCCCTCTTCACCACAACAGTCCGATACAGCGACCGCATCACTGCTGACGCTGCACCGATCCGTCTATCGATCTCACGCTCCATCCGTCCCTCACTCGTGAACAAGACCCCGAGATACTTGAACTCCTCCACTTGAGGTAAGGACTCCCCACCGACCTGAAGCGGGGAAGCCACCTTTTTCCGGTGGAGAACCATGGCCTCAGATTTGGAGGTGCTGATCCTCATCCCGGCCGCTTCACACTCGGCTGCAAACCGTCCCAGTGCGCGCTGGAGGTCCTGATTTGATGAAGCCAACAGAACAACATCATCTGCAAACAGCAGAGATGAGATCCTGAGGTTCCCAAACCGGACACCCTCCGGCCCCTGGCTGCGCCTAGAAATTCTGTCCATAAAGGAAATGAACAGAACCGGTGACATAGGGCAGCCCTGGCGGAGACCAACACGCACCGGAAACAAGTCTGACTTACTGCCGGCAATGCGAACCAAGCTCCTGCTACGGTCATACAGGGAACGGACAGCCCTTAGCAGAGGGCCCCGGACCCCATACTCCCGGAGCACCCCCACAGGGCACCACGAGGGACACGGTCGAACGCTTTCTCCAAATCCACAAAGCACATGTGGACTGGTTGGGCGAACTCCCACGAACCCTCGAGCACCCGATGAAGGGTATAGAGCTGGTCCAGTGTGCCACGACCGGGACGAAAACCGCATTGTTCCTCCTGAATCCGAGGTTCGACTATCGGCCGGATCCTCCTCTCCAGCACCCTGGAGTAGACCTTACCCGGGAGGCTGAGAAGTGTGATCCCTCTGTAATTGGAGCACACCCTCCGATCCCCCTTCTTAAAGAGAGGGACCACCACCCCGGTCTGCCAATCCAGAGGCACTGTCCCCAACCGCCACGCGATGTTGCAGAGACGTGTCAGCCAAGACAGCCCTACAACATCCAGAGACTTAAGGTACTCGGGACGAATCTCATCCACCCCCGGGGCCTTGCCACCGAGGAGCTTTCTAACCACCTCAGTGACTTCAGCCTGGGTGATGGACGAACCCCCCTCCGAGTCCCCAGCCTCTGCCTCCTCATCGGAAGACGTGACAGTGGGATTGAGGAGATCCTCGAAGTACTCCTTCCACCGCCCGACCACATCCCCAGTCGAGGTCAACAGCTCCCCGCCCGCACTGTAAACAGTGTTGGTGAAGCACTGCTTCCCCCTCCTGAGGCGCCGGATGGTTTGCCAGAATCTCTTCGAGGCCGACCGATAGTCCTCCTCCATGGCTTCTCCGAACTCCTCCCAGACCCGAGTTTTTGCCTCTGTGACTGCTCGAGCTGCAGCACGCTTGGCCTGCCGGTACCTCTCAGCTGCCTCCGGAGTCCCACAAGCCAACAAGGCCAGGTAGGACTCCTTCTTCAGCTTGACGGCATCCTTTACTTCCGGGCGCCACCACCGGGTTCGGGGATTGCCGCCGCGACAGGCACCAGAGACCTTACGGCCACAACTACGAGCAGCCGCATCGACAATGGAGGAGGAGAACATGGTCCACTCGGACTCCATGTCTCCAACCTCCCTCGGAATCTGGTTGAAGCTCTTCCGGAGGTGGGAGTTGAAGACCCTACTGACAGAGGGATCCACCAAACGTTCCCAACAGACCCTCACAACACGTTTGGGCCTGCCAGGTCTGACCGGCTTCCTCCCACCCTGCCAGCGGATCCAGCTCACCACCAGGTGGTGATCGGTTGACAGCTCAGCCCCTCTCTTCACCCGAGTGTCCGAGACACGCGGCCGGAGATCAGATGACACAACTACAAAGTCGATCATCGACCTCCTGCCTAGGGTGTCCTGGTGCCACGTGCACTTATGGACACCCTTGTGCTCGAACATGGTGTTCGTTATGGACAAACTGTAACTAGCACAGAAGTCCAATAACAGAACACCACTCGGGTTCAGATCGGGGAGGCCGTTCTTCCCCATCACCCCCGTCCAGGTCTCACTGTCGTTACCCACGTGGGCGTTGAAGTCCCCCAGTAGAACAATGGAGTCCCCAGTCGGAGCACTATCTAGTACCCCTCCCAGGGACTCCAAGAAGGCCGGGTACTCTGCACCGATGTTGGGCCCGTAGGCCGAGACAACGGTGAGAGACCTGTCCCAACCCGAAGGCGTAGGGACACGACCCTCTCGTTCACCGGGGTAAACTCCAACACGTGGCGGCTGAGCTGGGGGGCTATAAGCAAACCCACCCCAGCCCGCCGTCTCTCCCCGCGGGCAACTCCAGAAAAATGGAGAGTCCAGCCTCTCTCCAGGAGTTGGGATCCGGAACCCAGGCTATGTGTGGAGGTGAGCCCGACTATATCTAGCCGGTATCTCTCAACCTCCCGCACAAGCTCAGGCTCCTTCCCCCCCAGCGAAGTGACGTTCCATGTCCCGAACGCCAGAAGCTGCGCACGCGGACCAGGTCGTCTAGGCACCCGCCTTTGACTGCCACCTAGTCCTCTCTGCACCCGACCCCTACGGATCCCTCTGCGGGTGGTGGGTCCACAGGAGGGCGGGCCCACGTCGTCCCTTCGGGCTGTGCCCGGCCGGGCCCCGTGGGCAGAGGCCCGACCACCAGACGCTCGCATTCGAGCCCCAACCCCAGGCCTGGCTCCAGGGTGGGGCCCCGGCTGCGCCATACCGGGCGACGTCACGGTCCTTGATTTAATACTGTCCATAGAAGTCTTTGAACTGCATTTCGTCTGACCCGTCACCTAAGACCTGTTTGCCATGGGAGACCCTGCCAGGGGCATGAAGCCCCAGACAACATAGCTCCTCGGATCATTCGGGCACTCAAACAACCCCACCACGTTAAGGTAGCAGTTCACGTGCATATGAAAACTGAAAGTATTTTATCTGCACTCTCTCCTTTTACTGTCATTGATTAACTTTATGTTGATGTTTTATTGATTGATTTGATCTGTTTTCTTGTAATTTTATGCAACTGTGAAACACTTTGAATTGCCTTGTGTATGAATTGTGCTCTACAAATAAACTTGCCTTGCCTAAAAAGGTTAGCAGCTAACGTTAGCATTTTTTCACCATAACCGTTTATATTCAAGTCGTTTATTCATGATAAATACGCAGCACACGATAGAAACAGCTGATTTCATTCAGTCGTGTTGTTTAGTTCAAAGACCTGTTGCTGTCAGGCCGTTCTTCTCCGACTCTCGCAATGCATTGTGGTCTATACTGACCCGTGTAGTGATCACTGATGCTCACTACTTTTCAGAATGCATTGTGGGGAATTTTGAGGGCACTACTTTTTTCTCTCTGGACATTCGGACGCCCCTACAAAATGGCGTATCCATATAGTGCACTATATAGGGAATAGTGTGAACATTCGGATACAGCCCTGCTTTACAATGTGTAAAACATGTAACAGTGTTTTTAGCTGCTTATAATTTCTTGCTCCTATTAATTAACACAGTGACCGGAAGTTAATTACTCATTTAGTAGAATGGGGAAGTCGTTAGCGTATAACCCCTATTGGCTACTGTTCAGAAGAATCGGCCTGAGTCAAGTCTCAGGCTCAGTCAGACGGGTGCGTTCCTATGTTCCCCAGGTCCTCCAGGGTGGGACCTTTTTTCGTAGGTGAGTTGGTACATCAACCAATCACAAGTCATGAGAGTAAAACATCATATATCAATCAGCTTAACCCTGACCCTGCTTTTTCCAGCTTTACATAATGTTATGCCATTCCCTCATTAAAGACATGCCTAGAGTGTTGCCTTGGCTCATTCACGTATGTTTGAGTTATCTTAAGAACTCTGACGGCAGCCATTTTATCTGGACACTCAACGACGCTTTACATTGCGTTATTCATTCACTCGGTGGTGGTAAGCTGCCATTGTAGCCGCATCTGCCCTGGGGTAGACTGACAGAAACGTGGCTGCCAATCTGCGCTACTGGCCCTCAGACCAACCACTCACTCACTCCATTCATTCTGGCCTATTGTACATGTTTTAGTAGTGGGGAAACCAAAGGAAACCTACACGGACATGGGGAGAACATCCAAACTCCACAGAATCATCCAGGTGGGAATCCATCTGACCGTACAGGGTTACACGGCACTCATCAGTGAACTGTTTAAAATGAGCCAGCCTAAAACTGTGGCCCCACAAATTTATCAAATCATGAAAATAATTGCTAATAAGTATTTATTTCAAATAAATATATTGAAATTAGAGTGTTTAATACACCTGTAGTCCCTACTCAGTCATGTTTGATGATTTTAGACCATTTATTTTGTTCAAATAACATCATTTATGACCTGACCCTCTGACCAGGCAAAGCTCTGGGCCCCCCCTGGGCGGGTGCTTATACGTTTGTTAAGTGTGACGTCACGACTTCCGCTTCCGGGTCCTGGCAGACGGGCAAATATGCGAGAAAAAAACATAAAAAACTCTTTAAAACAACCATCAATATTTCTGAGTTACTGAAGCTACTTATTTCTCAGACTCATTAGCCAAAAATGCCGCACCTACTGCTAAAAAAGTAATATTTACTAAAGTCGCTACTTCCGGGGTTAGCGTAGCTGCTGCGCCGTTAGCATTTTCTCCGCTAACCCGGAAGTAGCGATTTTGGTAAATATGACTTTTATAGCAGTAGGTGCAGCATTTTAGCTAATGGGCCTGATAAATAAGTATGTTCAGTAACTCTCTGTTGAGTTTCAGAAATATTGATTGTGGTATTAAAGAGTTTTTTGTAGTTTCTCGCACATCTGCGGACCCGGAAGTAGAGCTGTGACGTCACCACTTAACTTTAACACTTAACGTATTTTGGCGTGCTGGAACGAAACAGGAAGTCACTTCTTGGGTAACGTTGTTATGATTTGAAGTCAGTTGCATGCAGTGCTCAATGCTGTTGTTATGTTGCTAAGGAAACAGAAGTAACTAACCTTACACTTATTATTTAAATTCAAACATTTAGCGTGGCTGAATTTGCATCAAAGTATTGTCAGTTTTAAACATTTGGAAACTGATACAGTCGCTGAGGATGAACCAAAGGCAGATTGAGGATCTTGCTAAGCTTCAGATAGAGGATCTGGAGCTCAGAGATAGACAGGAGACAGAGGTGAGACACTTTTACTCATACCAAATATTTATAAAACTGCTCTGTCACATTATTACTTAATGCTAATTGGTCCTGTGAGTCTTTGCACAATGTTTGCTTGCACACGATAAAAAGACACATTTTATGTTATATGGATTTATATGGTTTAAGGTTAGATGATATTTATATGCTACAATCCAAACTCATACAAGGAGGCGTGGCCTCACCGAGAGGGAAACACATTTCACTCTTTTATCTGTTTTCTGGCGGAATATGAACATATTTATCACAAACAAATAAAGGCAAGTCTAAATCGAGCTCACATGGATGTTTTTTCACCGCAGAATTTTCAGTAGAAGCAAAAAAAAAGGCAGTCATAGCTAGCGTTAGCATGTAGCATGATGCTAAAATGAAGCAGTGTGTTATCAAAGCAAAACATCTCCATGGAGACGGGCCGCTGATGTTCCGCTCCTCACAGTTAGAGCCACTTTAGCGTTGGCTTTTCACCACACAATCAAATGAAAATGACACTGTATTTGATCATAATAAGTGAAAGGTTGTGTGTAATGCGAGTCATGTGTGTTTTTGATGCAGTGTGTGGAAACTCTGAGGGAAAACGAAGCGGTCGACAAGAACATACAGGAGGTCCAAGAGTTGTCACTGAACAGAGATGTGCACCAACAAGTATCACTACTACTACTATTATATAATGCTATTGCTACTGTCTACAAATATTCAAAGTATACATTCAATAGAAATACTGTAATCCCACTATGACTAATATTTTCCTCCTGGCTGACAGGTTCAAGAGGCCGATCGGCTGGAGATGGAAGGGGACGAGCTCAAGACCGAGAAGACGGCAGAGGAGGCCCAGCTGAGAGAGGATGTCGCTGAGCGGGGAGAGGAGAACGCTGAGCTGAAGAAGAAGATCGCTGAGCTGAAGAAGGAGATCGCTGAGCAGGAGATTACTGAGCTGAGAGAGATCGCTGAGCTGGAGGAGAAGAAGATCACTGAGCTGGGAGAGAAGATCACTGAGCTGAAGGAGAAGAAGATCACTGAGCTGAAGGAGATACCTGAGCTGAAGAAGGAGATCGCTGAGCTGGAGGAAAAGAAGATCACTGAGCTGAGAGAGAAGAAGATCACTGAGCTGAAGGAGATCACTGAGCTGAAGGAGATCACTGAGCTGAAGGAGATCACTGAGCTGAAGGAGATCACTGAGCTGAAGGAGATCACTGAGCTGAAAGAGATCACTGAGCTGAAGGAGATCACTGAGCTGAAGGAGATTACTGAGCTGAAGAAGGAGATCATTGAGCTGAGAGAGATTGCTGAGCTGAAGGAGGAGATTACTGAGCTGAGAGAGAAGAAGATCACTGAGCTGAAGAAGGAGATCATTGAGCTGAGAGAGAAGAAGATCACTGAGCTGAAGAAGAGGATCATTGAGCTGAGAGAGATTGTTGAGCTGAAGGAGGAGAATGCTGAGCTGAGAGAGATCGCTGAGCTGAGAAAGATCGCTGAGCTGAAGAAGGACATCGCTGAGCTGAAGCAAAAACTGAAGGAGCTGAAAAAGCTGTCCACCGTTTTCAACTTCCTGAAGAAAGTTTCAGAGAAAAACGGGGTGAGACTACACACATGAACCGACGCCTGAATCGACTCCCGTGGCCATTGGCCAGTGTCCTGCCCACTTATAGAGTTCGGGAATGTGATGTCATATCGCTAAGCATCATGGGATTAGCAGCAATTGTAAACTAATGGAGATTTTAAAAGTGAAACTACTGGAGTTATTGATCACATTGAAACACTTGGACACCACAGTGTGTTAGATTATTTACCAGCAGCTAACGGAGTTGCTCCACAGCTTTTTTCTCCACTTTTTATATTGTTTTAGCTAATGTTAGTCAGTGGAAATGTATGCTAATAGCTGCAAAGATGGCGGATCTCCATGGCAACCGGAATTTCCCGAACTCTATTGCACCAGGACTGGCTCTGCGAGATCTGAAAGTGCGCCCCTACAAAGTATAGTCGGCGTTTAGACACACGAGATCGGGCCCTTTGCCTTTTAACTTGCAAAATGCAGTTATTTTTTGTTAGTATCTGTATTAGAAAGCCTATCCTCAAGAATTAAAAGCTGGCACAAAGTTTATGGCCTCCTGCATATGAACTAAGGGGTCGGGCCACTCTCAAATAATAATAATAATAATTCTGAAATAGATCAACCTATACATGCATTTCCAATGACATCACACATGGTTCCAGCGGCCATTTTGAGCACCAAAGTAGAATTATGCAGAACTACAACATGTAACAATATCTCAACTCAGGATGAAAATGAAAGACGACTGATTGACAGTGGTATTTTTATGTTCTCGTAATCATTGTTCAAGAAGATAACAGTTAAAACACGGAATCAGAGACGCACGTTTATGTGATATAAGCAGCAAATGTGTCACAGACGTAGCAGCTCTGTCTGTGGAGCTACAGCAGGATTTACTAAAGATCTGCTTCACTCTGAAGACTAAATTAACTCAAAGAGGAAACAGAAAACCTTTCTCTGGGATTTTTATAGTTTGTCATGTCAATAATTTGTAAACATTTTAGGAATATGACAGTTCGGTATTTTATTGTATATATTGTAAATAATTAAATATAGAATACAAAAACATCAGAAAATACTGTAAATATGTATATGACTGTAACCAGATGTATGTATATATATATATTTATATATGCACATCTTTTAAAAGACAGCATGTAAAGTGTGAAGCAACAAAAGGGGCAGATATTATAAGACTTGTTCTTCTCTGCTCCGTTTCATTCATGCTATGTTGGATTGGCGGTCTTGTGGTGATTGCATGATGTCACTTTTGAATGAAATAAATAAATAAAATGAATAGAGTCTCAGTCTGAGTCAGTGTTTAAGCTGCTTAAGATGTTAGCATGCTACCGGTTAGCAACTGTCAACCAACTGTCAATGGCTTCAACACGATAAACACATGTGTGTCTCACATCTATGAACACTGAGGAAATACTACAGTAACAGCTCAGCTCTGACCTCTGTCACATGTTGTATCCAAGGCTAGATGTTTGTGGTTCAGGGCTTTCCCTTGGAGAGGTCAGAGCTGAGCTGTTAAAGCTAAATGCTAACCAGTAGCATGCTAACATCTTGAGCAGCTTAAACACCGACTTACTGGTTTCTTCACATAAATGTGCATCTCTGGGGCCGTGTTTTACTGTTACCTTCATGAGCAATGATTACGAGGACATAAAAACACCACTGTCAATCAGTTGTCTTTCATTTTCATCCCGAGTAGAGATAATGTTACATGTTGTAGTGCTGCATAATTCTACTTCGGTATTCAAAATGGCCGCCATAACAACAAAAGTCACATGACTGAAAAGCATGTATACGCGGGAACAGTTGGTTAAGGAACCTCATGGTCGTAATGCTTTGGCTGATTGGTCTGAAACATACACAGGAGCTTGTTTGAATTATAATATCATGTCTCGTTACAGTTTAAGGATGTCCATGAGTTTGTCGATTTTTTGAGAAAGGGCAAGGAACTCCAGGATTTGGAGGAAAAGCATCACGAGGCCATGGTGCAGCTGCAGAAGGAACTGAAACAATATATCACGGAGAAACAACTACTGGTAAAGTCCAGCATTTACAACTCAGTCTTCTGTTCAGTTTGCCGATCACATGTGAAACAAATATTCAACCGCTGAGTAAGATATCCAAAACTGCTGACAGAATTTTACACCCGGCTCAATCCATTTTCCAGATTTTTGTCTGAACTTAAAGGAAATGTTTTTTTTTCTTCTGTTTCTTACCAAAAGGAGCCTATTTCCAGTAATCTTCAGAAATGTTTGAAATTGATAACGCTGTATTAACTTTCTTCAAAATTAGCATTTTAATGTTCATGTTTTAGTTTTGTTTTTTACTCACAGAAACAAAAAATGATCAACATCCTGAAGGCAAAGGAGACCATGAAGCTGAACATCTTGGAGCTGTTTCAGACAGTAGGGGGCGCTGTTGGAGAGGACGGGGTGGGCGTCAATGACACGGACGCACAAATGGAATTCGTAAGTGCTTTGGAAGACACTCACACTGCATGGATTAAAAAGCCTCCTATTAAAACCAGCTTTACAACACAAAGAGAAGAGATGGTCAGAAATGTCCCAACACGAGCTCGTTTGCAGAAATGAATTGTTCTGTGTTCTCCTCTAGGTGGAGCGTTATATAGAAGACCAAGACCACATTTATTACTTACGGCAACAAAAAATGAAAGACATTCGGGAGACACATACAGAGAAGACCCTGAAACTGTCCATCCTGAAGCTGTTTCAGACAGCAGGGGGCGCTGTTGGAGAGGACGGGGTGGACGTCAATGACACGGACGCACAAATGGGATTCGTAAGTGCTTTGGAAGACACTCACACTGGATTAAACCAGATTTACAACACATACTAAAGAGAAGAGATAGTCAGAAATTGTTCCGTGTTCTCCTCTAGGTGGAGCGTTATATGGAAGAACATGACGACATCGTCAAACTGTATGAGATCAGCTGCCAGAAAGAGATGAAGATGGAGTCACCCAAGACCCAGCCAGAAGGGAAACAAAAGGCAAAAAGAAGGAAGAACAAAAGACATTAGAATACTTACACTTTAGTTCTTTATTTGACAATAAAATGTACTTACATTGTGTCATTCAAGTTGATTTTATTTGTTTCATTGCTGCACAATAAGAGGGAGAATTTTATACAACTGAAATAAATAGTTATAACTGTCATATGCTCTGGAAAGACAATTACGCCACAATCTTATAAATTGTTACAATAAATAATGTCTCATTTTGAATAAATGTATTTTTACAATATATTAGTTCATCTAAAATGTATCGAATTACAGGAAATGACATTTGTTCAGTTCAGAATGTTCTGAGGGAGAACCTCGACCCCTCCAGGTGCTAAGCACCCGGAAGTTGGAACAGAACAGAACAGCGACTTTGACGCTAAATGTTTGCTTTAGTGACGCCTCAAACATCTGAACAGTGTTTCCTTCAATAAAACAGCAAAAAACTGCTGCTCTCTGGGGTGAGATGTGATGAAATGCGCTGCCGGACACTATGGCCGGATGCAGGCTCGGGGTTAGCATCCTTAGCACTGGTCGAACACCTGTCTGCTTCATCCTCCTCCACCATGATCTCCGTCATCTGCTCCAACACTCCTACTGCGAGAACCAGCGCTAACCAAAACCTGTTCAACTGTAAGTGGCCTGTATTTTTCCTTAAGTTTCGCCTTTTTCTCTCGATCGTCTCCTACTCTCGTCACCATCGTCCTTCCTCGTCTGAGATCAGGTCAATCTAAAGAAGTAGCCGCGGTTTCTACTTCTGCTACCTGTGATCGGGCATCCAAAGAGCACTGCTGCCACCTGCTGACTCAGTGAAATAATGTCTACAAGTGAGATCTTTACATGGAAGGTGCACAAGGCTTTACTGCACAATGTCCATGGCAGTCGCTGAGTTAATGTGTGACGTGCATCTATGTTGTGCTCTGCAGAATTACACTGTGAACGTGTAAATCTTGATAAACGCTGCTCAGAAATGACTTTGTTCCACAGACAAAGAGGGATTTGGCAGCACAATAGTGAGTGTAATCCAAACCGGGCTGATACTTCAGACCTGTTTAGTTTAGTTTAAATCCCAGAGAGGCGTAATGTCCTGGTTCAGTCCTGTTTAGCTCGTACCTTTAGCTGCTGTTTCCTGATGGAGGTGTTTTTTGTGCTTGTGCTGTTTCTGTCTCTTGCTCGCTCCTCGTCGGGAACCTTCGGCACCGTGACGAATTTCTATCCGAAAGCGACGCACCCGGACGGATCAGTGGAGGTAAGTGTCGGGTGAAAACAGTTCACCTCCTAACCCAGCTTTACCCAAATCTAAAAGCCAGCTCATGTGAAAGCTCAGACCTACAAACTCATTTAAATGGATCTTTTTCGTCAAACATCGTTGTCTCTTTCCTGTTATTCTTTGGTTGCTTTTTAGTGGCGTTTTTTTCAACCCCCTCTTGATCCGAATCCGGGCCCGTTTGCTCAGATAGTCGGGTTCGTTTGAGGTGTTGTGAACGAGCAAACGGACTCTGATCCGGGACAAAGAAGCGAACCCTGGTCCGGCTGAAAACGTGGGTCTCGGTCCAGTTCAGACGAACTCTGAATCGGATCATTTGGTTTGTGAACCAGAGCCAGAGAGCGGAACAAAACCAGGGAGAGAAAGTAGCAGGACGTTGTGCGTCTGATACAAACAAAACAAACGAGTTACGCAAAGACAGAACAGAGCGGAGACAATCACGACTTTCATTATGGAATGTAAATGAAAACGCATGTGCAGACCCTCTATGATTAGAGCAGTTAATATGACATTTACACCACAAGCCATGACTCGTAAATATGAGGCAGAAACCCTTGATATAAGCAGCGAGAGAGGCCAGAGAGCAAAGCCCTGATCAGATCATTGTTACTTCGTCTTTCCCTCGGACAGTCGTCATGAGTAGTTTTCCATGTCTCTGCAGGAGCCTTCACAGTTGTTATGTGAAGAAAAAATATCTCCGGGGTCCACCAGCCCCGCTTCAGTCCCGCTTCAGTCCCGCTTTAGTCCCACTTCAGTCCCGCTTTAGTCCAGCTTTAGGCTCATTTATCTCTCATCTCGTCCGTAAATAGATCTGTACGTTCTGAGTTTCTGTCTCGTGTGGAAAGAAAAACCCACATGGCCACAGTCTGAAACAGTCTGATCCCGCTCCATTTTGTAAACAAAAGACGGAACAGGAAGTGGAGTTTAATCGACCAATCAGAGAAGTGTGTTTCTTGTTCACTGTTTTTCCTGTTGAAGGTTTTGCTACAGCGCCCCCACAGGCTGCAGAGGAGCGCTGCATTTAGAATGTTGGTTCGATTGACAAAAAAGAGTTTTGAACGCGCCAGATGGAAAACTGAAACAATGTTGTAACTTTAGTCCAATGGAACCGAGTCTCAGGTGTGAATGTGACCTTTGTCTCATTGTTGTCGCTATTTTGACACTTTTTTCAAGAAGCTTTTAGATTTGGGTAAAGCCAAACTGGAGAGAATGTGCTCAGTTCATGAGGGGTTAAGAGGTTCACTTGGAACAGCATAAGCAAATGGCCTTTCACTTCTGTTCTAAAAAGTCAATGAGCTTGAATTCTTGCTCTGGAAGTCTTTTATGAGCGTAAATAAAGTTTGAGCTTGTGACATGAAGTGTGAGGCGTGGCCAGCATCAAAAAGGAAGTTTCCCCGCCCAAAAAAACAAACAAACATGGGTCTGAAGTTCAATGGGTTTTAGATAAAAACGTGTGAAGTATGAAAAGAAAGAGACGGTGTTGGTAAATTGAGCCTGTGCTGATAACGTCAGTGGAGAGCGCTTTGTGTGGGACTGAATGAACCTGACGAAAGGCCGAGCCGTGTCTGTTACAGATGACCCAGTATGATACACTGAGATGCTTTTAGACTGTGATTCGCCCTAATATTTCCACAGTTCTGGCTCATTCACACCTGACCCAAACATGTCCCGACTTCAGGCCGGTCACACGTTCCTAACACGCGTTTAGGAAATGAGGAATTGTTTGTCTCGTCCCAATATTCTGCAATATCACTGGCTACGTTTACGTGAGGACAAAAAGTCTGATAATCTGATTTCTGGAGTTCTCTGATTATTAAAGAGATACAGGCTACATCATCTGATAAAGAAGTAATCTGATTTCTTTGTTAAAGAGGGGTATTATATAAAATGGACTTTTTCAAGCTTTATATCATGTTATTATGTCATTCCCTCATTAAACACATGCCTGGAGTGTTGCCTTGGCTCATTCACATATTTTGAGTAATCAGTAAAAACTTAGACGGCAGCCATTTTAGGTGTAGCTATGCCTCAGTCCTCCTAGGAACGCCCCCACCTCCTGGAGACGCCTCTGGACCTTTCGTCACCAGCCAAGCCACCAACCACTGCTCCTCAGCTCAGCAGAGCCCCCTCCCCGCACAGTAGTGTTGTTTAGATGCCACAGCAGTGTGCTGAAGGGGGCGTGTCGGAAAGCTTCTTAAAGAGACAGAGGCCTATTTCCAGACGTTCAGTACAGCCATTTTGAGAGAGCAATTTTATTCAAGGCAGTGATTTTAATTTACTGCATATACAGACCAACAGAAGGTTACGTCATCATTGTAGTATGCTATAGACTGGTGCTATGTGATTGAAAAAAGCATAATACTCCCTCTTTAACAGGAAAATAAAACAAAAGGCAAAACTAATGTCACAAAGATTGTAAGATATCATAAAAAAATTATTTAAAAAAAAGAAATTAAAAAAAGTAAACATGGTGTCCGGCCGGTAGTCGGGTGGTTAGAGCTGCTGCACATGTGACAGAATATTGCTCCGTCCTCAGAGTCGTGGGTTCGAGTCCCAGCTTGAAATATTTACACAATTGTCTCCCTTACATCCTTACTAAAGGTTCAAGCGCAGTTTGTATTTAACTTTGATGAGATCAACTCAAAATAATGCACAGTTGACTTGAACCCTGGACCTTTGAGTTTGTAAACCTGAGCCGTCTCCACTGGGCTTGTGCACAAGAGTAAAGTCACATGGAGCCAAATATGGAGCCACAGTCATTTTCAATCATCTCCACCTGGTTCTGCTATATCCACACGAAGACAAAGCCAGCTCAGTAAATGTGTGCGTCCACATGGGTCGACTGAGGTCTGTGATTCATCTGCCAGGCCTGTGTGTGGCGCTGTGACGCTAACACAGATAATAGAACAAGATGTAGAGGGCGCATGTGCAGTGACCTTTTGTGGAATGTAAACAGTGAAAATGAAACGGATTCAAGGATTACAGAAGAGACGAGGAGGCGAGTTTATTCTTCAGACGAAACGGGACTAAAGCAGAAAAACCTGTGACCGGACTTTGACTGTCAGTCCAAACACACAGACTGACTCGGCCATGATTTTCTACTTGTCACCTGTGGCTCACGGACTGCAGTGGAGCAAAGAGGAGCAAAACCATCATAGATCCATGAGTAAAAGTCATTATAAGGTCAGTAGATGATGGATAACAGACTCCACTCTGGGACCTAGTTTGGAAAAATGTTCGTTTACAGACGCCCAAAACACCGGGCTCGTATGGACGATACACTGGAGTGATAAAATATCTTTGCGTTTGGTCCTCAGCTGGACTTCGTATGGACAGGGCCTAAAACTCCAAAACTGCTCTGGAGTTTTTATCCGATTTCTGAAACACATCAGATCTGATTACTCCAGTTATCAGATTTCTCTGTCCATGTAAACGTAACTGACATGTGCAGTATATTCTTACAAAACGTTTTCTTTTTACTGCCAAGTGATGACCACAAAGTCCTGCCAAAAGACAAACATCAAAGTAAAAAATAGCTACTTCTGCGGGGAAATAACCTCTGGGAAAGAAAATAATAGAAGGGTTAATTCATTTACGGACGAAAAAATTTGCGAAATGAAATTGTTTTGATCCCCCCAGCCCTCATCTGATCCCATTGCAACATTTAGTTAGAAAAATTAACCTAAAGAAATCTATGCATTTGATTCGTGTTTATCTTACTGTTATTTCTGTCCTTCCAGTTTGTGATTCGACTGAAGAAGACCTCGCTGGACTGCAGTACGGGCCGGTGGCTGTGTTTCTCCGGAGACTGCGGTAACGAGAGCTCCGCCGTCACTCGAACCATTTACCAAGACGACGAGGGTTACTGTCAAGTGGAGCAGATTCTGACGCGACGAGCGGCGACTGACGGCCCGTTCGAAATCAGGCGAGTTTAGCGTCATCCTGGAAGGTCCCGTCACGAGGCTTCATCCAGCTGTTAAACACTGACAGTATCCACACGTGTCTCCAGGGCTAATGTCGGGGAAGGCGGCGAGGACGACATCTCCAGAGCCCAGGACCGATGGAGGAACTTAACTGAGGTGGATTTAAGGACTCGCTCGGACTCTGGGAAATCCAACACTTCTCCTCAGGTCTCTATGCTGCCCATCGTACGGTGAGAACGATCAAGCTTTTCAGGCGAGACACGACGATATTCTGACATGTTTGGTGTCCATGTGATGCACGGAATCCCCCCGACAACACACTGTAATCCAAATACGCTCATTTCCTTTGTGGCAGACGGAAGCTGCCAAAGTCCATTACAAAACTTTGGCTCCGTTTTCTCCAAGTGAGGTTTTCATTCCCCAACAACATCTGCACTTTCCTACAGACTCCACACTTTGCTTGCCTGGTGACCGTAGCATCAACTGCATTTCCAAAGCTCAACATACATAAGCAGACAGGAAGTGAAGTAAACCAATCAGCATTGATGCCGTGTTATGAGCGGCTGGGCGTTAAAGAGGGGGTATTATGCTTTTTCAATCACATAGCACCAGTCTATAGCATACTACAATGATGACGTAACCTTCTGTTGGTCTGTATATGCAGTAAATTAAAATAACTGCCTTGAATAAAATTGCTCTCTCAAAATGGCTGTACTGAACGTCTTGAAATAGGCCTCTGTCTCTTTAAGAAGCTTTCCGACACGCCCCCTTCAGCACACTGCTGTGGCATCTAAACAACACTACTGTGCGGGGAGGGGCTCTGCTGAGCTGAGGAGCAGTGGTTGGTGGCTTGGCTGGTGACGAAAGGTCCAGAGGCGTCTCCAGGAGGTGGGGGCGTTCCTAGGAGGACTGAGGCATAGCTACACCTAAAATGGCTGCCGTCTAAGTTTTTACTGATTACTCAAAAATATGTGAATGAGCCAAGGCAACACTCCAGGCATGTGTTTAATGAGGGAATGACATCATAACATGATATAAAGCTTGAAAAACTCGATTTGACATAATACCCCCCTTTAATATTCGCACAGGATTTAGCACGAAACTTACTTACTGGCAAATTTACTGGTAATTTACCGCTGATTGGAGGAAAGTTCTGTCTCTCTCATGCGCTGTTCATAGATTGTCCGTGAGTGACGCTGCTCGCAAACAACATGTGATCGTAAATAAACAAATCTGATTGGCTCGTTTGAGTTTTCTACTGCCGCCAATGAGGGCATGTGTCCCAGACTGATATCCCTCTGTATAAAACATTTAGAGGGTATCGTTCTGGTTTCACTAGGCTAACACGTTACAGGGTTGAACTCGACAAGATTTTTTTAGAGGGATTTCTAAATAACCTGTTTAACCAGAGCCAGGTTGTAACATAACTTTTTACAGCTTTGTTCACTCACTAGTTTATTCAAAAACTAAGGAAGATCTAAATCCCTCCGAGTAAATCTTTGTGACTTTAGCACAGGTGTAGCCTGGCCTTAGCCATCTGTAAACTCCGGTCAATTATATTTTCCCTGCATGTACGTCTGGGTCTGATCTCAGTGGCTGCGTTTCATCGGTTGAATTTCAACCTACCATTCAGCGAGCGCAGGAGGCGGGGCTTGTAGGTGACGTCAAGCATTTGCGTCGCATTTGCTGGTTGTAGTTCGGTAATGGCGGCGGATACGAACGTAAAGGAAGCTCTTCAATCCTTTCTGGCTCAGCTCCCAAATATCCAGAAATTATAACTGAAGCCTTAGAATGAGTGAGGAATGCTCACAAGAGTTATGATAGAGTTATGATAGAGTTATGATAGAGTTATGATAGAGCTATGATAGAGCTATGATAGAGCTATGATAGAGCTATGATAGAGTTATGATAGAGTTATGATAGAGTTATGATAGAGTTATGATAGAGCTATGATAGAGCTATGATAGAGCTATGATAGAGTTATGATAGAGTTATGATAGAGTTATGATAGAGCTATGATAGAGCTATGATAGAGCTATGATAGAGTTATGATAGAGTTATAAGAGCTATGATAGATAGAGTTATGATAGAGTTATGATAGAGCTTATGATAGAGCTATGATAGAGCTATGATAGAGCTATGATAGAGTTATGATAGAGTTATGATAGAGTTATGATAGAGCTATGATAGAGCTATGATAGAGCTATGATAGAGCTATGATAGAGCTATGATAGAGCTATGATAGAGCTATGATAGAGCTATGATAGAGCTATGATAGAGCTATGATAGAGTTATGATAGAGCTATGATAGAGCTATGATAGAGTTATGATAGAGCTATGATAGAGCTATGATAGAGCTATGATAGAGTTATGATAGAGTTATGATAGAGCTATGATAGAGTTATGATAGAGCTATGATAGAGCTATGATAGAGCTATGATAGAGTTATGATAGAGTTATGATAGAGCTATGATAGAGCTATGATAGAGTTATGATAGTTATGATAGAGCTATGATAGAGTTATGATAGAGTTATGATAGAGTTATGATAGAGTTATGATAGAGCTATGATAGAGCTATGATAGTATGATAGAGCTATGATAGAGTTATGATAGAGTTATGATAGAGCTATGATAGAGCTATGATAGAGTTATGATAGAGCTATGATAGAGTTATGATAGAGCTATGATAGAGTATGATAGAGCTATGATAGAGCTATGATAAGCTATGATAGAGCTATGATAGAGTTATGATAGAGCTATGATAGAGTTATGATAGAGCTATGATAGAGTTATGATAGAGCTATGATAGAGTTATGATAGAGTTATGATAGAGCTATGATAGAGCTATGATAGAGTTATGATAGAGTATGATAGAGTTATGATAGAGCTTATGATAGAGCTATGATAGAGCTATGATAGAGATGATAGAGTTATGATAGAGTTATGATAGAGTTGATAGAGTAGATAGAGTTATGATAGAGTATGATAGAGCTATGATAGAGCTATGATAGAGTTATGATAGAGTTATGATAGAGTTATGATAGAGCTATGATAGAGCTATGATAGAGTATGATAGAGTTATGATAGAGTTATGATAGAGTTATGATAGAGTTATGATAGAGTTATGATAGAGCTATGATAGAGCTATGATAGAGTATGATAGAGTTATGATAGAGTTATGATAGAGTTATGATAGAGTTATGATAGAGTATGATAGAGCTATGATAGAGTATGATAGAGTTATGATAGAGTTATGATAGAGTTATTATAGAGCTATGATAGAGCTATGATAGAGCTATGATAGAGTTATGATAGAGTTATGATAGAGCTATGATAGAGCTATGATAGAGCTATGATAGGTTATATAGAGTTATGATACAGTTATGATAGAGCTACACTCTAGAAAAATGTCCGTAAAATAACAGTAAAAAGTGCTGGCAGAAAATTACCAGGACATTATCCGTATTTCGTTTAGAATGTGCTGTTAAAACTGTGACCTGTGAATTTACGGTAACCGTTCCGTAAAATTCAATTGCAGAAAAACAGAAACGTTTGTATTATAAGTGCAATTTCCGTTATTTCTTAAGCTTGAAAACGGAAAATATAGTGTAATAAATATGAAATTTGTTATTAATTAAAGGTTTATTTTCCGTAAAAATCATACTACTCAGAAACGGAAATATATGTAAATTTATAGTATATATCTTGTGGTTTAAACATAATTCACTTCTTTTAGTCAACATAAGACATTGTTCAAAAATAATGGTCAAAATCTTTCTATTTATTAACAAAGCAATGTAAAAAATCAGTTTACAAGACACTGAACAGTCAAAATAAACAGGTCATTTGAATCAATATTAATACAAAATGTACTACAAAATCAATGACATACACTTCCAATGACCACTAAATCCCTTTTAAATTTTGTATTAATATTGATTCAAATGACCTGTGTATTTTGACTGTTCAGTGTCTTGTAAACTGATTTTTACATTGCTTTGTTAATAAATAGAAAGATTTTGACCATTATTTTTGAACAATGTCTTATGTTGAACTAAAAGAAGTGAATTATGTTTAAAACACAAGATATATACTATAAATGTACATATATTTCCGTTTCTGAGTAGTATGATTTTACGGAAAATAAACCTTTAATTAATAACAAATTTTCATATTTATTACATTATAGTTTCCGTTTTCAAGCTTAAAGAAATAACGGAAATTGCACATATAATACAAAAGTTTCTGTTTTTCTGCAATTTGAATTTTACGGAACGGTTACCGTAAATTCACAGTCACAGTTTTAACAGCACATTCTAAACAAAATACGGATAATGTCCTGGTAATTTCTGCCAGCACTTTTTACTGTTATTTTACGGACATTTTTCTTAGAGTGTATGATAGAGCTATGATAGAGCTATGATAGACTATGATAGAGCTATATACAGTTATATAGAGCTATATAGAGCTATGATACAGTTATGATAGAGCTATGATAGAGCTATGATAGAGATGATAGAGCTATGAGTTAGAGCTTGATAGAATAAGAGCTATGATAGAGCTATGATAGAGCTATGATAGAGTTATGATAGAGCTATGATAGAGTTATGATAGAGTTATGATAGAGCTATGATAGAGCTTTGATAGAGCTATGATAGAGCTATGAAGAGCTATGAAGAGTTATGATAGAGCTATGATAGAGTTATGATAGAGTTATGAAGAGCTATGATAGAGCTATGATAGAGCTATGATAGAGCTATGATAGAGTTATGATAGAGCTATGATAGAGCTATGATAGAGCTATGATAGAGCTATGATAGGTTATGATAGAGCTATGATAGATTTGATAGAGCTATGATAGAGTTATATAGAGTTATGATAGAGTTATGATAGAGTAGATACAGTTATGATAGAGCTATGATAGAGCTATGATAGAGTTATGATGAGTATGATAGAGCTATGATAGAGCTATGATAGAGCTATGATAGAGCTATGATAGAGTTATGATAGAGCTATGATAGAGTATGATAGAGTTATGATAGAGCTATGATAGAGTTATGATAGAGCTATGATAGAGCTATGATAGAGCTATGATAGAGCTATGATAGAGTTATGATAGAGCTATGATAGAGCTATGATAGAGTTATGATAGAGTATGATAGAGTTATGATAGAGCTATGATAGAGTTATGATAGAGTTATGATAGAGCTATGATAGAGCTATGATAGAGTTATGATAGAGCTATGATAGAGCTATGATAGAGTATGATAGAGTTATGATAGAGTTATGATAGAGCTATGATAGAGCTATGATAGAGCTATGATAGAGCTATGATAGAGTTATGATAGAGTTATGATAGAGCTATGATAGAGTATGATAGAGCTATGATAGAGTTATGATAGAGTTATGATAGAGTTATGATAGAGCTATGATAGAGCTATGATAGAGCTATGATAGAGTTATGATAGAGCTATGATAGAGCTATGATAGAGCTAGATAGAGCTATGATAGAGCTATGATAGAGCTATGATAGAGTTATGATACAGTTATGATAGAGCTATGATAGAGTTATGATAGAGCTATGATAGAGCTATGATAGAGCTATGATAGAGCTAGGATAGAGTTATGATAGAGTTATGATAGAGTTATGATAGAGTTATGATAGAGCTATGATAGAGCTATGATAGAGCTATGATAGAGTTATGATAGAGCTATGATAGAGCTATGATAGAGCTATGATAGAGTTTATGATAGAGTATGATAAGTTATGATAGAGCTATGATAGAGGAGCTTATGATAGAGTTAATGATAGAGCT
The DNA here is from genome assembly GCA_007210695.1 of Neogobius melanostomus. NCBI lineage: Eukaryota > Metazoa > Chordata > Actinopteri > Gobiiformes > Gobiidae > Neogobius > Neogobius melanostomus. The sequence continues at coordinate 71,614 of VHKM01000315.1, forward strand.
ATGATAGATAGAGTTGATACTATGATAGAGCTATGATAGATTATGATAATATGAAGAGTTATGATAGAGCTATGATAGAGCTATGATAGAGTATGATAGAGTAGATAGAGTTATGATAGAGTTATGATAGAGTTATGATAGAGCTATGATAGAGCTATGATAGAGCTATGAATATAAGTTATGATTAGAGTTTATGATAGAGCTATGATAGAGCTATGATAGAGCTATGATAGAGTTATGATTAGAGCTATGATAGAGCTATGATAGAGCTATGATAGAGCTAGGATAGAGTTATGATAGAGTTATGATAGAGTTATGATAGAGTTATGATAGAGCTATGATAGAGTTATGATACAGTTATGATAGAGCTATGATAGAGTTATGATAGAGCTATGATAGAGCTATGATAGAGCTATGATAGAGCTAGATAGAGTTATGATAGAGTATGATAGAGTTATGATAGAGTTATGATAGAGTTATGATAGAGTTATGATAGAGTTATGATAGAGCTATGATAGAGTTATGATAGAGTTATGATAGAGTTATGATAGAGCTATGATAGAGCTATGATAGAGCTATGATAGAGCTATGATAGAGTATGATAGAGTTATGATAGAGTTTAGTATAGCTTGCTTCACTCAACACGGGCACATTACATACGTCACGACCACAGCGAAAATCAGATCCAATCGTTTCAAAGGAGTTCACCCCTCCCACCTGTTAACGGAGCTCAATTGAGAAAGTCCAGACCCTCAGTACGAAACGAAATGAGTACGAGGGGATGGTAAAAACCAGGCTAGCACAGGTGTCAACTGCAGAGCGTTACCGCCTGACGCACTACCACCATGTAGGCCTCAAACAAGAACAAGTGACACAGATATATGTCAGGACTACAGCTAATGTCCTTCTTGTTCACCTGCGTCTTTCCTTAAAGGCTGTTTGTATTTACAGAGTTCCCGTAAACTGTCCGATGAAATTTCCTTTCTGAGATTCGATCCCGACGAAGACAAAGTGAAGTGCAGATTATTGATCGTCTCCAACGTCCAGTGCGAGGAGTGCGATTCGAGGGCGCTGCTCCCGTCGGTGAGCGGACGGCAGAGTGGTTAGCCTTCAGTTCAGGCGTCTGATCCATCTCTCTCTCTCAGTTTTCCCCGTCGGAGCCGTGCACGATCGTCTACACTCCGGACCTCAGCCGAGTCGGGGACGTGTTCAGGGTGGACCAGGTCATCGAGGACTTCCCCAGAGCCGAGCTGAATTTGACCTTCACCAACGGGAGCCGGGAGATGAGGAGCCGCAGTGAGAGCCTCAGCAAAGTCCTCGTGCAGTTCGTATTCAAAGGTAAGGCAGAAAATAAACATCATTATTATCTGTGAGGGCTTAAGTCTCCAATCCTGACATGTTCATCTTATGGCTGAGAATCCTCTAACTTCAAATCATAACAATGCCGCCAAGAAGTGACTTCCTGTTATGATCCAGCACGCCAAAATAAAAGCACCATCTTATTCATTAGTTTTTCTTTCTGCCTAACTGTTAACAGACAAACACTTAAACTGTATTTGATTATATTCTTGTGATGTTGCAAGTACCTGTTGAACTAATCAATGAGACGAGCTGTGTGCTTTTACTTTGGCGCGCTGGATCGAAACAGGAAGTCACTTCTTGGGCGGCGTTGTTATGATTTGAAGTTAATTACTAATATCACGTCTGTGGCTGATTCCGAAACCATTAAAGTATAGCCTCTAAGTCCTAACACTAGCAACTAATCCTTAACCTCTCATGGGCTTAGCTGTTAGATCTCTATGCAGTTAGTGAACTAGAGCTTCAGCAGCATTTGCCCAATTCCACCGTCCTTACCCAGGGGAAGGGGAAGTGACATCACCAACAGCTTCTTCTCTTTAAAGTTCAGTGCAGGCCAAACAAAAGCGCATACCGCCCCCTACTGTATATTGTCCAACAACAACATAGTGTCCAAATAAAAGACATTTAAGGAGAAAAAAAGAAACATCCAAATGATTCTTCACATTTCCCTTTATTTTATCTCAACAACTGTTTCATAAAGCTACAGTATGCAAATTAGCCATGTGGCTTAAGTTTCTACTAAATGAAGCAAAAGCACAAACTGCTTCATTTAGTCCATTTACTGAGGAGGCTCTTTAAAACCATGTGACTGAGCTGTGGGGACGACAACATGTATGAAGTCACTTTTATAAAGTTTGGCTTGTTGAGAATCTTTTATACATTTGTTTTAATTAAATCTGTCAATCAACAGTGGTTGCGCATGAATCACTCCAGGGTGGGGGCGAGGGGGTGGGGGGATTGGCGCAGTGGCTTATGGATGGCACATGGTCCTAATCGCCAGTGAGTTAGCATCAGAGGTCCCTATGCTAAAGTGGCTATGATAGTTAGCATCAGAGGTCCCTATGCTAAAGTGGCTATGATAGTTAGCATCAGAGGTCCCTATGCTAAAGTGGCTATGATAGTTAGCATCAGAGGTCCCTATGCTAAAGTGGCTATGATAGTTAGCATCAGAGGTCCCTATGCTAAAGTGGCTATGATAGTTAGCATCAGAGGTCCCTATGCTAAAGTGGCTATGATAGTTAGCATCAGAGGTCCCTATGCTAAAGTGGCTATGATAGTTAGCATACAGGCCACTTTCCCTAACTCCTTCCTAACCGACAGCCCAATTCGGACGCTTCTTATCATGGCGGACGCTGACGCACATCCGGTTTGGCGTAAGACCTCTTACCAATTTACTGGTTTCCGAATCAGCCTGTTTTGATACCACTTTTGTACACCTTTTAAAGCTGTGGTAGTCAAATAATTCTCTTGTGAAGAGTAAACTTTATTTGACACCATAGATCTATATTGCAAACACAGCATTTGTAGAAAATAAGGAAACAGAACAGACCATAAGCGCTGTTGTGTGTCGACCCAGGCATAACGATTACCACAGTTAGCATCATAGTTATCTGCTCACCACCATAAGCTGTTTTAGACTGTGATGTAAACCCAGTGATACAATGATGTTGCAGTGGCTCAGTCTGTCCCGTCCTGTGAGGAGGGTCTGTATCTGCCCAAGTTCCTGCCTCCGACCCCGGACCAGGAAGCCCAGCTCTTCACCGCGCCGCACCAGCAGATCGTCATCTTCATACGATTCGCCGCCAACTACTCCTCGTACGCTACGTGTTTTCTACTTATTCTGGCCTTGTGAATATTCCATACATCTTTTCCTCATATTTCTACATTTAAAAGGTTTGACGCCCATGGTCTCTCCTGAAACTCACTCTGGGAACCCCTGATTTAGGAGGCTTTTTGTCCCCAGAGCCCCACCTATCCTGCAGTTCTCCACCGTAATGAAGTTTTAATGCTCTTTGATTCCGTCGCAGTTCTTCGCGGCTCTTCCATAACGGGCCGATCAACATGACGCAGTCTCAAACGGGGCTGAAGGAGTTCAAGCTGGTCTGGACTCCCACAGACGAGCAGATTAACCAGCACATCCCCGTGTGCGCCGCCCTGCAGGTCACCACGATGTACGTACAGAATGTGATTATTACGATCATTTCTTTGATACGCCGCATTAGCTTTGTTTTCTCCATTCATTCAAATTATTTTCTCGGCAGATATGACTTAAGAGAATCATGAAATAACTCAAAATTAAAACAGTATCCAGGACATAAGAGGTGTTTCCATTTGATCACATCGCACTGGGTTAGAAAGGCCAGTCACAAGATGGCCGCCAGAATTGCCATTGGTTCTGACGTGTTACTATGGCCACGCCCTGGAGTTTTATTAAAGATCTTTGCTTCAGATATTCCAGCGTCTGACTTCTGTAACATCTGCAGGTTGGGCAAACACGAGTCGGAGCCGCGGTGCTTCGTGGTGACGGTCGTGAACGGTGAGTTGAAGCTCTGGAGGCAAATCATACACCTCCTGTTATACATATTTTACTTACTGTAAGATTTAGACTTTCAGGTGTTTGTTTTGGAATCTACTGATCTACTGCTCATTTAAATAATCCACCTGGGCCCTTGTGTACAGTATGTAACCCAAAAAACCCAGTGTATCACATGTGATACGATCCACCTTATTCCTCCGCCTCATGAGCCTTTGTGTGAAGTGTGGGAGGGATTCCGGGTATGACGGGACCGCTGTTTGTTTGCATAGACCAGGGGGGCCCAAACCTTTTGTCTCCGGGGCCTAAATGAAAAAGTGCCTGTGGGTCGCGGGCCAAACACGGCGAGAAACACATATGACTGCAAATAATAATAGTTACTTTATTATATTTTTCAGTATATTTTTTGCATTTGATTATATCTATGCAAATAACATGCTACATTAAAACAGATGTAACTAAGGCAAAAGCCTAGTTTTAGTAAAACAAAATCAACATTGTAGCAATAAAGTGCAAAATGTAAACAACAACACCTGTATCTACAGTATGTGCAGTGGACTTTACCTCATTCATTTGTTAACTCAAATCAAATGCCATATTAGATCATTTTTAACACGTGCCTTTGTTGATGTCAACAAACATTGCAATAAAAGTTGGAAAACTGGGAAAGTTGATGCTACAAAGCTCTGTGACTAACACCAAGACAGTGAAACAGCGCCCCCAATTTGACGCTGGTGGCCAAAAAGTGTACTGCATCCATATTTACCATTGAGAATGAATGGGAGAGAGTTAGTATTAACCATACAGCCCAAAAGTAGGTCACTCTCTGGTCACTTTGGCACCCCTGGCATAGAGTGTTCGCTCTAATCCACTTTTTATAAGCTTAGAGAAGTAAACTCTGTGAAAACAGGAGCTGAAAGCAAACTACGAGCCGTGATTAGCTGCTCACAATACAGGTGAGGATGAATGAGAGTGTTAGAGAGAGAGCGCATGGGGGACGACGGACGGTAAATCAGCCGATGAGACCCATTAATATGCACTGTCCCGACCAAATAAACCAATACATAAATAAACTCATGACTGAAAACGGCACAGTTGAAGAGTTTTTTACCTCCTCCCTTTGGCCAAGTCTCCACTTAACCTCTTGTGGCATGACGAGGGGTTAGGGTGTTTGAAAACTAAACATAATATACTGAATAACTAAAATACCAACAACGCCAGCTTGAATTAACAAGCACTAAAGGACACACAGGTTCGTAATTGAATAAGAGGCATAGACAGTTCCATTCAAAAAATATAAGGTTTCATTTATTTACTTTGTGTTAAGCTCAATAAGTTATTTAGATTTCATTTCGTTGTACCAAGTACCATAAAAAACAGGTTACATTTCAGTTCATTCACACGCTGGTTGTGACCAGCGTGGGCACAATTGTTCATTTACTTTTATCAGAGTATCCCAATGGATTTATCACAGTGGAGGAAATAACTCAGATGACATGGGTACAGCGGTAAAAGGCGAGAAGGCGAGACAGCCATGGTGTTGCGTGGAAGACTATTTAACAAAAGGAAACGTTAGGCTACATAATCACTTACTCTTGGCGTGGACCAAAACACACGTACCTCCTCCGAGCGCAGAGGCACGCGCTGTCAGGACGAAAACAACCGGAGGAACCCACACGGAGGACAAAAGCCAGGCCATTGGCCACCCATAGCCGGGCCTCTGAACATCGCGGGCCAGGCCGGAGCTATACAATCGCCTGATCACAAACTATTTAAAGACAGGGTAAGTTACAATAAAGAGAATACCTGAATACCTGTGAGCCGCGCAGCTAACGCTCCGAGACTACCCAGAGAGGAAGAGGTGACGGTAGGCGGCGTGCGTGGGGGCGGTAGCAAGTGAAAGCAGACGACGGTAAGCTAAAGCAGGGCTGATTTATATTTTAAGGGCTGGTGCCATCTAGTGGCAGTCCAAGCCGTGCTACACTCTGACATCTATAAAGGACAAACTACAAACTATTTCCCTCCATTCCGTGCAGTTAAACACGCCGTCCATGTCCTGCGAGGGGTGGATGATATTCCAGTCTGGTTCGGCTCTGTAGGAGGGCAGCTTCAGGGGGGAGGGAGCACTGCTGGAACACTCAACCATGGGAGTCTGAAGCTGAAGAACTTAAACAGAGAAAAGTTCGAGTCTACAGCCTGAGTTTGAAAACACAAGATGCAGGCCCCTTTATTCTTATCGTTCGGCTTATTATAAGCACTGAAGCTGGTTCTGATCAGCTTCCCGGGTTCCCCTGTATCCGACTTCCGGCCAAAGCGGCACCGGGCTGTTCGTCTCCCCTCCGTGAACCAAACCGTGGCCATTGACATCCGAGTGGAGACCGACGGCGCTCCGTGAGTACAGCCGCTGCGTTAGCGGCGTTAGCGACGTTAGCTCTGACAGTTTAGGCCGGTTTCATTAGTGTGATCGTCACAGGCCGATGGGGCTGCTGTTCTCGGGGCCGAGGGCATGAGGAACTCCACGATTGGACCCGCCGGTTCGCCTGTTCTGGGTTCCTCAGAGAACGCAGACAAGGGCGGAGCTTCACCGTCGGCTTCTTTGTCGCATTCTCCAACATGATCTTCTTCAGGTACTTTACTTTTCTTTGGGAGGGGTGCCCAATGTTTCATTAGAGAATGCACCCGATACTGGAGGTTTGAGTATCTGCCGATATAGATATTAAACCGATACCAAGAGACTTCTTAAAAGTGTCTTGAAAGGTCTTTTTTTCTCCAGTGTGAGATCAGTTGTTTTGTAAAGGATATGTACAAGATTCAATTATATTTCTATCTTGAATAGACTAAAAGGAAAACAACAAGGATCCTTTAAAGTGCATCTGAACACATTTAGACACAATTTTTGCTAAAACAGTTAACACGATTATATTTAAGATCTTGCAAAGATTATTCCCCATTTTCTTTAGTTTGACTCAATTTTTGTATGTTTATGTTTTCACTTCCCCTTATTGGACACCGACAGGAAGTGACATCGAAGAAGGTACAATTTTTAAAACTGTTGCCGTGCAACCATGTTAAGTCAATGGAAATGAAATGAGTCCACGATGCTAATGGTGTTCCTTCTTTATGTTCACTTCCTGTCAGCCAAGCTTAAAAATTCAAGATAAAAATAACTTTTCTTTCTCTGCCCAACATTCTTCATTACAAATTGCTGCTTCACTGAAAAAAATGCAAACTGATTAAACCCATTCTAAATAAGTTCCTATAATTTTCAAGAGCATTAAAACTGTCATATGACTTTAAAAGGAAATAGGCAAGTTTTTACATACTGAGATATGTTTTACCTGAGGCTTAGACGAGTTCATTTGTACCTGTCTGGTCTTCACTGTGTCTTCAGTCACGTAAACACAGCACAGACGGGCGTTAGCATTTAAGCCTCTCTCTCTCCTCTATATGCTCCAAAACCAGGTGGATAGAAGCCTACCAAACTCTTTTTCCCTATTTAAATATGGTTTAAGTGTGAAGTATACGTTACATAATAGTAATTATACTTGTAAGGCGAATAATACGCCAGGAATACTTCGTCCGCGACAGTGATATCTTCACTTTACTGCGCGGAAGCCAATTACTCCTGGTTATTACGCCTTATAAAATATAGTTCCGCCTTTTTATTCCGCTTAGAAAAATCCACATTGTTTTAATTTTGTTGTAATTATTACTTTATGAGTGTAACACTTTCATGTAACCATATTTAAATCGGGAAAACGTGGAAGAGTTTGGTAGCTCTATCTTCAACCTGCGTTTGGAAGCTATAGAGGAGAAGAGAGAGGCTAAATGCTAACGCCGTCTGGTGCTGTGTTACGTGACTGAAAGACACACGTGAAGACCAGACAGGTCAAATGAACTCGTCTAAGCTTCAGGTAAGAACATATCTCAGATATGTAAAAACGGTGGCCTGATTCCTTTAAGCCACGTAACAATGAACTGTTTAGGTTCATATAAAATGATCTGATCAATGTCAAATATGTTTGATCAGTTATACTTTTCATCTAGCATGCATGAACTAAAACACAAACAGTGGCTGCCTCCAGCTGTGACAATAGTATTTTATTACTTTAGGGTAATTGGTTTCCCAAAGTGGGGTCTGAGGACCTATAGGTACAGACGGCATCTCTGATTGGCCCATATATGGTCATGTTTGAAGCAGTTGAGGGAGAAAACAAAGACAGATTTAGACTTGACTTTATTTTTGTTTGATAAAGACATTTATATTCTGCCAGAAAACGGCTAAAAAGAGTGAAATAATGTGTTTCCCAAAACACACATGCGAGGCCACGCCCCCTTGTATGACGCGACTGTGTCTATACTAATACTTTAAATCAGTATTAAGCCTATAGTCATTGTTAAAGGTGCATTATGCAACTTTTTATGTGGAAAAGGCTTTACGTTTGACCACAGTGGTCTCTCGGACGCTCCAGGATCAAATGTTTTCTAGATTTTCTAATGAGAATCAGCCAGCAGTGAAATCCTCCCAAACATTTGATCCCAGAGCTTTGTAGAGACCACAGTGATGGAAAGTAAAGCTCCATGATGACCGCTCATACAGTCACTGGGTCACTACATTTGTATCTGGAAAATAGAATTGAATAGAGAATCATGGAGAGATTTTCGGATCGTTAAGAGGCCATGATGTCCCGGACTTTGGGAATGGCAACTTTAAGTGAAACAATCATGGCCTTGATTAGTTCCTGCTAGCATTAGCTTCTGTTGCTAGCTAGTCTCCGGGTTCAGAGCTTCAGAAGGAGATGCAGTTTGCCCCTAATAGAGTTGTCGGTGAAAGACGTGTAAAAACATAATTGTATTTGTCCCGTGTCAGCTCGGATATTCTCGGATATTCGATGTATCAGATCGGTGCGTCTCTTCCTTCACTGTTTGATAACGGTCACACTTTCCCCTCAGTCAGAACCCGCTCTTAAACTACTACCAGACGGAGTTTCGGACGGTCACAGTCACGGTGCCCAACGGTGAGGAAAAAATTATCAACATCTGTTTCATTATTCTGTTTGCCACAATAAGTGAATCCACAAATCACTCACCTGAGAAAAACTCACAGTGGCTTAAACTCCAGTCATGTTTGTAATATCCTACACTGTGCTCTCTGAACGTGTTCCTCAAATATGACTCTGAATATTTGTTGAATTTTGCAGAACCCAAGCCGAATTCAGGTGAGTGTTTTTAAACTCGGTTTGGTCGGCCCACGTGGCACAATGACAGATAAAGCACTGACTCTGATGTGTGTCCAGTTTTCCTCAGAACAAAGATCATCTCTGCGACTCAACTCAGCGACGACTTCCTCCAAAACCAAGTGCTGCAGAAGGTTTTACTTTTATTTGTTTTTATTTATTTCAAAACTGCCAAATGTGCTCAGTTCAGGCGGGGGTTAAGAGGTTCACTCAGGGTTTCTACGGCAGCAGCAAGTCAAATGTAATGCTTTTTAAAGCAGTACTAAGTAACTCTTGCCCCTAGAGGCCATAAGCGCCAATGCAGGTGTCGTAGCATGTTGTGTTTTTTTACTCATTAATTGTCCGTGAGAGTAAATACTACACTGACAGAAAAGACAAAGGGACAGAGGGATATTGTTCATTCCAATTACACAATGGAGATCTTTTTTTTCACTCAAACTTGGCTGTAAATACTGTTTAAGTGGGGCTAGCCCGCAGTTAGCTTTGCCCGTTAGCCTGTTAGCTTCTTCTCGTGATTCCATTAGTGTGTATTGGTGACTCCAGGGGGAGACAAAACACCCCCCAATCATCCCATTAACACTTGTATTACCCCCAGAGGGACTACGGAAAGGATTTATTAAGGTAAACAAGTTACTTAGTTCTGCTTTAATGCACATTTTATATTTTCAATGCCACAAATATCAAGAGGAATAAAGTTTTAAGGAAAAGTTAATACAATTCAAGTCTGAAATACGATTTAATGTGATCTAGAGCAGAATGTTTGCATCAACCCAAAACATGTACAATAGGTGAATCCTCCAGCTTTAGGTGTTTCCTTGTTGCTGTTTTGTTCCTTGTTGTTCCACTATGTTCTTCTTTTTGGGGGTGGGGCTTATAAGCTTCGGCCCACTCCTTTAGAGCAGAGTGTTTTCAAATAAACTAAACTAAACTCCCGACTAGGGCTGGGTACCGTACCGATACTTTAACGATACTTGGTTTTCGATACTGATACTAAAATACTTGTCATATAGATCCAGAAAACAGATTAATGTTAATTTATTCCTTTTCCTTCCAATTCATTTCTTTTGCTTTTGTATCGTTTGTTTGAGGTGAAACAAACAAAAAACTTCTTTAACGACAAAAGGGCAGAAAAAACACTTTCCGAGCTTTACTTATTTTTAACTAATTTCCCCCTTTTTTTCATTTCCCCAAATTATTATTTTTTTCTTCAATTATCCCCCCTCAAATTTTCCCACTTTTTAATCTTTTTTCTCAACTTATTTCATTTTTTCTTCTACATTTTGATGACCAACAGCATCAAAACAATATAAAAATGGTATATTTCTTTTGGGTTCCTGCTTTCGATACTTTTACTTTCCGATCCCAGACTCGTATCGTATCAGCCTGAGTCCAGAGTCCAGACCGAAGACTAAAGCCTGGTCTGTTTGCAGATCAGAGAGGAGCTGCTGAAGCAAGGCCTGACTCCCGGGATGAAGCTGCGTCTCGTCAGCAAGAAAGTCACCCAGAAAGAGATCCCGCCAAAATAAGAGGACACTCGCCGAGGCTCTTACTGTGAAAGGGCCAAAAGGATCCGCAGCATTTATTACTTATTTGGTTGAAAATGTTGTGGCATTTAAAAACAGCTGCTGCCGGTCACATCAGTGTAAATACTTTCAAACAAATATATAGTCAGAGCTCCACCTGGTGGCCAAAAGAAGAACTTTAATCAAGTTAACTGTGTTTTCATCTTTGAAGCGCTTTAGAGTTTTTAATCGATTTGCTGTAGATTACTGACAAACACATGACACACATACAATATCTAAATAATGGACAGAGCCAGGTTTAAATGTGTGGTTTTATTCTGTCACATGTTAGTTACAAAGATTGTGGATCTTGTTAATGTTTGTTTTGAATAAACTCGTTATTAGTGGAAAATAATCTCAGATTTCTTCTTGTTCTTTTGGGTTCAGAGCTCAATCAATCATCATGAATCCTCACGTTATCAAACATGTCCATGTTCATTTTGAATGTTGAAGCGATTTCAGACAAAACGTCATAAAATAAACCTCGACATGAAGGACAAAACTAGACACAAAACTGTCGTAAAAATCCAGGTTTTCTCCTGCAGAGTCTTTTCCAGAATCAGAAACGCTCCAGTCTGGTAAACTTTGCCCGTTGGCACATCATTAAACAGGGCTGGGAACTGTTATTGTTTTCGATACCTATTGCTGGGTTTCAGTGACATCACAGCGTTCTAAAGGCCAATACTATTACATGGAGGAAATGTTTGGTCTTGTACAGAGACATCATGGACTCAGTGACTGATACTAATGATCATTTTTGTAATTCATACATTTTCTTTTGAGATACGACTTGTGAAGGTGTAATGCTGTTGGAAAAAGTGGCTCCTCCCCCCACTGGGTCATGTGACATCACATTCTAGAACCTGCAACCCAGCAATACTAAATGATCTGTCATATGGAACCAGAAAACAGATTAAAAATGTTCATTTATTCCTATTTCTTCTTTTGCATTTGTGTCATTTGTTTGAGGTGAAACAACCAAGAAACTTTAACGACAAAAGGGCAGAAAAAACATGTTTTTCTTATTCCCCCCCCAACTTTTTATTTTTCCCCAAATGTTTCAAATTTTAATATTTTCCCACATTTCCCCCAATTTTTTTTCTCCAACTTTTTTTCCCAAATGTTTCAAAATTTTCCCATTTCACCCCATTTTTTTTCCAATTTTTCTTTCTTAATTTTCCCAAAATGTTCTTTTTATAGTTTTTTATTCAACTTCCCCCACTAAATTTTCCCCATTCTTTCACATTTTTTTCAACTTGTGTTTCCCTTGTTTCTTTTACATTTTGACCAACAGCATCAACATGAATATAAAGATTTTTTTTCTGTTCCTGCTTTTGATACTACTGGTATCGGAAAAATAAAAGTAACTAAACCTTTTATTCCGACAGCAGACTGTTAACGGTGCCGGCCCTTTAATTAAATATTGTGATCTTGTGTTCAGTCGCTGTCGCTGTCCTCACTCTCCTCCTCCTCTTCCTGTTTCTCCTCCTCCTCCCTGAGTCCGTGGAAGAAGTCGTTTTCGCCGAGCGCCTTCTTGCTGAGCGCCTTGAGCCGCCCGTCTTTCCTCTTGCGTTTGCGGTACGTCTGTACGTTGGCGTGGCGAAGCGCCGACACGTCCCAGAAGCGCACGCTCTGGTCGTGGGCGGTGCTGGCGAGGAAGCGGCCGCAGTGAGAGCTCGCCAGCTCCTCGATGGGCTCGCCCACGTGCTGCCCCACGCAGCCCAGGACGCGGTTCGGGAGCAAGTGAACGGCTCTGAGGGAGAGACGGGACAGAGGGAGTCATGTTAACCTCTTAACCCCCACCTGAACAGAGCGCTTTATTACAGCTTTACCCAAATCTCTGAGGGAGAGACGGACAGAGGGAGTCATGTTAACCTCTTATAACCCAGCACCTTTTATACAGCTTTACCCAAATCTAAAGGGCTCCTGAAAACTGCTCTGAGGGAGAGACGGGACAGAGGGAGTCATGTTAACCTGAACCCAGCACTTTGTTACAGCTTTACCCCTTTTTTCCCTCAATTTTCCCTTTTTCCCTGAGGGGAAAAGGGGGGAAATTGAAGGGAAAAAAGGGGGAAATTGAGGGAAAATGGGAAAAATGAAGGGAAAATTGAGGGAAAAAAGGGGGAAATTTAGGAAAAAAGGGGGGAAATTTAGGGAAAAAATTGGAAAATTGAAGGAAAAAAATTGGAAAATTGAGAGAAAAAATTGGAAATGGAGAGAAAAATTGGGAAAATTGAGGGGAAAAATGGGAAAATTAAAGGGAAAAAATGGGGAAATTGAGGGAAAAAGGGGGAAATTTGGGAAAAAGGGGGGAAATTTGGGAAATTGAAGGGAAAAAGGGGAAATTGAAGGAAAAAATGGAAAAATTGAAGGGAAAATTGAGGGAAAAAAGGGGGGAAATTTAGGAAAAAAAGGGGGAAATTGGGGAAAAATGGGAAAATTAAAGGGAAAAATGGGGAAAATTGAGGGAAAAGGGGGGAAATTGGGAAATTGAAGGGAAAAAGGGGGAAATTGAAGGAAAAAAGGGAAAAATTGAAGGGAAAATGAGGGAAAAAGGGGGGAAATTTGGGAAATTGAAGGGAAAAAAGGGGGAAATTGAGGGGAAAATTGAGGGAAAAAAGGGGGGAAATTTAGGGAAAAAATTGGAAATTGAAGGAAAAAATTGGGAAAATTGAGAGAAAAAATTGGGAAAATTGAGAGAAAAATTGGGAAAATTGAGGGGAAAAATTGGAAAATTAAAGGGAAAAAATGGGGAAAATTGAGGGAAAAAGGGGGAAATTTGGGAAATTGAAGGGAAAAAAGGGGGAAATTGAAGGAAAAAAGGGAAAAATTGAAGGGAAAATTGAGGGAAAAAGGGGGGAAATTTGGGAAATTGAAGGGAAAAAAGGGGGAAATTGAGGGAAAAATGGGAAAAATTGAAGGGAAAATTGAGGGGAAAAAGGGGGGAAATTTAGGAAGGGGGGAAATTTAGGGAAAAAATTGGAAAATTGAGAGAAAAATTGGGAAAATTGAGAGAAAAATTGGGAAAATTGAGAGAAAAAATTGGGAAAATTGAGGGGAAAAAGGGGGAAATTTAGGGAAAAAATTGGAAAATTGAGAGAAAAAATTGGGAAAATTGAGGGGAAATTGGGAAAATTGAGAGGAAAAATGGGAAAATTGAGGGAAAAAAGGGGGGAAATTTAGGGAAAAAATTGGAAAATTGAGAGAAAAAATTGGGAAAATTGAGGGGGAAATTGGGAAAATTGAGAGGAAAAATGGGAAAATTAAAGGGAAAAAGGGGGGAAATTGAGGGAAAAAAAAGGGGGAAATTGAAGGAAAAGAATGGGAAAATTGAGGGAAAAAAATGGGAAAATTGAGGGAAAAAATGGGGAAATTGAGGGAAAACTGGGAGCAACAAAACAATGAAACAATGCATCATCATCGTTAGTGAGAAAGTCCCTGATAATATTCTGATATTATTGTCAGTATCGCCCAGGCCTAGTTTGGACATTCCCTTCACTGATCCCCAAACTCCAGCACACGAGCAGCTGACTCTGACCGTATGTATCCGTCCATGGAGGCCGTGCACATGACGCTGTCGCTGAGGGGGAGGATACAGTCCACGGACTCGGCTTTGAGGGCGAAGCGGTCGCTGGTGGCGCCGAAGCCGTTCCAGTTGAAGATGTAGACGGTGCCCTCGCTCGACCCGCACACCACCTTCTTCCCTCGCTTCATCAGAGCCACCGACGTCAGGTCCCGCCCTGAGGCTCCGACAGCAGCTCGAAACGCCGCCGCTTCAGGTGGAACACGCCCATCGTCCGTCACCGCTGAGGGGAGGGAGAGGGAGGGTCAGTATTTCTTTAATGTAATGCTTTTCAATGACAGCTAAGGCCTTAAATGTTAAACGTGGGCGCCACCTGGCTGTGAGGAGGATGCGCTTGGCCTGGTCCACGGTGATGTCGCTGATGTAGTCGTCGTGATGTTTGAAGTCCATGATGGAGGTGCCTTTCCTCATGTCCCAGACCTGAAGAAAAACTCGGATTCAACGACATGTGGAAGGATTTAAGAAAAGCAGAGCGTGTGGTTTGTGGACCTTGAGCGCGCCGTTGTCGTCTCCCGTCGCGAGCAGGTTCTCGTCGATGATCCGCAGCGCGTTGATGGGGGCGGAGTGAGCGCCTTTAATCCGCGTCACCAGTTTCCCGGACTCCGCCTCCAGCAGGTGAACCGCCTTGTCCCGCGACACGGTGAAGACGCGCTGCCCGTCCGCCGAGAGTCTCACCGCGCGGCACGACTTCATGTGGTGCCCTGAGGAAACGACTTATTATTAAAAATCCCTCTGACATGTGGGGCCTGTAAAGTAAAGAGTCTGTAAAGTAAAGAGTCTGTAAAGTAAAGAGTCTGTAAAGTAAAGAGTCTGTAAAGTGTGGAGCAGACTAACCATATAAATGTCTGTGTTAATAGAATAATGTTTGAAATATAACTGACCTTGTATCACATGAATTACTGCATTTTGAGGAACTATTTTCTCGCAGATCACTCCGCCGCTGCGTTAGCTTACAGCCACGAAGCTGATGCTGCTCAAATATAAGTTATTTTAAATGATTCTATTAACACAGACATTTATATGGTTAGTCTGGTGTTATAAGTGATTTAACTCAGGTGCACTGTGGAGTGGGTCAGACTGTTTTTAATGCAGGCTAACTGATACCATAGAAATGCTTAGCCTTGCCCTAGCCTAGCACCACTAGACTCTTCAAATATAAGAACTGCATGAATTTAAGAAAAAAAATATCTCCAGACATCAACAACACTCTGGATAACTAGGAAATGAGGCCCAATGTCAAAAATCCTGAAATATCCCTTTAAAGTTTAGTCCCTTTGTCTGCACATGCGCCCTGTGTATATTCCTCCCGTCTTTAGCCGCTGCCGTCTTCCACAAAGGAATTGACCATATTTGGATTACAGCGTTGTCTCGTTCACAGCCTTTCCTGCTACACGTGGATACCGAACATGTCAGTATGTTGTGAATGACTCTGACGTTAAAAACTTAAAGTACCTGAGGACCAGAGCTCCCTCGTCTGCCCCTCGGTGCACGAGTACTCGAAGGCGTACACGTCTCCGTCCAGGTCGCCGCACACGATCATGTCTCTGCTCGGGTGGAGGCAGATGGAGTTGGCGATGGCCTCGAGGTGCAGGTCCTCCGGGGTGTCCATGACCCGAGGGGGCGCTCTTTCTCCTCCTCCTCTTCTTCCTCGTCTTCATCTTTATTCGACCTGTCATAAGATCGAACTTAAGTTACAACAGTGAAGTTACACATGTTTTCCTTCCTCTATTGTGAACTCCAGTACAACTCTATGGGACGCTCAGTTTTGTCTTTTAAAAGTGACTAGATGGAAGTTGGTCATTTTATACTCGCTACTGCCACCTCAGGTCTCACGCGTAACTGCAGTCTCTATATTACGCTCGTGCATGAGTGACAGTGCAGGATTTTAGAGGCAGTTGTGGTGAACAGGTCTGGGCTCATTCTACACATTAGGACATGGCTGGAGCAAGTTGGGGGCAGTAGAACACATAAACTATGTCGACTATGCCCAAACTTTTTGTCTCTGAGGGCCTAAATGAAAAAGTGCCTGTGGCTCGTGGGCCAAACATGGCGATGTCACGCGTGAAACACATTTAACTGCAAATAATAATAGTTACTTTATTTTTCAGTATATATTTGATTCTATCTATGCAAATAACATGCTATATTAAAACAAATGTTAACTACGGCAAAAAGCCTAGTTTTAGTTGAACAAATCAACAATTGTAGCAAAATGTAAATCAACAACACCTGTATCTACAGCACCTACAGTGACTCTACCTCATTCATTTGTTAACTCAAAGAAAATGCCATTTGATCATTTTGAAAGTGTCAGTTCAGCATCAAGTCTTTTATAAGTCCATTTTTAACATGACCTATGTTGATGTCAACATCTTTGCCATAAAAGTTGGAAAACTGGGAAAGTTGACGCTACAACGCTCTGTGATAAACACCAAGACACCACAACAGTGTTTCCTTAACTTTGCGAAAGGAGTGAAACAGCGCCCCCAATTTGACGCTGGTGGCCAAAAGGTGTACTGCATCCATATTTACCATTGAGAATAGTAAATATGGACACTTTGGACACCCCTGGACTAGACCTTCTAGTCCCTTCTCCATCATGGACAACACCTCCCACCCACTGCACGGGACTGTAGGAGCTGAGCAGCTCTTTCAGTGGAAGACTGAGGCACCCTCAGTGCAAGAAGGAGCAGGTCCTTCATGCTCACTGCTGTCAGTCTGTACAACACGACTGTAAAGTAACACGTGCAATAATCTCTGTATCTGCGTCACTTTATCAACCACCTGCACTAGGACTGGAGACTCTGCCACACTGCCAATGCTGACATTTTAAACTCTGTTCTAATTTTATTTTTTATTATTTATACTTTTTGCCCTTAGAGCTTTTTATTCTTTGTATATAAGATGCCTCTATTTACTATTTAATTGTTGAGTTTTTAAGTTTTGACACTTTATCAGGAATTGTCCTGCTTTTTGCAGCCCTCCTCCTCCTGACATGCCTTATAGTCTTATAGTTTTAAGGTTTTTATAGTTTATTTTATCTAAATTATGTGTTATATGTTTTATTGTTCATGTTGCACGATTGAACATTGAAACAAATCCTTGTTTGTGAACCTGTTCTCAAACAATGGCAATAAAACAATTCTGATTCTGACCAACATTAGGCTTAAACTGAGCCAAAACGTCAGCATTTACACAGCGACAGTCAAACTTTTAAACTCTTATGAATGTTGTAATGTCATGTGAAAGCAACACGATCAGGTAAAACATGTGTAGCTTTTCCTTTCGTAGATTTCTAATGAAAATACTAATGATAATGGGAATCGTACTCTTCATCCGTGTCATCCTGGACCGGTTCTGTTCCTGTTGTCGGTCCTGGGCCGAGTCCGGCGCGGGTGCGGGTCCGGAGCAGCTCGTGTCTTCGGTCTGATCTGTTTCTGTCGTGTTTTGTTGCGTTGTTTCGCTGTTTTCGTCGCTCGTGTTTGCAGTCGCGTGCTCACCGGGCGACGCCATGTTGTTTACACCCGCTCTTCTTCTTCTGCGCTTTGATTTGGAGACACTGCTCTGCTGCCCCCTGGCGAGACTGACGTTTCGCAATGTTCTGCTTTTCTTAATTAAATGGTTTATTTAATTTGATTTTTATTTACATATTTCACCGTATTCATGTGCAAACGTGTTGGAAAAATAAAATGATTTAGACTTTTATGCAGAAAAGTAAACAATCAACAAATACACAACAAACTACTGTCCTGATACGAGTCCTCTGGTTTAACCTCTTAACCCCCACCTGAACTGAGTGCACTTTCTCCAGTTTGTCTTTACCCAAATCTTAAAGCTTCCTGACTAGAGTTTACAGCCTATTTGAAAGCTAAGACCTACAAAAGTGCTCGTAGCGTTTTTTTTTTTAAGCTTTTAGATTTGGGTTCAGGCGGGGGTTATTTTTCACCGCGCTCCCAAAGATAAACAACAGTGGACACACAATCAAATCCCAAGTAATATATATTTTATTATTGCACCTTGGTTCTCGATAAGGAGCGTCAGTGGAACCTGCCGTGAAGCGCAGAACAGTAAAAGAACCTTTGAAAAATAGACACAAATAACATGCAAAAAAACCCTGGGACACATTTCCAACACAGACGCCACACGAGAGGCACGACAGGAGGCAGACGGAGCGAGCTGTGGCGACTTCACAAACACTGGTGGCTTAAGGGTTAGACTGGGGGAACTGAATTGTCAATACATTTTCAGGTCTAGCGCCCCCGGTGGCAGTAACAGCTCATTGTTCGGAGTGTTGGTTTAGGAATGAAACAGAGACTAAGTGTTAAAAGGTGCTGTGACATTTATCTGATGAACCATGATTGTAAAAGGTAGTTTTATTTTGAAATTATGCAGGCGTTTCCAATGACATCGCGCATAGTTCTGGCGGCCATTTTGAATTCTGAAGTAGAATTATGCAGAACTACAACATGTAACAATATCTCTACACAGGATTCAAATGAAAGACAACTGACTGACAATGGCATTTTAATGTCCTCGTAATCATTGCTAAAGAAGTTAACAGTAAAAACACGGCCCCAGAGACGCACGTTTATGTGATATAACCAGTGAGTCAGTGTTTAAGCAGCTCAAACCATTAGCATGCTACTGGTTAGCACATGTGTGTCTCACATCTACGAACACTGAGGAAGTACTGCAGTAACAGCTCAGCTCTGACCTCTGTCACATGTTGTATCCAAGGCTAGATGTTTGTGGTTCAGGGCTTTCTGTGAGAGAGGTCAGAGCTGAGCTGTTAAAGCTAAATGCTAACTGGTAGCATGCTAATGTCTTAAACACTGCTTTCTTCACATAAACGTGTGTCTCTGGGGCCGTGTTTTTACGGTTATCTTCTTGAGCAATGATTCTGAGAAAATAAAAATGCTGCAATCGATCAGTCTTTAATTTTCATCCTGAGTAGAGATATTGTTACATGTTGTAGTACTGCATAATTCTATTTCAGTATTCAAAATGGCCGCCATAACGACAAAATGACTGAAAGACATGTATAGGCAGTTAAGAGATCAATTATATTAAATGAAATATAACATTTACCTGAAACCTTCATTGCTTTGCCCTATGTCCCAGTTCTATATAGTAAAGCACTGCCATTGTGTCCTTGAGCAAAACACATCATTATAATTACAAAAATCATCCGTGTCCGTCGCCACAACTCGCCCGACAAATTCCGCTTATTTTTGCACTGAGACATTTTTAAATAGGTCCTAATCTTTAAATATTTAAAAGACACAGAGTTTACATCCAGGCACAGAAAGTGGAATCATAAAAGACACGTAAAACGATACAAGTAATGATTAGTCGAGCAAAAACGACAGGTAATTTTGGTCTTCAGGTTGTGTTACATTCAGAACGAGAAAGCCATAACCTTTAAAAAGCAAAGTTCATAATCGAAGCACAATAATAAAAATAAAAATCTAAATATTGTTCAAGTTGTTTCTGATGGACGTATTTAACTGTTAAATTCACACATTCGCAAAACACTCCTTAAAAGCTAAATATATTTTATCTTTTAGCATCGTTCTGGCAGAATGTTGTGCTTTTTCTTCCTTTAGTTAATGGAATAGCAAATAAAACGCAACTGCAAGCAAGTTTTAGACTATTACTTTGAAGATGATGCCTTTTCGCAAATAGAAATGCAATTGTTTTTAAGCATTTTTGTCTTGTACTAACTTTGGTAATAAAAGTCTAATTGTGGGAGATGGGGCCAGGGTTGCCAGGTCTCGACAGCCAAACCCGCCCAAAAATATATGAAAATATCCGCAAACATACGGCATGGCTGGAAATGTCAATGTTTTTGTACTAGTTTACATTTACTATGTTCTCCTGCGATGAGGAGAAACCTCCCTCTCCCTAAAAAAGCTGCTCTCGGAGCCTTGGGCTTGAAGTTTTTTCATTAGGAATACCTAGTGATTTTGATTAATAAAAATAAATTATTCCAGATGTAGTGTGTTTACATGCGTCTGGGAAACCAGGACACTCTTATCCCTGTTTACATGAGCAGATACAGTATCCTGGATATTTAGGCTCCAGAGAGGGGCGGAGCTAATTACAAATATGGTAAGGAGCTAAATACTTTAGCAATGTTGCTAACGCATGGCTTTTTCTGACATTTCTCCAGGACAGGGAGAACTATCTAAAGAAGCATTTATAACAGTAGAGTTCTTTCCCAGCTTCAGTCAGACGTGAGAATTGAAAAAAGAATAACATTAAAATTGACCAGAGAGCAAAAAATGAGTTTGTTTTTTAAGGTTACTTCAATGCTTTGTTGAATATTCAGTTTTAAAAGCCCAGGTATCAGATATAATGGCTGTGGGAAAGTTTTTCTCCTGCCGTATCCGTTTCAAAAGTTCGCACATGCTCAGTACGTCATCCATGGTGATAAATCAGGATACTGTGTTTACATGAACAAGACAAAACCAGCAAACTTAAAATCCCTATTAATAACCTGGTAATTAGCATTTAGCTCCTTACCATATTCGTCCTTAGCTCCGCCCCTCTCTGGAGCCTAAATAACCAGGATACTGTAGTGGCTCATATAAACAGGGATATGAGTGTCCTGGTCTGTAAACATTATATAGAATATTGTCATAACCAGGACACACCCAATAACCAGGTTACTCCAGCGCATGTAAACACACTAATTGAAAACAGCATGGCAAAAAAAACAAGTACAGTTTTTTTTTTTTTTTTTTTAAAGCTGCCCGATTTTGTGGTTTAACCGCGGACCTGGCAACCCTGGTGATACAGAGGGGCCGAGGATTCTTATATTTAAACTCTGTGACTTCATGTGCTGCTGTATCTCACAAAAATATAGGCTGTTGGTGACTTTAGACGACAACATAAGCAATAAGTAAAACACATTGGTCTAACCCTGTGACAAACCCAGTGCTAAAGGCTAACTGCTATCACTAACGGCTGTCGCTAACAGCTATACGTTTGTTAAGTGTGACGTCACGACTTCGGTCCTGGCAGACGGGCAAAATATGCGAGAAAAAAAACATAAAAAACTCTTAAAAATAATAATCAATATTTCTGAAACTCAACAGAGTTACTGAAGCTACTTATTTCTCAGACTCATTAGCCAAAAATGCCGCACCTACTGCTAAAAAAGTAATATTTATAAAAGTTGCTACTTAGCGGTTCTACTGCGCCGTTAGCATTTTTCTCTAATAACCCGGAAGTAGCGATTTTGGTAAATATTACTTTATAGCAGTAGGTGCAGCATTTTTGGCTAATGGGCCTGATAAATAAGTATGTTCAGTAACTCTCTGTTGAGTTTCAGAAATATTGATTGTGGTATTAAAGAGTTTTTTTGTAGTTTCTCGCACATCTGCCGGACCCGGAAGTAGAGCTGTGACGTCACCACTTAACAAACGTATCGCTAATAGCTAACGGCTATCGCTAACGGCTATCGCTAACAGCTAACGCTTATCGCTAACAGCTAACGCTAACAGCTAATGTTTGTTGTAATATTGCTGCCAAAATGTGCATCATACTTAAGGCTGCGATTGTATTTCATTAAATATAGTTACAAAAACAAGGCAAAAGAAAAATCTAAAGTAAGCTGCTTCTCTCCTGCTTATTGTACGCTTTAATATATTTATAATGTTTGCAACAGTCATTAAATATTTACAAAATAAGATCAGTATTTGTAAGTCAGTGTATCAGTGTTTTAGAGGAGGAGCTGTAAGGCCTAGAGGGAGTTTTGTGCGTGAAAAGGGAGT
The DNA here is from genome assembly GCA_007210695.1 of Neogobius melanostomus. Taxonomy (NCBI): domain Eukaryota; kingdom Metazoa; phylum Chordata; class Actinopteri; order Gobiiformes; family Gobiidae; genus Neogobius; species Neogobius melanostomus. The sequence continues at coordinate 93,666 of VHKM01000315.1, forward strand.
GTAGAAAAGCCCCTATTGTGCAAGTTTTGTTCATCATGACGGAGTGGATGTAATGTTTGCACAACAAGGGCTCTTTTTGTTAATAAAGTGTTCAGCAAAGTCCTTCATAATATCACATAAATATCAAATGAAGTATCAAGCAAAGTATTGAAAAAATACACGGTTTGTTTTCAAGTACCAAAGAATGTCGACTGTCCTGTGAATAGAAGACTCTCTGTGACGGAGAAGTCAAACAATACGCAACATTTGGTGAAACGTTCCATAAACGCCGTCTATAGTGGATAATGGAAGCACTGGGCTAAAGCTAAAAATATGAAAACAAAACAATAATAAATATCACAATAAAATGACAATAATGTGTAAAATAAATTCAGTAAATATAGAAGTATCCCGACATTTTGATTTGTCCGGGTTTTTAAAATGGAGTCTTTAACCACGTCCACAATAAAAGGAGGATTGTACTTAGCTTACATCTCGTTTCTGATACTTTTTATGTGTTTCTATTCGTATTTTGAGCAAGAAATCTATTTTAAGGCGAGACGCTGCAAGTGAACAGGGGGAGCACACAGGCGGGTTTTACAGATATATTTCAGATTTATTTACTGCTCAGAGATGTTTTACTGCAGGTCGTTCTTGTAGCCGTTTCCTCCGAGTTTGCTGTTTGTGTCGGTGACTGAACTCTGGGTCAGAGACTGAAAGTAAACGCTGGCTCTGAAGCTGAACAGGCTTATTTTTACTCCCACATGACGAATGAGCACTTTTTCCTGCAGATTTGTTTGTAACACAATAATTACTTTGTTACTGTTATCATGTTGTAACTCAGTTAGCAACACAGTAGTAGTACTAGATAGTAGTAGCTAACTATAATTACTTTTTAATCTTCCCAACACTGGATGTATAGAGGTTAAAGTGCATATGACACATTAGACACACGATTATATTTAAGATTTTGTTAAAGATTATTCCCAGTTTTCTTTAGTTTGACCATTTTTGTGATGTTTATGTTTTCACTTCCTTATTGGACACCGACAGGAAGTGACATCGAAGAAGGTAAACAATTTAAAACTGCCGTGCAACCATGTTAAGTCAATGGGAAATGAATGAGTCAAACTGCTATGGAATGTTTCCTTCTTTTATGTCACTTCCTGTCAGCAGCTTAAAAATTCAAATAGAAATAACTTTTCTGCCCAACATTTCTTCATTAAAATTGCTGCTTCACTGAAAAAAAAAGATAACTATGCAACTGATGTGATCCATCTAAATAAGTCATATTTTCAAGAGCATTAAATTCTGTCATATGCACATCAGTTTGACTCATTTCCATTGACTGAACATGGTCGGCACGGCAACAGTTTAAAATTGTTTGCCTCCATCTATGTCACTTCCTGTCAGTGTCCAATAAGGAAGTGAAACTATACACATCACAAAAATGGTCAAACTAAAGAAAGCTGAGAACAATCCTTATCAAAATCTTATAATAATTATATAATTGTTTTAGCAAAAACTGTGTCACACACTATAAAGATAGTTTTACTAAATCCAGATTTGGTGTTGATTTGTTTAAACAAAAGATTGAAATACTTCTACCATTTGCACTTTTCAAAATGTTTTAATCAATATCAGAATGATTTATGTTTCATTTATAAATTCTGGAAACACAACTTGCTCTTTTTGGGGTAAAACATGGCAGTGTGTCATAAATCTAACACTGCAGCGTCTCGCCTTAAAGAAGCCGAATGTTTAAACTCTGTCGCAGAAGCCGGTTCTCGTTAAAGGGAAGCTCCTGTTTTATTGTGGACGAAGCCAGAGAGAGCTTGTTTTTAGGTTGTTTTGAACAGTTTTCACTATGGGGTGCTGACGGGAGACCCTTTGAGGCTTTTCAGGGCGGCGTGGATCCGGAAGTGCAGCCTGGACTCCATCGAATAGTCCTTGTAATTCGTCCTGAAAGTAAAACCTGCTGTGAGTCATGTGACAAAGGTGTATAAAGGTACAAAGTGGTATCGCTGAAGGAAACGTGGACTGACTTGGCGTTCTCGATGTAAGTGGCGGCTTTGGCGAAGTTGCCCTGTTGTTTGTACAGCAGCCCCAGCTCGTACAGAGTGAAGGGGATCAGGTAATGGTCGTATCGGATCCGACGCTCGCTGGAACACAACAGGGTTTAAATCAGGCACAAACATGTCATTCATGGGCAGCACGGTGGCACAGCGGTTAGAGCTCGTGCTTCACAGCTAGAAGGTCCGGGGTTCGATTCCCACCTGGACTGGGCCTTTCTGTGTGGAGTTTGCATGTTCTCCCCGTGTCTGCGTAGGTTTCCTCCGGGTACTCCGGTTTCCCCTACCACCAAAAACATGTACAATAGGCCAGGATGAATGAGAATGTGTTTGAGAGTGCGCATGGGGGACGACGGATGGAAATTAGCCCAAGGCTACAAATCCGGTGTGGCTTGTTTACATGCATGAGACCCATGTATGTTCAGTAACATGCACTGTCCCGAACAAATAAACCAATATATAAATAAATAAATATCCTTCAAATTTACCCACATTTTCCTTTTTCTGCATTTTCCCCATAATTTAATTTTTTCCCCATTTTTTATTTTCTAATTTTAAATTTTTTCCCTCGTTTCCCAATTTTTTTATTCATTCCCTTTACCCCCCCCCCCCCATTTTTTTTCTTCAAATTTTCCCCCTGATTTTGTTATTGAACTTTTTTTTCTGAATTTTCCTACAATTCCCTCATTAATTTTTTTACTTTTCCCCCATCGCTCCCCTGATTTATTTATTTTTTCAAAAATGTTCCCCATTATTTTTTACTTTACCGTTTTTCTGTATTGTTCCAACTGTTTGTTTGTTGTTGTTTGTTTGTATACTTTATTGTCCCCGTAGGGAAATGTGTCCTGTGCATTTAACCCATCCTTCGATGCCGCTGGGGCGACCCGTAAAGAGCAGTGGGCGATGGCAGTACCGCGCCCGGGACCCATCTCCATGATGTGGAGCCAGGCTGATGGTCAGAAACACCTGGCTGGAGGATTCACCTATTGCACATGTTTTTAGTGGTAGGGGAAACCGGAGGAAACCTACATTTCCCCATTTTCTTTCTTTTTCATTTTTTTTCCAAATGAACCCAACCCTTTTTATTCCACCCCACTTTTTCCCTCATTTTTGCCACATCTTTTCTAATTTTTTGTCAAATTTACAATATCAAATTTAATGTCAAGCATCACTCACTCAATAGGCGGCCCGGGGCCAGTCCCGGCCCGTCAAACAATTCAATCTGTCCGGCAGACATTCTGGGCCTGATTGTGAATGTGCATATTTCGATAACATCTTGTAGACGACCCGTTTCCCGCCCGTATAAAGGACTCTGCCATTTACCTGGAGAGCACCTGAGTGAAGCAGAGCTCGGCCTGCAGCAGACGGCCCAGATGTTTCAGACACAGCCCCTTCAGCATCTGCACCAGACAGCTGTCGTCTCCGTGGAACTCGGACGGCTCTGAAAGAGGACAGGCTGTTACGGGGCGGGTTTAAACACAGGGTTAAGTCCCCGCGGGCCCGGGACTCACCGGGGTCGTCCCGCAGCTTCTCCTCCTCCTTCTCAATGGTGACGAGCAGCGCCTCCGTGCAGTCCGCTCTCTTCCCCACGATCATGAAGCCGTTCCACACGTACATCATCTCCTGCAAACCAGGAACAACGGCTTAATAGTAAACACCCGGTTTAGTCGGAGTTCTGATCTTAAAGCGGGTTTTACCAGCGCGGGGACGACCAGAGGCACAGGGGAGGCGCTCTTGTATCTTCTGGACTTCCTCACAGCAAACTTCTCTGTCGGGATGGACTTTCCCGCCAGACGCTGCTTCAGACCCTCCACCTGCCTGCAGAACAGTAACAGTGGGTTTAGTTTAGTGGCCCAAACACAGGCTCTAGTTAGGTCGACCTGAAGGAGCGCCCGACCCAAGAGCGGCACAGGCACCGATTTATGTTCGTCCCAGTGGGTTCCCAGTCCAATAAAAACAATTATCTCAATTTCCAATAATGATTAATGATTACTTTTTATAATGAATGTGACTAAAACTAAAAGCATTTTCGTCTGAAAGACAAAGACCAAAAACAAGGCAGCACTTTAGGCTCCGAGTCTGAAACCGGAGTCTCTCGGAGCTGCTTCTCTCGCCTCTGGGCAGAGCGGGTAAAAGCTAAACAGTCACATTTTATAGAGCAGAGGTCACCTCGGTCCAGATCCGGACCCATGCGCCAGCCATTCCGGACCCGAACCTTGGATCCGAACTTTGGACCCGACCGTGAATTCCCTCAGACGAGCAGCTGCGTCTGCGCTCTCTCTCCCTCCCTCCCTCTCCCTCTCTGACTGCACCAGAGCGATAAACTACAGCTCAGACGAACAGAAAGAGAAAGTCCTACATCTTAGCTTCATGATACTTTTTACATTTTTAGAAACGGTTTTGGAACGACTGAAATATGTCTCGCTAAAAACAAAAGCGGAGGACGCCCTAATTAAATATGCACGCGCGATCGTAATGCGCAAATAGCGCGGTCGTTTCCCGAGCAGGTCTGAACCAGGACTAAACCTGGACTAAGCCTGGACTAAACAGGACTCAGTGTGTTGAACTGAGCAAAGAAACACATCACTGTCATATATTATGTGCACAGTGTGTATAACAGAGGCTACAGTAGCCTATGCACTCTGCTATTTAGGAGCCAAAACTTATTTTTAGAGCAAAAAAACAATAACAGGATTCAATTGATTGCATTATTTTCAAATCACAGAAATAGATTTTAAAAAGGCTTAAAAATCCTGATATAACCATGATTTAACCCCGTATGTTCCGGACCTTTGCTTGACCTTTTTTTTTTCATTTCGGACCTTGGTGAAATTGAATTCGTGACCCCTGTTATAGAGCATCTTTCTACCCGCTTTAGGCTCAAAGTGCTTTACATCAAAGAACCACTCACCAGTGTACGCAGACATTCCACATTTGTACAAAGCTTTATTATTATTATAGTGTTTCTGTCCAAACCTGAAGAGCTCGACGATGTTCTCTCCCGTTTTCTGCGCCTCCTCCTGCGTCATCATGCTGAGGATCGCCGCCTTCTGGTAAACGTAGATGGCCTTGACAGAGAGACAGAGGAGTTACGGCGGGCTTTAATAACACGAGCTCTTAGCTAAGTGTTTCTCTGACCTTGGACCAGCGGCTCTCCTCGCACAGCAGCCGGGCGTAGTGATAGGCCTGGACCCACTCCTGCCTGAACGAGTGCGTCCACATCAGCTCCCAGTAACAGAGGTGATGGATCTGCCGCCACTCGGTCTGACTCTGCACGCACTCCTCGAACCGCGACACGGCCTGGACACGGAATCAGGGATATGTATGAACACTTATACACGTAACAAAGTAGAATATATAAAAATAACTAATACAGTTTTTCTTCACATTTTCACACATTTTTTTTTACCCATTTTTTTTAAAGGTGCATTATGCAACTTTTTATGTGGGGGAAAAAAGTTGAGATTTCTACGTGTTTGACCTTAAAGTGATGCAGCGGCTGTTGCTGCTTACACTTCTCTTATTTATTTATTTTGTACAATTTTTCCACTTTCGTCCTATTCCCCCCCTCCCTTTTTACTTTTTTTGGCCAATTTTTTCCCCATTTTTTCAAATATTTTGCCAATTGTTTTCACTTTGTTACTCATTTTCCCCACATTTTTTCCCCACTGTGACAAAGTGGGTTTGTCCCAGTATTTATTTTGGACACGGTTTCATTTGCCATATCCATCAGCTAACAATAACCCACCGGATTCATTCATTTAAGTTCATGATTACACTTCAGATTGTCCGTTTTAAAACTTTGTTTATTTGTATACAAACTTACCTGTACATGGCTGGAACAAAGGGAAGGCGTGGTCCTTGTCGGCCATTTTAAAATCTCAGGCTGAACCATGTGGCAGGGTGGTTTAAACTTTGCTTTGAGTTTCCTTTCGTATATAATTTTGGTTTCTATTTTGTCTTTATTCATTTGATTTAAACACTTATCATTTGTGGACTAAACACATGTTTTTATGTAAAATGTTTAAAACTTGCCAGCTAAACTTATTGTTTGAACTTACCAATCAAGCTAATGGTATTTACCGGTGGGAGGTCCTTTCCCCATTAGAAGAGGTATAAAAGGAGGAAGCCATTTTTGTTCATGCAAGTGACATGAGTCATGGAGAAGTTTCTTGTGTGAAGAATAAATATTGCCTGGTAAGAATTATACTTGTCTAGTTTGCCTGCCCATTTTGATCACTTGTGGCCAGCTTCCCCACATGTCCTATTTCTAAAACAAAAAAAAGTCCACTTATTTTCCCCAATTTATTAAAACATTGTTTTGCCCTATTTTTATAAAACACATTTGTTTTCACTTTATTACTCGTTTCCCCACATTTTTTCACTGGAATGGAACCCCATTCTTAACATTTTTAATGATTTTTTTAAACAATTTCTTCCACATTAAAAAGGTACTTTTTCCTTGTATTTCCCCCCAGTTTTTCTCCAGATTTTTTTTTCCTTTGTTCCTCATTTTCCCCACATTTTTAAAATATCTTTTCCCACCATTTTCCATTTCCACCATATTAAAAATACAAAAACCAGCTATTTCAATATGATCTTGTGGAAGATATATCGCGATACAGAGAGCGATCCTACCTTTTCAAAATGTCCCCTCAGACTGGAGATTCGAGCCGAGTAGAAGAGGATAATGGCGCCCTGGAATTAAAATCACATTTAAAGCTGAAACTATGTGAAAATATCCCGGTTTTAGTGAAGCGTCTTACTTTGGGATATTTGTGTCTGTACGGCTCCAGTAACGCCTCGGCCTCCTCCAGGTTTCCCTCACCAGTGCCTGAAAACAAAACAAACTATAACAATATGGAGATCATAAGTCTCTAAGGAACAGGGGACAGAGTAAATGTATGTGAAGGGGAAACGTAGTTAAACAGTGTGGTTTGTACCCAGGATGAGGGAGACGTAGGTGTTGTAGAAGAGCAGGGTCAGGCCACAGAGGATGGAGCGCAGGCTGTGGCTCGAGGCGCCTTCTCTGAGCTGAGACAAACCGAAACTCTGCACAGACACACAAATACATACTTATTACAGAAATATGGAGACCATGGGCTGGGCACCGCTACATTCTTTTAATACCTTTTTACCATTTGAACCAGAAAACAGAACAATGTGGGAGATCTGCAAATGTACAATATCAGGTTCATCTGCAATGTCAAGAAATGTGTGAAAAATGGGAGAAAATGTGCAAAAAAATAATAAATGGTGCAAAAATTGGGAAAAATAGGGGGGGGAAAGAGAAAAAATAGGAAAAATAGAGAAAACAATTGGAAGAAATATGGAAAAAATGGGGGAAAATAGGGAAATATGAGGAAAATATAGAAAACATATGGGGGAAATGGGGAATAAATTAGGGGAAAATTGGGGCAAATAGGGAAAATATTAGTAATAAAAATGAGCAAAAATTGCTGTGAAAACTTGGGAAAAAAGAAAAGATGTCGGCAAATAAGAACAAACTTCTGTAAATAAATCTGGAAAAATTGGGCAAATTTATTGGAAAAAATGGGGGGGGGGGGAATTGGGAAAAAAACATAATCATTTATTTGAGCTGAAAGAACCAAGTCGCTTCCTTTAATGCCGTCCCTGGACCGACAGCCTCAACACTTGGATCTAAAGATATCATTGTTTTCGATACCGGTCGTATCTAAACTTTCTCTCCGATACAGCACTGGTATTGTTTAACATACCCAGCCCGAGCCGGGACTAAACGAGGCCGTAAACCCGGACTTCCCGAGTGCACTGACCCTGTTTCCAGAGAAGCCGATGAACTCGAGCAGCCGCAGGACCCTCTGAGGCAGAAGAGACAGCATCTGGAATCAGGAATACAGTCAGAGTCAGGCACTGTATGAACACAATATCCACGTTAGCAAAGGGCCCATTCAAACAGCAGATATTTGGTTATAATAATCACACTTTGCTGGTTAGAAAATACAGCATTGACCTAAAGCGGCTGAAACTAAACAGCCTAGGATTTGACTTCCGGATCTCGGTGTTTCTGTGGAGTTTGTTCTCCCCGTGTCTGCGCAGGTTTACTCCGGTTGTTCAGTGATGATGTCATCGCTCCACTGCCGGGTCAAATAGATGGAGCAACGTCTACGTCACATCAGTGGCGCCAAAAGGTTAACGCCCCTTTTCGGGGGGAAACAGAAGCTCCGCACATTGGAATGAATGAGGAAAGATCGTCTGAAAACTTTTAATTTACAAATGAAAAAACGTTTTCTTTGTTTATTTAATTATGGAACGTGAAAAGGAAGCCATGGAAGTGACCTGTTGTTTCAGATAATTCACAGAGAAGATGGTTAAGGTTTAAAACTGAGCTGCTAAACCCACTGTGATCATGACTTGTCTGTGACATTTGCCTGTGGAACTTTTTCGCTGGATGCTTTATAATGTCACTACAGCTTCAGCTTTTAGTCTGTTGCTTTTATATTATCATTAAATTAAAATCATACAGCCTACGATGTAGTTTTGTGGCTTATGAGCAAATGGTACATGGTTCATTCAGCAGCTAACCTACTAGCTGCTAATGCTAACATTAATGTGCGTTTTAAAACCGAGAGAATCATTAATTAGGCCTAATGCTGAACAGGTTTGATGAGTTGAATAATTATCTATTAAAGACGTTACACAAAGTGCATAATACACGGCCACCAGGGGGAGCTGTTTCCTCAGTAATGAGCTCTGACAGGGGTCGACCCGTCATTCCGACACACCACCATTCCGACACCCCTCTATTGCGACATCCGCCAATCCGACACTTTTTGGTACCGCTATTCCGACAATCGTTTTGAGCGTATCTGTTTGCCTCGGCTTTTGTCCGTGTTTCGTGAGAATAGCTGATAATGATGGAGGCTTATTAACGATCCTCATGGCGGTAGAGGAGTCAGCTCAGCGTCTCCCTCCCTGTTCATCCCCGCTCTGAGCGTCCCCGCTGTCGGCCCATCTATGCGCATTTCTCAGTCCCTCTACAGCGGCTCATGAGATAGTTTTGGCCAAAGGCAGTGACAGGTGCAGGTTAGTCTGTATTTCACAACAAAGTGCTGAAGTCCGCGGGAAAGACGCCGCGCACTGTCTCAAGGCTTTAAAGAGACTGAAAAATGGATGCGCCGCTCACGGCGCTGACCAAGCCACGCGCTCCCCTTCCTTCAAAACATTGTCCAAAAACAAGTCCTTCTCCAAGAAGCAGCGCGCATGGGGTGTGTATGTGTGGGTCACTGTGCTTTTACGCATAATGGACACGCATATGACGCGCCCCATGGACAGTGCCGCGTAATTGTGCCATAAGCCCTGATTACTGGACATGTTGGCATGTTTCCTTTGCTGCTCTTCCTAATCGTTCTCATTTAATATGGATGGTTTTTACGTCAACTGCATTAATAAAACAGCGGCAAATACTGTTCAACATCATTCATCACAGTGGCCTCAGTGGTGCCTCTTGGAGCATCAGACAGCCGACGCACAGTGCGTAATGAGCGCTGACAGGCGGCGGCACTGAGAGAGGAGTGAGGACGCAATGCATGTGTTACTCCATTTGTAAAAAGATTCCCAATTTAACGTGGATATGGCTGGAGTGCAGCCGTCAGAAAAAAAAACTTGCTGAGAGCTAAGAGCGGCTATGGCACGAGCCGCTGCACTTGGCTCTCCGCACACCGCGTGATGGAGTACGGACTCCTCCAGCATCAGCTATTCTCAGGGTTTTGTTTTGTGCCCAGACAACACGGGAGCCGTGCGCTATTGCGCACGAGCGCGAGAGGGAACCGTGTAGAGACATAAAGAAAATAACACTGCATTATCTGGTCCTAGGCTCTTGTGATCGTGACACTTCATTTTCAAACTCTTTTGTCTTGTGTGAGTGGATGTGAGCGTAAATATAGTTAATTCTAGTAGGCCTACGTATTTTTGATCATTATCTTTTGTGTCGGAATGGCGGGACGTTGCACAAAAGATAAAAGTGTCACCACTCCGACAAAGGGGGGAAAAAATGTCGGAGTGCTGGGACGTTTAATAATAAATGGAAACACCGCCACTCCGACAATTAGACCTCAACGTCGGAGTAGCGGTGTGTCGGAATGGCGGGGTGTAACCGCTCTGACATGGCCATAACAGATGCTAGTGATCGATAAACTCGCTCATATAAGTGTCCACAAAAAATAAAACTCTTCCAATCGTCTTCTGACAGTGACTTGATGTGTCTGTGATCAAGAACGGACATTGTCCTGTAGTTCTGTTTGGAATATTTTTCTTCCGAACGAGAAATAGTCCCTTTTCACATACACACTAATGACATTTTTAACTCTCGATTCCCCCAAAAGGGGGCGTTGCCCAGTAAAAGTTCCTGGATGTTGCTCCCATCTATAGAGCTTTAGTCCTATTCACTATAATGGGATTTTACTGATTTTAACCTGGAGCCGACTGCAGATACATTTACATGGGTTTTGTCGGTCTTAGTTCTGCCTGTAGGCTGTGACTTTATGGATTTGGGTAAAGCTGAACTGGAGGAAAAGCACTCTGTTAAGGCGGGGCTTAAAGAGTCCACAAAGGTTTCCCCCCATCATTTACTGAAAAGGCCCATCACTAAATGAAGAAGAGTGTGGGCAGAACAGTAATAAAGTGTAAAATGTCCCGCACTGACCAGGTTGAAGGAGCCGACGCCCAGTTTGACTCCGCCCTCGAACTGCCTGAAGGCGTCTGATTGGCCGTCCGCGCCCCGGCCGGTGCTCAGCAGGTTCTGACAGTCTCTGAAAAAACGTCAAACGTTACTAAAGCTTTCCCGGGTGAAGACGGTGAAAGAGGAGACGCTCACTTGTAGATCTGATGAGCCGTGCGGATCTTGATGCCGCCTTTGATGAAGCTGATCATGTTTTCGTCCTTTAAAAACAGCCACATATCAGAGGTTATTATGATTACTATAGGAGACGTTAAAACCAGGCTCAAATGGAACAAAATGAGGAAAATCGGCACTAAAACTCGACTTTAGCGCAGTGTTATAGGAGCTGTACCTGATTTTTTTCTAGTTATGGAATTCAGTTTGCTTTGTCCTCTTTTAGTATATTGTAAACTCAGACACAGACTAATTATAAAGCATTTATGTCAATTTCATCAACTTGCAGGATAGTTTTCTAGCATTTTTGTGAAAGGAAGATTAGGGATGAGTTTGTACCTCAACCAACATTTTAATTTAGTGGCTTCCTCTTTCATTGTTAAATTAAATAAATTTAGGTTCAAGGCTGTTTGCAAAAAATGTGTCGATCTCAGTCAGATGAAAGGCTTCAGATTTAATTATCAATATACACACGACCGCTCAAAAGTTTGGGGTCACTTAAAATGTCCGTTTTTTTTTTAAGAAAAGCACTGCATTTTTTCAATGAGGATAACATTAAATGAATCAGAAACACAGTCTAGACATTGTTAATGTTGTGAATGCCTTTTCTAGCTGGAAACAGGTGATTTTTAATGGAAGACTTCCAGATGTGAGCAGAGGTTCTAATGGAACAAGTGTTGCTAATCGTGTTTAAGAGTCATTGATGATTAGAAAACCCTTGTGCAATTAAGCAGCACTGCTGATTAGAGAAGCTATAGAACGTGTATATCAACAGATAACTGTTCATATATTATTAAGAGCAACATAATACATAATATAATGGAGCTCATCAAATTCCAAATAAATACATGCATAGACAGTATATGTTTATTGGCATTGTTTGTAACACTTTATAATAACTACACCTTATTTAGCTTTAATAAATGATGCATTAACACTTAATTCATCATGAACAATTCATTAGTTAGTAATGACTAATACTTAATTACTACTTAACCACTACAGTTAATGCATAACTCATAATGAATAGTTCTTCACATACTTCACTTATTCATTGTTAAATAGTTACATTTAATATTTATACACATAAAACAATAACTTTTTTTATAAATGAAAAAAAAAAAGTATATATTTTTTCATTATTCACATATTTATTAATTTCTCGTTATGGCAGCCCTGGTCCTCCGTAGGCCTACACTGTTCATTGTAATGATCTTGGAGACATTAATAACTGTTTATGTCCCAAAAGACAATTTCAATGTGATCTTTAATCTAAAAATGATAAAATGGTGGTTAAAGAGCTGTCGGTTTGTGGCTTTAGCGCGAAAGTTTCAAAGTGAAGCAAGAGAAAGATCAGGTGAAACTGACCCAAAAACTGAATTATGAATGAAGCTGAAACTGAAGACAATGTTTCCACCACACGCTGCAGAGACCACGAATCCAGGGCTAAACCAGGACTAAACCAGGACTAAACCAGGGCTAAACCAGGGCTAAAACAGGGCTAAAACAGGGCTAAACCAGGGCTAAACCAGGACTAAACCAGGGCTAAACCAGGGCTAAACCAGGGCTAAACCAGGACTACACCAGGGCTAAACCAGGACTAAACCAGGACTAAACCAGGGCTAATCCAGGGCTAATCAATCCAGGACTAAACCAGGGCTAAAACAGGGCTAAAACAGGGCTAAAACAGGGCTAAACCAGGGCTAAACCAGGGCTAAACCAGGGCTAAACCAGGGCTAAACCAGGGCTAAACCAGGACTAAACCAGGACTAAACCAGGACTAAACCAGGGCTAAACCAGGGCTAATCCAGGGCTAAACCAGGACTAAACCAGGGCTAAACCAGGCTAATCCAGGGCTAAATCAGGGCTAATCCAGGACTAAACCAGGGCTAAAACAGGGCTAAAACAGGGCTAAAACAGGGCTAAACCAGGGCTAAACCAGGGCTAAACCAGGGCTAAACCAGGGCTAAACCAGGGCTAAACCAGGGCTAAACCAGGACTAAACCAGGACTAAACCAGGGCTAAACCAGGGCTAATCCAGGCTAAATCAGGGCTAATCCAGGACTAAACCAGGGCTAATCCAGGCTAAACCAGGGCTAAACCAGGGCTAAATCAAGGCTACACCAGGGCTACACAAGGACAATATAGTCATCCACAAATTGTCATTTGGGGTTTTTCTATCATTTGAGTATGTGTCTTTCAAAATGGAGATAAAACAATCTTCCATACTTTATATGGCTATTTACAAACCACCACAGAATAGTTTTATCGAAGATTTTACTGAATTACTTTCATTTATATGCACTGATTTTGATTGTTTAGTCATTCAGGTGATTTTAATGTGCATGTGGATGTGACCAATGACAGAACTCAGCACGTGAGTGAGGCGACTCACAACAAAGGTCACACTCTAGATCTAATTATTACAAAAGGTGTTAATATATCAAATGTGAATGTTGTTGATGTTGCTTTATCTGATCATTTTGTATCTTCTTTGACTTGTCTGTTACACCCAAACCAGTGGCTGGGCCTGGAGTTATTCAGAGAAGACACATAAATGATACAACAGGGACACAGTTTATGGAAATGATCAGATTTGAAAATCCCCCATGTCTAATGCTGATAATCTGTGGACTCTTATACATCAAGCGTCTTTAATGTGACTAAACCAGGGCTAATCCAGCACTATACCAGGGCTAAACCAGGGCTACACCAGGACTAATCCAGGACTAAACCAGGGCTAATCCAGCGCTAATCCAGCACTATACCAGGGCTAAACCTGGGCCAATCCAGGACTACACCAGGGCTAAACCAGGGCTAATCCAGGGCTAATCCAGGGCTACACCAGGGCTAAACCAGACTACACCAGGGCTACACCAGGCTACACCAGGGCTACACCAGGCTAATCCAGGGCTAATCAGGGCTAATCCAGGGCTACTCCAGGGCTAAACCAGGACTACACCAGGGCTACACCAGGGCTAATCCAGGGCTACACCAGGCTACACCAGGGCTACAAACACCAGGGCTACACCAGGCTAAACTACACAGGCTAAACCAGGCTACACCAGGGCTAAATCCCAGGGCTACACTAGCCAGGGCTACACCAGGGCTAATCCAGGGCAATCCAGGGCTTACACCAGGGCTAACACCAGGGCTAATCCAGGCTAATCCAGGGCTAACACCAGGGGACTACACCAGGCTAAGCCAGGACTACACCAGGGCTAAACCAGGACTACACCAGGGCTAATCCAGGGCTACACCAGGGCTAATCCAGGGCTACACCAGGGCTAAACCAGGCTACACCAGGGACTACACCAGGGCTAAACCAGGGACTACACCAGGATTAAACCAGGGACTACACCAGGGACTAATCCAGGCTACACCAGGACTAATCCAGGACTACACCAGGGTTAAACCAGGGACTACACCAGGCAAAACCAGGGACTACACCAGGACTACACCAGGACTACACCTGGGCTAAACCAGGACCAAAACGTGCGGTGAAGACGGAGCCTGACCTGGACGAAGGTGAGCGTAGCTTTCTGCAGAAGCACTCGGCGTAACACAGCTCAGCGTGCATCTCCTCTGGGAATCAGAGAAACAAACAACATTTCATTATAAACCCACGGCCTCCACTGACTCCTGCAGACCATAGCTGTCAATCACAGCGAGGGGGCGGGACTTACGCTCCTGCAGGTTGGTCTGTTTACTGAGGAGAGCGCCCACCATCGAGTTCCTCTTTCTGAATCTGCAACCAAAACAAACAGCACATTCTTTAACATTTGTTTGATCTAAATCTATCGAAATATAAGAAAGTGAGAAAAATGTGTCTTTTTAATGCAACATTTTTCATGAACAAATGCAAAAGATCCATGTGTGTTTCCTAAAAGAGTCTGAAGCCGGTCTGAAGCGCCTGACCTCTGGCAGGTGCTCAGCGCCTCTTTGATGACGCCCATGGCGTCTGGATGTCCTCTGCTCAAAGGTCATGGTGGCCTGCATCACCAGGATACTGCTGTAGCCCAGAGCATGGTACATGCTGTCCCTCCACCTGCAACACATCACACACACACAGACGCCTTCACACGGGCTCATCCCTGTGGGTACTGTGGTGAGGCCGGAGTGCTTTAATGAGACCGAGACGCAAATATGTGTCGTCTAGAACCAGAAAACACAACAATAATGTTTGGACGATCTGCAAATTTACAATATCGGGTTCATGTCAAATGTCAAGAAATGTGTGAAAAGAAAAAAGTGGGGCAAAAAAAGGGGAAAAATGGCAAAAAAGTAGGGGAAATAGGGGGGGAAAAAGGGGAAAAATGGGAGGAAATATGGAAAATATTGCTAATAAAAATGAGCAAAAATGAGGAGAAAACTGGGAAAATTAGAAAAAATTGGGGCCATAAGAAAAACAAAATAGGTAGAAATGGAGCAAACATCGGGCAAAATAAAAAAATAAAAAAATAAAATAAAGGGGAAAAATTTGAAAATAAAAAAAATGATCAAAAATGGTCTGAATTCTCGAGCTTCGTTATGGAGGCTGCAGAAGAATCAGGTTCGTCTGCTCTGAGTCGTTATAAACAAACTCCACGTGTGTCTCGTAAACTGCAAACTGATCTCAGCGCTCGTATGGAATTGTGTCACTGTGATCAGATGTAATTGTGTCACTGTGATCAGATGTAAGAACAGAGTCTGGGCTCCTCACCAGGGCTTGAGCAGGTCCAGCGCCTCTGAGAACTTGTTGTTGAGGACGAGGTTCAGGCGCACTGAGTTTCCTGGATGGCCGTGTGGAGGTCCATCTGACACGTGCTGGAACAAAAACAGTTTACGTTACATTTCAGGCCGTGACTCAGCGTGTCCAAACAGTTCAGCTGTACTCACGCTGGGATCCGGTCGAAGGCATCCTCAAAGCAGTCCTGCACAAACAGAAACAGGAAGTGAATGAGAGAGTCGTTTGTTATTCTTAATGTCACTGGCCCAACGTTCGCCAGTAAACCCTCGCTACGGCTGCACCATCAACCTTTATGGAAACGAACTTGAGGTTTAAGCTCCTGCAGTAACTGAATCTCAGGAGGTGTTTTCATCTGCTTTGCTACTCCAGAGCCTCGCTCCCTTTGGCTGCTGCTGATGAAAAGTCACTGCAGGACATTTTTGTCATTTTGAAGGACAGGGTCGTAAAACTGATTTGTTCCAATGAGAGTCTTTTGCAAAAAAAAATTTAATTAAAGTCTCTAACCCTTTCTCAAACTAGGGCCGCACGTTTTCAAGTTTTTCATTAACCGTTAACCGAGGCCCTTAGCGGTTAATACTCGGTTAACCATTAGTGTGCGCACTAACCAACCCCTGTCGGTCTTAACTTTCAAATGAGGCTTTACTCTGGCCTATAGTCTGTAACCTTTTCGATTTGGGTAACGCCGAATGGAGAACATGCACTTGGTTAAGGCGGGACATAAGAGGTTAAATGGCTGGAACACATTTAAAATGAAATTAATTTATAGAAATAAAACGCAGTGGTAATGACAGAGCAGTCAAAGTAGGTCACCGATTTGCGTTCACGTGGCCCTACAGTATTTTTATTTATTTTCCCTGCAGTCATTTAGCCGCTTTTTTTGAAACATTGTGCAAAGAAACTGTCATTCATGCGTACAACAACAACAACAACAACAACAACACTTATCTCTCCACCACATTTTAACAATAACGAGAAAGGCGAGTTTTGTGCCTTTAGCTTACCTAGCTACCTCCTAAGTGATGCCCGGGTGTTGAAGTTGAAGTTGAAGTATATCTAAGCACTGCAATGCAATACTTGCATTTTGATCCGTCATTCTCGGTTGTAAAGCGTTTCTCCCACGCTGTGCTGTTTATGGCCCGCTTCATATTGAAAAGTTAAACTAGCTAGCCATGCGCGATGACGGCTTCTCGTGAACAAATGTTTGGGAGCGCTCTGGCGGTCTCTGGTGGTGCAAAAATGTATTACAAGTATTTTCAATGGCACGGCAAATTATACAGGCCAGTTAATCGAGCAAAATGCACTTGGTTCCATTCAGAGTTTAAGAACGGAAACGGCATCGACTCGAGACGCTCGGCTCAGCAGTGTGAAAGACTCGACTATTCTCTTGAGAAAACACGTGCGGTGTCTAAGAGCTCGGAGATGGAGTTTCAGGAAACTAGAAGCGTTTTGCAGTTTCACGCTTTTATGCAGCTGAATAGAAAAAGAGTGAAAGAGCTCCACGTTTATCAGAAAAGATTCAAACTAAGGATGTTTTTGCCTCCCACAGATTTGCATCTCGCTGCTGCATGAAACTGAAATGTAATAAATGAGCACCATGATGTTTAACAGCAGTTTTACAAGTTTATCTACATGAATATCGTAAATCGAAATGGAATATCGGTCAGAAGAATCGCAATCGGGTTCATTGTCAAAATTGTGCAGCTCAACTATTTAGGAAATAAAGAAATCGTGTTTACTAATCAAATCAGTGTTTTCATCAAACATCCACAGATCTCTCTAACCGGGACTATAGCAGGTCTATAGCAGGTCTATAGCAGGTCTATACAGGACTAAAGCATGTCTATACCAGGTCTATACCAGGACAAAAGCAGGTCTATAGCAGGTCTAAAGCAGGTCTAAAGCAGGTCTAAAGCAGGACAAAAGCAGGTCTAAAGCAGGTCTATAGCAGGTCTATAGCAGGTCTAAAGCAGGTTTATACCAGGACTAAAGCAGGTCTATACTAGGTCTATAGCAGGTCTATAGCAGGTCTAAAGCAGGTTTATACCAGGACTAAAGCAGGTCTATACTAGGTCTATAGCAGGTCTAAAGCAGGTCTATACCAGGACAAAAGCAGGTCTAAAGCAGGTCTATAGCAGGTCTATAGCAGGTCTATAGCAGGTCTAAAGCAGGTTTATACCAGGACTAAAGCAGGTCTATACCAGGACAAAAGCAAGTCTATACCAGGTCTATACCAGGACAAAAGCAGGTCTATAGCAGGTTAAAGCAGGAGCAGGTCTAAAGCAGGTCTAAAGCAGGTCTATAGCAGGTCTAAAGCAGGTTTATACCAGGACAAAAGCAGGTCTATAGCAGGTCTAAAGCAGGTCTAAAGCAGGACAAAAGCAGGTCTAAAGCAGGTCTAAAGCAGGTCTATAGCAGGTCTAAAGCAGGTTTATACCAGGACTAAAGCAGGTCTATACCAGGTCTATAGCAGGTCTATAGCAGGTCTAAAGCAGGTCTATACCAGGACAAAAGCAGGTCTATACCAGGTCTATACCAGGACTAAAGCAGGTCTAAAGCAGGTCTATACCAGGTCTAAAGCAGGTCTATACCAGGTCTAAAGCAGGTTTATACCAGGACTAAAGCAGGTCTATACCAGGTCTAAAGCAGGTTTATACCAGGACTAAAGCAGGTTTATACCAGGACTAAAGCAGGTCTATACCAGGTCTAAAGCAGGTTTATACCAGGACTAAAGCAGGTCTATACCAGGTCTAAAGCAGTTATACCAGGACTAAAGCAGGTCTATACCAGGTCTAAGCAGGTTATACCAGGACTAAAGCAGGTTTATACCAGGACTAAAGCAGGTCTATACCAGGTCTAAAGCAGGTTTATACCAGGTCTAAAGCAGGTTTATACCAGGACTAAAGCAGGTTTATACCAGGACTAAAGCAGGTCTATACCAGGTCTATAGCAGGTCTATAGCAGGTCTATAGCAGGACTAAAGCAGGTCTAAAGCAGGTCTAAAGCAGGTCTAAATCAGGTCTATACCAGGACTAAACCCGGCCTGTCGTGTCCCTGAAGTGACCTCAATGATGTAAAGTCACAGTCGTGAACAGAGCGAGTGAAGGCGACACAGAGCCAGGCTAATAATAGACGGACCGCGAGCGTTATGTAAGAGAGAGAAGCAGCTGCAGCCTCAGGCACACGCCGGGCTACGACTGGACCGGGCAGGAGCACATTTACCACCATGACAGGACCAGGCTGCACTAAACAAGGACCAGGCTGCACTAAACAAGGACCAGGCTGCACTAAACAAGGACCAGGCTGCACTAAACAAGGACCAGGCTGCACTAAACAAGGACCAGGCTGCACTAAACAAGGACCAGGCTGCACTAAACAAGGACCAGGCTGCACTAAACAAGGACCAGGCTGCACTAAACAAGGACCAGACTGCACTAAACAAGGACCAGGCTGCACTAAACAAGGACCAGGCTGCACTAAACAAGGACCAGCTGCACTAAACAAGGACCAGGCTGCACTAAACAAGGACCAGGCTGCACTAAACATGACCAGCCTGCACTAAACAAGGACCAGGCTGCACTAAACATGACCAGGCTGCACTAAACATGACCAGCTGCACTAAACAAGGACCAGCTGCACTAAACATGACCAGGCTGCACTAACATGACCAGGCTGCACTAAACAAGACCAGGCTGCACTAAACAAGGACCAGCCTGCACTAAACAAGGACCAGGCTGCACTAAACATGACCAGGCGCACTAAACATGACCAGCCTGCACTAAACATGACCAGCCTGCACTAAACAAGGACCAGGCTGCACTAAACATGACCAGGCTGCACTAAACATGACCAGGCTGCACTAAACATGACCAGCCTGCACTAAACAAGGACCAGGCTGCACTAAACAAGGACCAGGCTGCACTAAACATGACCAGCCTGCACTAAACAAGGACCAGGCTGCACTAAACATGACCAGCCTGCACTAAACAAGGACCAGGCTGCACTAAACAAGGACCAGGCTGCACTAAACATGACCAGGCTGCACTAAACAAGGACCAGGCTGCACTAAACATGACCAGCCTGCACTAAACAAGGACCAGGCTGCACTAAACAAGGACCAGCCTGCACTAAACATGACCAGCCTGCACTAAACAAGGACCGGCTGCACTAAACATGACCAGCTGCACTAAACATGACCAGCCTGCACTAAACAAGGACCAGCTGCACTAAACATACCAGGCTGCACTAAACATGACCAGGCTGCACTAAACAAGGACCAGGCTGCACTAAACATGACCAGGCTGCACTAAACAAGGACCAGGCTGGACTAAACAAGGACCAGGCTGCACTAAACAAGGACCAGGCTGGACTAAACAAGGACCAGGCTGCACTAAACAAGGACCAGGCTGCACTAAACAAGGACCAGGCTGCACTAAACAAGGACCAGGCTGCACTAAACAAGGACCAGACTGCACTAAACATGGACCAGGCTGCACTAAACAAGGACCAGACTGCACTAAACAAAGACCAGGCTGCACTAAACAAGGACCAGGCTGCACTAAACAAAGACCAGACTGCACTAAACAAGGACCAGACTGCACTAAACAAGGACCAGACTGCACTAAACAAGGACCAGACTGCACTAAACAAGGACCAGGCTGCACTAAACATGGACCAGGCTGCACTAAACATGGACCAGGCTGCACTAAACATGACCAGCTGCACTAAACATGACCAGCCTGCACTAAACATGACCAGCCTGCACTAAACATGACCAGGCTGCACTAAACATGGACCAGGCTGCACTAAACAAGGACCAGGCTGCACTAAACAAGGACCAGGCTGCACTAAACATGGACCAGGCTGCACTAAACATGGACCAGGCTGCACTAAACAAGGACCAGGCTGCACTAAACAAGGACCAGGCTGCACTAAACAAGGACCAGGCTGCACTAAACATGACCAGCCTGCACTAAACAAGGACCAGGCTGCACTAAACAAGGACCAGGCTGCACTAAACATGGACCAGGCTGCACTAAACATGGACCAGGCTGCACTAACAAGGACCAGGCTGCACTAAACAAGGACCAGGCTGCACTAAACAAGACCAGGCTGCACTAAACAAGGACCAGGCTGCACTAAACAAGGACCAGGCCTGCACTAAACAAGGACCAGGCTGCACTAAACAAAGACCAGGCTGCACTAAACAAGGACCAGGCTGCACTAAACAAGGACCAGACTGCACTAAACAAGGACCAGACTGCACTAAACATGGACCAGACTGCACTAAACATGGACCAGACTGCACTAAACATGGACCAGGCTGCACTAAACAAGGACCAGGCTGCACTAAACAAGGACCAGACTGCACTAAACAAGGACCAGACTGCACTAAACAAGACCAGGCCGCACTAAACATGGACCAGGCTGCACTAAACAAGGACCAGGCTGCACTAAACATGGACCAGGCCGCACTAAACAAAGACCAGGCTGCACTAAACATGGACCAGGCTGCACTAAACAAGGACCAGGCCGCACTAAACAAAGACCAGGCCGCACTAAACATGGACCAGGCTGCACTAAACAAGGACCAGGCTGCACTAAACATGGCCACCGCACTAAACAAGGACCAGGCCGCACTAAACAAGGACCAGGCTGCACTAAACAAGGACCAGACTGCACTAAACAAGGACCAGGCTGCACTAAACAAGGACCAGGCTGCACTAAACATGGACCAGGCTGCACTAAACATGGACCAGGCTGCACTAAACATGGACCAGGCTGCACTAAACATGGACCAGGCTGCACTAAACAAGGACCAGGCTGCACTAAACAAGGACCAGGCTGACTAAACAAGGACCAGGCTGGACTAACAAGGACCAGGCTGCACTAAACATGACCAGGCTGCACTAAACAAGGACCAGACTGCACTAAACAAAGACCAGAGGATGAAAAACACAACAAAAAAGCAACAAAACACGACTAAAAAGTGACAAAATGCAACAAAAAAAAGCGTCAAAAGCAGGAAAAAAAGCAACGAATGAAGCATCAAATATGGCGTAAACTAGGGCTGTACGATATGGACAAAATTTCATATCTCGATATTCATGCCAGATATCTCGATATCGATACGATACGATATAACTATGGGTTAGATGAAAAGCATTTTTCAGAAAAATCAAAACATAATAACGAAGAGTTCAGTTTTATTGATGAAAAAAAAAGCTTAAGATTTGCGAACATTCCATCAACTTTGTTTTTTACACCAGAAGTTTATTGAAAATACCAAACAATCCGGGTTAAACATGATTCAGTTGGCGGTTTTGCTGTGGATTTCTTTACACAGAATTGCAGTGAAATGGCTTTACAGTAAATGTTTCTTCATTCCTCGGTTCACTGGAAAGGATACAAGTCTGTTCCATCTGTGGCATTAGAAACATGACACGGACAGACGACTTCTAAATGACCGTGGTTTAATCTTTCATCTGCGGACAGTAAACCCAGGCCTAACCCTGATCCTGGCGTGTGTAGTCAGTCACGTGTAAATACCTTTGACCTCAATGCAAATGAGAAATTTCCCTTTGCAAACAGGAAACAGGAAGTAACCGGGCGGGTTTATGAAGCCAATAAAACCACCGGCACACGCAGGATTTTAATGAGGCGTCCGCAGGAGGAGCTTTCAACACGTCCCGGAGCGACACGGGAAACTAAAGTGATCTGAGCTCAGGACAGACGCCGCAGGTGGAGAACAGGGGGAAAAATAAACTTAGAGATATTAGCAACGTCTGCAACTTAAAATGAGTTCACGACCCGTCAGTTTAACCCCGTTTGTGTCTGGTGTGTGTTGTGTATTTTACGCCGGTGTTTGGTTGTTGGCTGAAGACGAGACATTCCTGAGTGAGTGGATTATTGAGACACAGAGGAGACTGTGGAGGACATGCTGGTCAGAGCTGACGCAGAGAAAACGCTGATACACGTCTGTTCGGACGTTACTAAACGGGCCGTGAATCGGATCATTAGTTTGTTTAGTTTAGTTTATTAGTTTATTTGAGCAGTTAAAATTCTGCTCAAAAGGAGTGGGCTGAAGCAAAGCTTATAAGCGCCCACCCCCGACATCAATGAAATAAAAACAATTGATCAAATCACACAAGTACAGGGAGCATGTTACAAAGTACAAGACACAAGAGCAGGAACACAGCACACACACACACACACACATCGTACCCCTCCGTGACCCAACTTTACCTGTTATAGTTACATTATCAATCCTACATTAAGCAACATCATATTTTGATTTTTTTTTTTTTTTTTTTGTCCCACCGGCAAAGAGAACCTACAACCCACTAGAGCGGCCATTTCAACACGGACCACACCCACAAAGCATCTCTAGAATTGTTTGTACAAATATAAATTAACAGAGTTTAACGGAACGGAAAGGAAAAGAAACACAACTGAAAGGAAACACAACTACAACAGCTGTCTCATTTCATGTACGCTATGGCTAATACAAAGCAAGTGAAAAGGGCGATCCTTAAGTTATTTATACACATATATGCACACGTACACACCTACATACATACATACATATACACATACATATATATACACACATATACATATATATATACTGTATACATACATACATCCCCCTTTTTTTTCTTTTTCCTTTTTTCTTTTTTTTTTTTTTTTTTACAGAGAAGGTTCACAGTTAACAACTTCCAAAAGGCACTAGTTCTGTGTTCAAAAGGCACATTAATATACATATTATATTATCCATGATCTTGCAACTTCCCAGTTGTCATTTCCATCATAGATTTTTTTTTTGTTTTTTGTTTTTTTTTAGGAAATCTTAGGAAAGGGCCGTCCAAACCTTTTCACCACAGATCAAGTGTGTTTACAGAGCTTCAAAATCAGGCGCCGGATGTTCATATTCACTTTAGTTGGTGAAAGTCATCTTTTTAAAAACAGCGAGAGCCAAACAGGTATCGGATATTTGGAATCGAAACCTGAACTTTGTTTAGAGGGACGAGAGGAGCAGCGGGGACAGAGAAACCATCGCCAGGGCTTAAAGGGATATTTCAGGATGTTTGACATTGGGCCTCATTTCCTAGTTATCCAGAGTGTTGTTGATGTCTGGAGATATTTTTTTCTTAAATTCATGCAGTTCTTATATTTGAAGAGTCTAGTGGCGCTAGGCTAGGGCAAGGCTAAAGCATTTCTATGGTATCAGTTAGCCTGCATTAAAAACAGTCTGACCCACTCCACAGTGCACCTGAGGTAACTCCCTTATAACACCAGACTAACCATATAAATGCCTGTGTTAATAGAATAATGTTTCAAATATAACTGACCTTGTATCACATGAATTACCGCATTTTGAGGGACTATTTCTCGCAGATCACTCCGCCGCTGCGTTAGCTTACAGCCACGAAGCTGATGCTGCTCAAATATAAGTTATTTTAAATGATTCTATTAACACAGACATTTATATGGTTAGTCTGGTGTTATAAGTGATTTACCTCAGGTGCACTGTGGAGTGGGTCACACTGTTTTTAATGCAGGCTAACTGATACCATAGAAATGCGTAAACAAAACGTATTGCTTTTCGACGGTTCAGTCCCGTTTTATCCCCGTTAAATTAGTTCCTTCCAAACCCTCCAGCTCTACCTGAGCCACGGCCGCCGGCGGATCACGCCCCAAACATGACATTTGTTCAGAGTGACTCGGCAGAAAATTACAAAGATCAAGGAGGGCGTAAACAAACATGGGTCGTCACGGGAGATGAATGCGTCGCTCTGACTCAGAGACTTACGGCCCAACACTGAGAGACAAACGCAAACGGGATCACTGTTCACAATGGCTGCGATTCTGTGAGCGAGACGTCATTTAGAGCTCCCTTTTCCCCCTTTCCTTAACATTGGAGATAAAGTCGATGTTTCTTTATTATCTTGAAGACGATATATTGCCATAAAATTACATGGATTGCGCCAAAATTCGGGCCTTTAATGTCATTTAATACCATCAAATCGGTTTCAAACTGGCATCAAAGCTATACTGCTACCATTGCTCGACTATTTTTACTGTAAACATCTTTTAAAGAGGGGGTATTATGCTTTTTTCAATCCCATAGCACCAGTCTATAGCATACTACAATGATGACGTAACCTTCTGTTGGTCTGTATATGCAGTAAATTAAAATAACTGCCTTGAATAAAATTGCTCTCTCAAAATGGCTGTACTGAACGTCTTGAAATAGGCCTCTGTCTCTTTAAGAAGCTTTCCGACACGCCCCCTTCAGCACACTGCTGTGGCATCTAAACAACACTACTGTGCGGGGAGGGGGCTCTGCTGAGCTGAGGAGCAGTGGTTGGTGGCTTGGCTGGTGACGAAAGGTCCAGAGGCGTCTCCAGGAGGTGGGGGCGTTCCTAGGAGGACTGAGGCATAGCTACACCTAAAATGGCTGCCGTCTAAGTTTTTACTGATTACTCAAAAATATGTGAATGAGCCAAGGCAACACTCCAGGCATGTGTTTAATGAGGGAATGACATAATAACATGATATAAAGCTTGAAAAAGTCCATTTTACATAATACCCCCCCTTTAATAAATACAAAACTGGTGTAAAACTCATTCAGCTGCAGTTTCTCAGTCTGATGTTCGCTGTTGTGTAAGAAATAAAACCTGCAGGAATTCTTGCATTTGGGGCAAAACTTAACTGCGACGTGTGATCTTTTTATGAGGAAAAACCTGCTGATCTTGTAGGTCTGAGCTCTACAACATGTTCTGCAAGATTACGAAATAAAACTGACTTTCAGTGCCGAGATCCAGGGGTTCGTTGGGCATCAAAAGACAAAAACTCTCAAATTTAGATGCGGATTGGCTGAAATTATACACAACATTTGGTCTAGAAGAGACAAAAACTGGACCAAAACTAAGACACAATGGAAGTAAGTCGCTCCTGTGTGTTTTCTGTGTTTGCAAAAACTGCATAAATCTCAGTGAGACTCATTCCACTCTTGCAGCATCTCCACTTTAGTCGCTCCTACAGACTCAGACTTGACCAGATTTTTTTTTTTTTACAGACATTTTCACTAAAGAGTTCAATCTAGATCTAAATCCCCTCTGAGCAAATCTGTGTAACTAATAGATCAATAAAATAAACTCATCATTAAGCTTGTGTCTCCTTGCTTTGCGCTGATGAAGTTTCTGTAGGAAGTGAAGCATGTGTTTCAGAGCGAGAAGCTGTGAAACTGCGTGGGACGTTTAAGAGCCTTTTATAAAAAAGGATTTTTTCTTTTCCCTCCCACACGGCTCAGAGTGAAACTTCCTCTCTCTGCTACGACTAACGTGAAAACACAGAGGATTTGTAAAGCCTGGGACTAGTTGGAGACTCGAGTTGTCGCTAGGACTAGGTACCGTTACATTACTGTTCGATACCGGTACT
Organism: Neogobius melanostomus; assembly: GCA_007210695.1. NCBI lineage: Eukaryota > Metazoa > Chordata > Actinopteri > Gobiiformes > Gobiidae > Neogobius > Neogobius melanostomus. The sequence continues at coordinate 119,758 of VHKM01000315.1, forward strand.
TTAACGATACTTTTTTCTATACCTGTGCTAAAATATCTGTCGTCTAGAATCACAAAACAGAACAATAATAAGATCTTCAAATTTACAATATCGGCTTCATCTCCAGTGTCAAGAAATGGGTGGAAAATGGGGAATAATTTAGGAAATAAATTGGAGTTAAATAGGAAAAATATTAGTAATAAATAATTAGTAAAAATGAGGGGGAAATTGGGAAATAAGAAAAAAATGTAAAAAATAAAAATAAAAAATTGGGAAAATGGGGCAACCAAACAACCAAGTCAGTTCGTTTAATGTTCGATATAAAGATATAACCTTTTTTCCAATACTGGACTGGTATTGTTTAATGGTACCCGGCCCGAGTTAACGCTGGTCACAAAGGCGTCTCCGAGACGTCCCCTGGAGATGAGGCGAGTCTCCGGGTAGTCCCGGTGAAAACTAACAGGTTTATGAGTCTTTGTAGTTCTAAGTCCTAACGACCAAACTCACACCTGAGTTAATTTTGACGACATATTTTAATTTAGTTTTAGTCTCCTGAAGAAAATTTAATTTCAGTCGAGATTTAGTCGACTAAATTTAAGACGAATCTAGTCGACTTTGCATTAATAATATTGATTATAATTATGTTTAATCGAGGTTCTCTGCTTCATGTTTGTTCTCCACATGAACAAAGCTTAGAACGTTTCCTTTAGCAGTGAATCTAAAGGATATGAGGCTCTTTCAAACCGTCATTAGACGTTATTTAGTCTTTTCTTTTTGAAAATATCTGGACAGTTTAGTCTCATGAAAAACTATCAGTTTAGTTTTAGTCTAATATTACTTTGACTAAAATGATGAGGAAATCAACAGTGACTCACACCTGAGTTTCAGTCTGAACGGCCCTAATCTCAGCTGATCACTGATAATTAGCTGAACATTGATCTGTCCTGTTGTGTCAAATCAAAAATCACTCCTATTATACAATGGCCTCATTCTTCCAAACCTAAATTATGATGTGGAACTTTGGGGGAATAATTAAAAGCACAATCCAACCCATTTTTATACTGCAACAAAAAAAGCGGTTAGAACAGTCAGCTTTGCATATTATTATTTAAACTATTTAAATTAAAGGATTTAGTGGATCTGAGCACAGCAGTTGTGATGTATAAGGTTCAGAACCATAAGCTTCCTGAATGTATTCAGGTTCAAACCCAGAGAGACTGGCTATAATCAAAGAGCTAGGGCAGGGCGATATGGCCAAAAATCTGTATCACGATATAAAAAGAAATATCTCGATAACGATATATTTGACGATATAACTGACAATGGACAAATTACTTCAAAATGCCAGCCTTACGTCTATTGGGAAGATTAATTCAGTGATATTTATTCTTTCTTTTTTTTTACAGTATACTAATTCTCGCAAATATGATCTACTCAAGCAGTTTACATCCTTCATTTCATTTCACTGTTTAAGCACCTGCTCCCGTGTTCTACAGTCAGTGTTTATGCTGCTCTGATGGAGCTGAGCGTCACATCAATTATATCGTGTCCACAACGATATCCATAATGACAACGATATCAAAACGCATACTGTATCACGATAACGATATGCGATACGATATGGCCCACCCCTACTAAGAGCAAAAGTATATTTGGAACAAACACCAAAGCCAGATGTGTCTCAGTCAGAGGAGTAAATGTATGGAATAGTCTAGACGACACCTTAAAAAACTCTACAGCCTTAAACGCTTAAATCTGATGTGATTAGCAGTTATACAGCACTAGAGCTAAATCACATATAAACTCTGTCTACAGTATATTGTGTCTTTACGATGTCATTGAAATGTGTGACTTGTGTGAATTTACTTCATAACCAGTTGACACAAATGATTTTGTCTTGATCTTACAGACGGTAAAACTGCTGTACGCGCCACACTTTAAGATGTAATTAAGATGTAATAGGATTTGGCTTTAGTGAGTTTGACTTCAGCCAAAACCCTTTTCAGTCATTGTTTCATTGTTTGTAGTTAATGGTGTGTGTGTGTGTGTGTGAAGATCCTGACTGAGTTTCCCAGGCCCAGTGTGAAGCAGATCTGTGTAAACTCAGGTGAAACAGGAGAATCCATCCCTGGTCATGATGGATTCTCCTGTTTCAAACCAACAGAGAACACAAGACGACTCGAGAACCTTCACTGAAGACAAATAAAAGTGTGACAGAACAGACCATGCGGAGACTCTGCTGAAATTAACCCAGTTTGTTTTCAGCGAGTTACCTGGAGACTCGCCTTATCTCCAGGGGGACGTCTCGGAGACATGTTGAGTCTCCATCTGGTCTCCAGGCCGGTGAGACAGGCCCTGGAGTTTCCTGTGTGACAGTCGTCCACTGTGGGCCTGGTTAGCGGAGTCTGCTGACTCTAATGAAGCTAATCAGATTAACCGCCTTCACTTTCAGGAGACGTTTGTTTGACACGAGTCTGGCCCAGGCAAAAACAAACAGCTGTGCAGAATTTACACAAAATGAACCGTTAAAGCACAACGGGGTCTCGAGGTTAATCACGACCACGTGGGAAAGGCCAGATGAACGGGCACAGTTGGGACGTTTGCAAAACACGGAGTTGTTTAGGTAAAGTCTTCTGTGGACAAATCAGAAATTCAGAATCAACTTTTTCTTAGCTTTAAACTCGGGCAGGGAAAAAAATCTATTTGATTTAAAAATCGAGTTGGTAGGGAAATCATGGCAGATTTACAGACTCCTCCTCCCCAGCTCTGATGAAGCATGTTCCTAATAAGGGCAAAAGGGCGGGATCTTCACTGTAGACTCCACCCTTGCGTGACGTGTAGCTCGCGTAGCTCTAATGCTAACAGTCCGACCCTCATTAGTACAAGATTTCAAAAATGTTTCTTACAAAAACCAGCCTGGTTCTTTTTTTGTGACTAACCCAGCGTTATCTCAGGAGTACAAGATCATATGGAAAAAGCTGTTTGGAAGATATGCTAATTTACAATATCAAGTTTATCTCCAGTGTCAGGAAATGGGGGAAATTTAGGGATGACATGAGGGGAAATTAAGGGGAGAAAATGGCATAAAATAGGGGGGAAATAAAGGAAATGTGGGGGGACTTTTTTTTAAATTGAAAGGAAAAAATGGGAGTTTTTTTGGTGGAAAAGTGAATATATATATATATATATATATATATAATTAGAGGGTAAAAGAGTTTTATTTCCTGTTGTTGGTAGTATGTTCAGGACAAATCTATTTTTGAACGACAAAGCCAAGATGTCTGCAGCACATTTTAGCATATTTCTGATGGTTTACGGTTTTTATTGCATTTTAACCTCTTAACCGAGCACATTTTCTCCAGTTCAGCTGTACCCAAATCTAAACGGTTACAGCCAATAGGCCAGTGCAACGCCTCATTTGAAAGCTGAGACCTACAAAGCTCATCTAAATGGAGCTTTTTCCTCGCGCTGTTGCCACGTTGTCGCAACTTTTAGAAACATTTTTGTCGCCATTTTGACACTTTTTTCCAAGAAGCTTTTAGATTTGGGTAAAGTAAAGCTGGAGAAAATGTGCTCAGCTCATGTCGGGGTTAAGACGCTTTAAGATCTTATTGTGCAGTGAAATGTGGAAGTAATATCGCATCGCTTTCGCAATATTGGGCGGCCAACGTTCTCATTAAACATCATCTTTTTCATTCCTACAGTTCCTACAGGCTTGCCATTGTCAGTAAAGAGTGTTCACAAACGCAACAGAAAATCACAGCAGGGTTAGTGTTATGATTGTTAGTAAGTGCAAACTGTGAGACATCCTGGAAGTTTACTACAACCTATTCTACACAGGAATAATCAGCAGGACGTCGGCTCCAACTGTTTTTTTCTATTCAAGGGTTTATTCTAAGTCGCAGAAGTCAGATTTTCACACACAAAACCTCTACTTACAACACCAGTAATGCAAAGATCCTGTGTGTATATAATTTCTTAACATTTGCAGACACCCCTTCAGCAGATTGGACACAACAGGCAACTTCTGAGCAGGATATGTGTACCATTTCAGCCAAAAAGCCTGCAGCAGAATGTCTTATAGATCATACATGTTGCATATTTGATGAACTTCTGCACGAAAACACTCAAGCAATGTCATTTCCCCCCAATACATTTACAGCTGGAATCCAATTGAAAGCTTGATCAATTATTAATGACATTATGGCGTCATGTTCCATTCAAATTGATTCATTTTAGTGCCCAGTGTTTGCTTTACTCCATGCCCTGTCCCATAATGAGGCTATAGGTCTGCCTTATTTTCCACTGGCGCAGGTAGGCTACACCTTTATGCAACACCAAATCATCCCCCTCTCTCCGCCTGGCTTTATTCTTGGATTTGCACCTAATCTAGCGCCGTTTTTAGTCTCGTTTTGATATATTTCCCTCCTGCGTTTCCCCTCCAGTTCAGCCCGGGTTACCAGACACCGCCGCCGCCGCGCGACTCACCTCCTCCTCGGCTGGAGTCCCGTTGCTGACGTGGGCCATTTTCTCCTCCTTTTCCTCCCCCTTCACAGAGAAGATAAATTAATAAAAAGCCTTTTCAAGTCACGACAGCGCCATGTTTCTCCCTCTGCGTTTCGTTAAATCCTCGGTGGGAAAAAAAACCCGCTCCGGAGACGTGATCAGGCACGGCGGGCTCTTCCGTGATCTGACGCCGAGTGAGGAGCTTCGAGAGGCGGCCACGGGACACGCCTCCGCCCGCTGCGATGGAGGCTTCCGGATCCCCGCCCACAAGCGCCCAGACCCGGCTCAGTTTACAGATGTTCACCCGGGCTAAGGTTAAGCTGAACTGGGGCTAAACTAGCTCAAACCCGGGATAAAAGAGAGACGAGAAACAGTAGGTTTACAATATGAACGTTGATTAGCAAGATGATGCTAACTTCCTGTTGTAACGTCTGTTTCTTGTGCTCGTTTATTCCGTTGACATATTAAAAATGGTGTTATGGTCATTACAAATAAAACAGAATTGGGGCAGGCGAGATGTGGACCTGTTGTAACATTATTACAGTTGAAGCAGGTATGAATGATACATGATAAATTTGAAGATGATACTTTTGAGAATCCTATTATTGCACAAGTTGACAGCCAAAAAATGGTCAGGGGTTTCTCAACTGATTTAGACTAATTTTGGTGTTCTGAGTCCGAATATCACATGCATTTTGCTCTATCAGGTCAACTTTTTGAGATACAGCCATAGTGTTACGGATTACGTACGTCTACGTTTTACGTGTGTGGTGTGTGCGAGAGTTTCAATAACAAATCCGTAGCGACGAGGAGATATTTTATTATAAACAAACTAATCCAGTTAAATCATAGAGGGTACAAATTAAACAAAAAAACATAAATTTGCTACACAACAAGATACTCCCTATTTATAGCCTCCCTGTTCAGACACCCGGGAAAAATAACTTAAAGAGGGCACCCAATCACTAAATTCGCGCTGCGACATGCTAAAAATATAACAAAGCGCGCCAATCTACAAACGCGTGTCATACTGAAGACACGCACTTCCTCACCTCTCCCTGACGTAACGTAACAAGTCAAAAGCAGACCATACTAAAAAAAAGAATCATCCCCATAGCAACAAATATCTTGCATAAGGCCTACCTGATGAGCCAAACAAATTGATTCAGTTGATTGATATGGCTTCGGCGCGACGGTCATGCAGGAATGATCCTGATGTTTCCTGTTACATCTGCGGAGATTACACGCTGTCAGTGGACAGGAAGAATATCACAGGATTTGTAAAGCACGCCTATGAGGCCTACTTTAAAGTCAAGCTGGGTGACCAAGATAAATCCTGGGCACCGCACACGGTGTGCAAGACGTGCGTGGAATACCTCCGGCGGTGGACGAAGGGCACGAAAACTTCACTGAAGTTTGGGATTCCGATGGTTTGGAGGGAGCCGCGAGACCATGCATCGGATTGTTACTTCTGCGCCATCAATACTACTGGCATCAACCGGAAGAATCGGCACAGCCTCCAGTACCCCGACCTTCCATCTGCCCGCCGTCCAGTTGCTCACTGCGAAGAAATTCCTGTACCAGCGTTCACAGAGCTTCCCGACAGCGACGACGAGGCCACCAGTGCAGACGAGGGAGGATATGCAGAAGAGGAGTATAAGGAACAAGATGGTCCGCAGCCCTTTTCACAATGTGAGCTTAATGATCTGGTTCGGGATCTCAGCTTGTCAAAGACTTCCTCCGAGCTGTTGGCCTCCAGACTCAAAGAGAAAAATCTACTTGGCGAGGACGCGCGTATCACTTTCTTTCGTAGAAGGCATGAGGACTACATGAGCTACTTCTGCCAGGAGGAAGACCTCGTGTACTGCCGAGATGTCGCCGGTCTTCTGGTAAACTCGGCGCTCCTCAATACGATCCGAGAGATTGGCGACTCTTCATTGACAGCAACAACCGCTCTTTGAAGTCTGTGCTCCTCCACAACGGGAACCAGTTCGCCTCAATCCCTCTTGTGCACTCCACAAGTCTCAAAGAGAAATATGAAGCAGTGAAGTACGTGCTCGACAAAATCCAATATGAGCAGCACCAATGGATCATCTGCGTCGACTTAAAGATGGTGAACTTTCTACTTGGTCAGCAGTCCGGGTTCACGAAGTACCCATGCTTTATATGTATGTGGGACAGTCGAGACAGAGCCCAGCACTATGTAAAGAAAGAGTGGCCGGCGCGAGAGCAGTTAGTACCTGGGGCGAGAAACATCATAAACGAACCTCTTGTTGACCGGGAGAAGATATTGATCCCACCGCTACACATGAAGCTTGGATTAATGAAACAGTTCACGCGCGCTCTGGACAAGGATGGGAGGTGCTTCAACTACCTGTGCGAGCCTTTCCTTCCTCGACTGACCATTGAGAAGCTGAAAGCCGGCATTTTCGATGGCCCACAGATACGGCAGCTCATAAAGGACACAGAGTTCCAAAACTCCATGAACAGGCTAGAGTGTGCCGCGTGGACATCATTTGTGCAGGTGGTGAACAACTTCCTGGGGAACACGAAGGCAGCAAACCACGCCATACTCGTCAGCAAGATGATAAAGGCCTTCCAAAAACTCGGGTGTTTGATGAGTATAAAGGTTCACTTCCTGTTCTCACACATGGAGAAGTTTCCTGAAAACCTTGGGCGATGAGCGACGAGCAGGGAGAAAGGTTCCATCAGGACATGCGCCAAATGGAGGAGAGGTACCAGGGAAGGTGGGACGCAGTCATGATGGCGGACTACTGCTGGTCGCTGAAGAGAGACAACCCAGCAGCTGCTCACACACGGGAATCGAAGAAATGCCGATTTATGCCGTGAACTCTAAAATTTTGTGTCACGTAACGCTCATTGTTTTACTAATATTATGAATTCTGCTTATCAAATTTGATGGAGTAAATAAAAACTGAATGACTTTGGATACGTTGACTTTTATTTCTTGAGGAAAACGGAAAAAACGTCAAGGGTTTCTCAGCTGATGATCCGCAGAAATTTGTTTTTTTACACAAATCGATTAAATTTCTGTAGCAAAAAATCCTGACCTGATTGAGCAAAACCAAGGTCATTTTCGGACTCAGAGCATCAAAATTAGTCTAATTCAGCTGGAAAACCCTGGACTATTTTCAAAAATATTTTTTTTGTACCCAGTGTTGTCATTGGTGATGATAATATATGTATAATAAATATGTGCGCTAGTAATGTATGTGTGTATATTGTATATCTAAAACACTGACTATTAAAACAATCAATAGAATGGTGACCAAAATGGTAATATAAGCAATGAGAAAATAATAAGAGAAAATTATAAAACTAAGTAAATACACTCAGAAATCACAAACTTTTCTATGTTGTATTGTATTGTACTTTGAATATGGGGTAGGGACTTATAAACTTTCTTGCTTCTGCCTACTCCTTTTGAGTTATTTTATTTTTATTTTTTTGGATAATGTAAATGAAATAATGTTGAATAGAATAATGTTGCTTTGAAATAATTTTACTCAAGTAGACGTAAAAAAGTACTCTGAGAAATTTTACTTGAGTACTGTGAATAATGAGTAACTGAGCATAAAGGTTTGATTCATGTTTCAGTTGTCACATTTATGAGAAACAAAGCATAAAAAATTATTGTAATATCATAAAAAACATATTAAAATAACTCATTACGAAGAATTAAATGGTAAATGGACTCGACTTATACAGCGCTTTTCTACCTTCCTCTGGTTCAAAGCGCTTTACAGTAAGGAACCAGTCACCCATTCACTCTCTCATTCATACAATGTACGCAGACACTTACTTAAAGCAACAGGCCACCGTTTTTACATACTGAGATATGTTCTTGCCTGAGCTTAGACGAGTTGATGCGCAACTGTCTGGTCTTTACGCGTGCGCTCAGTCACGCAAATGTTGTTAGCATTTAGCCTCTCCCAGCAAAACTCCAAACTGGGGTGAATTCAGAAGCTACCAAGCGGTTCCACATTTCCCCTATTTAAATACAGTTACATGATCTAGTCTGGTTACACAAAATTAAACATGGATTTTCTAAGCAGATAAAAGGGGCACTGTATTGTGAGGCGTAATAACACCTGGAGCACTTCGGCATCCGCGCAGTAATATCGCCAAAGTACTAACTATACTTGGATCGTGTAACTTTTCACGTAACTGTATTTAAAAAAGGAAGAATGTGGAACAGCTTGGTAGCTTCTAACTTCACCCCAGTTTGGAGCTATACCTTTGCTGGAAGCGGCTAAATGCTAACAACATTAGCGTGACTGAGCGCAAAGACCAGATAGGTACGCATCAACTCGTCTAAGCTCAGGTAAGAACATATCTAAGGACGTAACAAACAAATTGTAACAAATTAGTTAACAAGCACACAATTATTTAGGCAAAATATAGAAATAAATGCACAGCAATTGTAGTAATTTATAAATTCACATTTTATATCCCAACAATGAAAAATACACAGCTACATACAACCAAAACTAAAATATCTACAAAATAAAAAGAGGAAAAACTTTAAAAAACATCACACGGTGACAGTTAAATACAGTAAAATATCAGCGGTTGTTGAATGTAATGATACAAAAATGCCTTTAATGCTCCTGTCTGAAGAAGAACCCCATTTCCCATCAACCATTTCTTCTAGTAGCAAAAAAAAAATCACTTTATATGAAGCTGAAAAGTGGAAATGCAGAAAACATTCCATTAATTTTTACCAAAGAAATTACTGACTGGCGCTAAACTTTTAAAATCTGAAAACAAAAATACTACAAAATTATGAATGTGTTTTGCTAATATTTCACGATTAATTATCCCCCAGTGTTCCTGAAAACTATGGCGTTTATGGTAAAAATGAATGGGAATTTTACTTTAGAGTTTCATGCAAGTTAGTTTTGAGCATTTGTAGCAAATTTCCAAGCAGATAAACGGATAGGCAGAAAAATTAAAGCTAGCGTGTTGTTTTAGCACCAGTTATCTTAACGGCTAATGCTTGGACTATTATGGCTTTAGCCCCAATTAGCTTAGCCTTGATAATAACTTCCTATGACGAGTTCAGCGTGAGTTAGCTTGGCTTTAAAACCAGAATAACACTTTCCTGAATAGAGAATGATAAGGTTTTACTCAATACAAAGGTTTAAATTGTTTTGTTTTAGCACCAGTTAGCCTAACCAGTGCTAATGAAAAGCATTCCAGCTGTTAACAATTTACAAGAGCAGTTAAAAAGGTCGGAAAACTCAAAACATAAACATGCTAATGCTTGGATTTTGAGACCTTTAGCGCCAGTTAGCTTAGCCTAATTAAAAACGAGTTATGACAAGTTTAGTGCGAGTTAGCTTGGCTTTAACGCCAGAATAACTTTAATGAATGAAGAAAATTGGAAAAATTAATGGAAATTTACTTTACTCAATTACAGGCAGGGGAAAAAGGTATAATAAGGAAGACAAAGGTTTAAATTGTTTAGTTTCAGCTCCATTTAGCTTAGCCTCGGTTAGCGTAACGGCTAATGCTTAGATTTTGATGCCTTTAGCTTTAGCGACAGTTAGCGTAGCTTCATAAAAAATGACATGACAAGTTTAACATGAGTTAGCTTAGCTTTGACACCAGAATACAACTTTTTGAATGAAGAAACAAAATGTCTTAAAAAAGTAAATGCAAGGTGCCAGTTAGCCTAGCCTACGCTAACTTAACAGCTAATACTTGGATTTTGATGCCTTTAGCTTTAGCGCCAGTTAGCTTAGCCCTATTAAAAATGTGTTAAGACAGGTTTAGCATGAGTTAGCGTAACTTTTTCATCAGAATAATACTTTTGTGAATAAACTCTAAGAGGCGGGGATGTTGCAGCACTTTGTAGTGAATAGAGTTGAGAACTGTTGACAAAAAAAAAAGTCAAATGTGTATAAATAGTTTGTTGGATTGAAGTAATGCATTTAAAGATGTTGAGTTAAGGCCATTGGAAGAAGCTGACTGTAAATAAATAAGTGTCGTGAGATGGTGAAGTCCAGGAAAAATGCAGAAATGTACGAAATAGCACCATGGAGTTGTCTTAGAGGTCCTTTAGTCCACAAGAGGGCGCTGTGTGGCTAGTGACTCTCCACCGGAGCTAGGAAATAAGGCAACAAAAATGAATTGATTAATATGGAGTAACAAAATGCAGTGCCTTCTACTAATATGGCCTGTGTTTTGTTTTATTATTTCATTATTTGTTATAATCTCTCACTCGTATGAACGCACAGACTAAACTAGGCTTAAAGCAGTACTAAGTAACGTGTTTACCTAAATAAATCCTTTCCGTAGTCCCTCTGGGGGTAATACAAGTGTTAATGGGATGATCGGGGGGTCTTTCATCTCCCCTTGGTGTCTCTGGCCAGAAAACCATGCTTGCAACTTGACTGCCACCGGGTCGGAGTCACCAATACACACTAATGGAATCATGAAGAAGAAGCTAACAGGCTAACGGGCAAAGCTAACTGCGGGCTAGCGCCACTTTAAACAGTATTTACAGCCAAGTTTGAGTGAAAAAAATTATTTCCATTGTATAACTGGATGTACAATATCCCTCTGTCCCTTTGTCTTTTCTGTCAGCGTAGTATTTACTCTCCAAGACATTTAATAAGTAAAAAATCGTAACTTGCTACGACACCTGCAGTGGCTTATGGCCTCTAGGGGCAAGAGTTACTTAGTATTGCTTTAACTATTCTGACAAATGCAGGACATGACGCAAGACCACACACTTTTTTCTGTAAAGATTTGTGTCACAAGCGAGACCAACAAAAAATGTGTGATCAAACGCGAGGCCTGGACTGTGTGCGAATCTACAACAAGAGGGACAAGAGTAAAGGCGAGAAACTAATTTGGAAAGTTAAAAAATGATGAAAAGTGCTCCACAATGACCATGGCATACTAGACACAAATTACTTTGGGTAAAATAACAGACATTACATTAGAAAAATGGGGAAATAATGCAAAGAAATATAATAAATATTGAGCCCAAAAATGTATTGTTCACAGTATTTGTAATTTATTGAACAATAAGTCGATGTAGTAATTATCGTGATTTACCGAGCCACCTCTTAACTCCCACTTGAACTGAGCACATTTTCTCCAGTTTGGTATTACCCAAATAAAAGCTTATTGGCAAAAATGTGGCTAAAATGAAGATGAAAACGCAACAGAAAAAAGCTACAGAAGAGCGACAAAAATTATGACAAAAATGCAGGGAAAAGGTCAGTTGAAATGAGTTTTGTAGGTCTTAGCTTCCAAATGAGGCGTTATACTGGCCTATAGGCTGTAAGCTTTTAGACTTGGGTAAAGCTGAACTGGAGAGAATGATGGTTATGGTGAAACCCCTGCGTCCGTACCGGTGCCGTGGGCCTCCTTGCGCTCGTGCACGTGCTCCATGCGCCTCTTCACCTCCTGCAGCAGGTCCTCCGTCTTCAGTTTGTCCCGCCAGCGCTGCCCCTCCTCGCGCTCCTTCTCCTCCAGCAGAGAGCGCAGGAAGCCGGCGCTCACCACCTCCTGCCCCTCGCCCAGCAGGAAGGCGTTCTTGAAGCGGTTGTAGAGCATGGAGGCCTTGTCCATGATGGCCTCGCTCGCCCGGTAAAAACGCAGCTGAGACAAACGAGACACACGTTTACGAATCATTATCGAAGTATCGCCATGAGCCCAGGTACAATCGAAAAACAGCCCGAAAGTTTAGTCCCTTTGTCTGCACATGCGCCTGTGTATATTCCTTTAGCCGCTGCCGTCTCCCACAAAGGAAACGACCATATTTGTTTTACAGCGTCATCTCGGTCACAGCTTTCCTGCTACGTGGATACCAAACATGTCAGTATTTGTGAATGAATAAGCGTGGGAAAGATCAGGGAGCGCCGCCATGTTGGTGGGATTATAGACAAAATCCCAAGTCATAAGATAAACACTTACAGTGGGATCCAGATGTTTACATACACTGTATAAACAGACACATGTGCAGTTTTTTTCTCAATGTCTGACATGAAAACAGAATAACCCTTTTTAGGTCAATTAGAACTTCTAAATTATTTCTATTTGCTAAATGCCAGAAGAATGAGGGATAGATTTTTTTTTTACTTTCTACAAAGTCAGAAGTTTACATACACTAAGATTACTATATACTTGGGAAAGCCCAGATGACGAGGTCACGTGGCCTTAAGGCGCCACGTTCATTGGTTCAAACAATTATTCGAGTATAAAAAACATGTCCAGTCATCATACAGATCAGAAAGAAGGCGGGTTCTGTGTCCCAGAGATGAACATGTTGTGTCTGAAATGTGAATATCAACAAGAACAAATGCAAAAGACCTGGTGAAGATGCTGAACCTGTTAAGAGTTTGTCATTATCCAGAGTGAAACAAGTTCTGTACCAACATGGGCTGAGAGGGAACTCTGCCAGGAAGAAGCTCTGACTCCAAAAGAAACACAAGGATAAAGACTTTAATGTTTGGAGACATATCCTGTGTCTGTTTGTACATAATGACCATGATTGGAGGAAAAGCCTGAGAACACCATCCCAACTGTGAAATACGGGGGGGCAGCATCATGCTGTGGGGTTGTTTTGGTGTGGGGGGACTGGTGCACTAAATAGATGACATCATGAAGAAAGAAATCTATGAGGAAATATTGGAGCAACATCTCCAGAGCCAGGAGGTTAAAGTTTGGGCGCAGATGGGTCTTCCTAATGGACAATGACCCAAAGCCAAACTGGTCATCACAAAGTCCTGATGTCAGTCCAGTTTAAATGTATGAGCAGAGCTGAAAAGGCACAAATGTGTCTCAGTTACACCAGTTCTGTTTGGAGGAATGAATGGACCAAAACTCATCCGACTATTGTGAGAAGCTTGTGGAAGGAAATCCAAAACGTTTGAACCAAAATATACAGTTTAAAGGCAATGCTGCCAAATATTAATGAGATGAATGTAAACCTTTGTCTTTATAAAAAGTCATATAAAACCGTGTAGGAAATTCTATATCTCATTTTTCTGGCATTTAGCAAATAGAAATATTCTTTAAAATTCTAATTGACCTAAACAAGTATAGTAATATTGGATTTTTTTCTCATATAATGCAGCCATAGATGATCATTTCTATACAATCATTTAATTTCAAACGTTCCCGCCAACCTTTGGACTGAGCTTTTTCCCTTTTGAGAAATGACTTTTGCATTTACAGTTTTCGCTGTGGTTGCACCAAACCCAGTGTAATGTGTAACCGGCTGTACCTGTCTGAGCGTGGTGACCAGTTCGCTGTGTCTCTGCACGTGTTGAGACGTCACGTAGACCATGCTGAGCTGATCCAGGGCCAGCAGACACGCACCCACGTCCTGAAGCACAGACATGTCCAATCACATCAGTCATGCATGTGTTTGAGCTACTGTATGTTCTAGCCGAAATCTGGCCTCCAAATCTGAATAAATATCCTTCCAACCACCGCCATCCGAGTTCATAAATGGAGACGGCATATGTTGACCTACAGTAGTGACTAGCTCCTGTGACTATGAGTAATCACTACAGACTTCAGGACAGGTCTCGTCTTGATTCATAACACCTGTATTGTTTCATTACATTTTAAAGTGTGAAATAATGTCCCTGAAAAGAGTGAGACACTGGGCTGATCAGGATTTAAGGGCAAGGGACAAAATATATGTCTGTGTTGTGACAGGCATATGGTATCGCAATACTTTTGATGCTCAACTCATTTCTAGAAAACAAATTGTACAAATGTTTTTTGACTTAAAGAACTCATAGCATGAGAGAGCAGCCAAGGCTTATTTAACCTGATGGTAAATGGCCCAAATCTAAAAGCTAAAAGTGACGAAAACGAGACGTAAATCAGGATGAAAACGCAGCAAATGCAACAAAGAAAGTGACTAAAAAAAGCAACAAAACATGCGATAAAAGCTTGACAAAAATACGACGACGACGCAAGGGAGTCTTAGCTTTCAAATGAGGTGTTACACTGGCCTGTAGGCTGTGAACTCTCCAGTCGAGAAGCTTTTAGATTTGAACAAGGCTGAACTGGAGAAAATATGCTCGGTTCAGGTGAGAGTTAAGAGGTTTTATCAAGTGCATTTTCTCAAGTTCAGCTTTACCCAAATCTCAAAGGTTAAAGCCTATGCTAATTCAATGAATTCATGCTTTTAAAAACAGACGATGTGGAAAATGGCTAAAACGTAAAATCGTGTCCGCTGCTCCATGTCCCCCTCACATGCGCCGTGTTGCCAATTTAGCAGCGACTGTTTTCTGAAATGTCACCCGAAGAAAACCCAGAGACTTTCTGACTCTGCTGCTTTACAAAGGCTTGTGTTTTCTGAGTGCGCACAACAGTTTTCTCCCACTAAAACTGAGTTTTCCCCAGTCTGATCCTCTTCCTTCTCTCACCCTGATGCTCTGAGCGGAGGCAGCAGCTTAACTCCGCCCCTTTCCCCTTGAGTCTCCATGGAGACGGTTGTCAATCACAGCAGAGGCATGAGGATGAGAAAACTAAAATGCTTTTGAAAACTCCATGGGTTATTTAGTTTTACTTTTGAGATCAGACAAGGAATATTTAAAAGAGAAATAACATTTTCTAATGGTTCTAACTGTAGCTATATTATGAATCTAAATATTAATGGTCTGGACTCTGAACAGTTTTCTTATTATGAAAGATCAGGAGACAATCAATTAAAATCGTAATCGTCCAAACTGAGTAACAAAATCGAGATTTTCATTTTGGCCATATCGCCCAGACCTATGCGCCAGTGTGACGCCTAATTTGAAAGCTAAGACCTACAAAACCGATATAAATGGATGTTTTTCTTCGCATTGTTTCCGTGTTTTGAGTTCTTTTTCACTGCTTTTTTGTCACTTTTTTGTAGCTTTTTTTAAAGAAGCTTTTAGATTTGGGTAAAGCCGAACTCAAACTTTGATTTACAGCAAAGTGTGTCAAAACAACACTCAAAAGACACTAAACGGGGCCAAAATGGAACTAGATTGGGAAACTGTTCCGATACACTATGCGGTTCATTGTGCAGCCCTACATGAAAGCTTAAAAGTGTCTGTAAATCAAAAACAAAGTGTGTTTTCTCACCGGATTGTCCATTTTGAGCGATATCCGGATGTCCCCGTGGAGCCGGTGCAGCGTGGAGTCCGTGAGCGTCATCCCGGCTCCTCCCCCGGGCTCCTCGCCGCTCCCTCCGCCCTCTCCTCCTCCTCCCTGAGCGCCCGCATCATCCTCTCCTGCAGCGACTCGATGCTCTCCACCTCCGCCTCTTTGACCTTCTCTTCCGTCGCTGCCCCTCTTCCTTCTCCTCCTTCTTCTTCTGTCGCTCTTTTTGCCTTTGACTTCCTCTTCTCCGACTCTGTGCCACCTGCCTTTCCTGGACTCTCTGTTGTTGTCGGTTTCTTTCTTTGCGCCGCTCTTCCTGACCTCTTCTTCTTCCTTCGCCTTCTTCCTGGGCCCTTCCTTTTCTTTTCTTCCATCGTCCCTCCGTTCTCTCCGTCCAGACTCCACCCTTTTACCGACTTCTTTCGCTTCTTCTTTCCCCGTTTTGTCGACCACCTTGGTCGTTCCTCTTCTTTTGTCATCCATTTTTGTAGTCTCTTTGTTTCTGTCGGTCTTTTTTGTCGTCTCTTTGCTTTTGTCGGCCATTTTTGAAGTTGCTCTGGTGGTTTTATCGATTTTTGTCGTCTCTTTGCTTTTGTCGGCCATTTTTGTAGTTTCTTTGGGGGTTGTTTTGTCCACTTTTGTAGTTTCTCTACTTTTTTCATCCATTTTTGTAGTTCCTTTGCTTTTGTCGGCCATTTTTGTAGTTTCTTTAGAGGTCGTTTTGTCAATTTTTGTCGTTTCTTTGCTTTTATCTGCCGTTGTTGCCGTTTCTTGGTTTTTGTCGGCCATCTTATAGTTTCTTTGCTTTTGTCGGCCATTTTTGTAGCTCCTTTGCTACTGTCGGCCATTTTTGTAGTCTCCTTGTCACTTTTACCGTCTTTCCGGCCTTCCCTCGGCTCCTCCTTGCTCTTCGAAGCCTCCTTGGCGCCCTCTCTCCTGCTTTCTCCTTCTTTTTCCTCACAGACTCTCTTTTTCTCACTTTGGACGTCGCCACTTTTGCTTTTAGCCTCCTCCGCACCGCCGCCCATCGTCTTGACGTGGATTTTAGTTCCAGACGATGCTTTTACGATCTTCCCGATAATCCGTTTCTCCTCCGGTTTCCCCTCCTCGCTCGCTTCCTTCTTCAGCTCTTCCTTCGTAGCGTCCTTCTTCGCTTCCTCGACCGCGCCCTTCTTCGCCTCCTTAGCCGTGTCCTTTATGGCTTCCTTGGTCACGTCGTTTTTCGCCTCCTTAGTCGCTTCCTTTGCAGGCGATTTCATTTCCTCACTCGCTTCCTTGTCCGCCCTCTTGCTTCCTAGTTCCGCCTTTTTATCCGCCTCCTTCGTCGTCTCTTTCTGACCTCGTTCCGCGTCCTTTTTCTTAGATTTTTCGCTCTTCTTGACCGTTTTCTCGTCCTTTCGGAGTCTCTTGGTCTTTGGATCGTCTTTGCGCTTGGTCCGATCCGACTTTTTCACCTCGGGTTTCTTCTCTTTCCTCTTTTTAGCGGCCTCTAGACTTTTCCTAAAATGAGGAAAAACAAATCAGAACTGTGCTCATCACCTGCAGCGTCTCGCCTCGAGTTAGAAACGCAGGGCTCGGACGGTTTACCTGGACGCCTCTCTCGTCTTGGCTCTTTTTCCGGACTTGATCAACCCTCGCAGCGACTTGAGGACACTCTCTCTCTTCGCCGCCATCCGCTTCTGTTTCTGAACGATTTCAAATAAAACACGACGCTCGTTAAACTGTCTCCAGCTCCTAAAGCCTTTAGAGCACATTAACGGAGCCATTACAAGGCCGTATACGATTACAGCTGTAGAGGAAAGACATTAAAAGGAGAACACGGAACTGACATCAATACTTTTATTCTGTATTTTGATATTTGGCTTAATTTCACTAAAATTAGGGATGTCACAATCCGATATTTTGATGCTTCATGCCGACTGATACCCACTTTTTGTATTATTATATTTCATATAGGCCTATATCATTATAGATTATACATTACAGTAGTTTCACCAGTTGGTGTCTATATGCTAGAAGTTTTGGATTTAGCTTTGAATGTTAAATTAGGAGGTAATGTTGGGTAATAAATTATAACGGCTAAAATGGGCATTTTACTAGTTGCAGCATTTTAAGCCCCTTCACAAAATAACAGCATGATGTTTAGGGCCTTTATAAAGACATCAGAACTATGAGCACATGGCTAATTATTATGCATTTAGTGAACTACTACATTGCTCTCATCACCTCTGAGGTGCTGACTCATCTATAAAAACTAGGGCTGAAACAACTAATCGATTAATCGACGACTAATCGATTATTGAAATAGTCGACAACTATTTTAGCAATCGATTAATCGTTTTCTGGTTCACACAGACTCAAATAGAGCAAAAATGACATGAAAATGTAGTATTTTTGATGAAAACCTACTTTGTTTTTATAGTTAGGGTCTGTAGTGTTTTGTACATTGTAAATTTCATGAATATCTGTCTGTGTCTCATCCAATCAGAAAGCAGAATTAGCACCAAGAGCCTCCAACAAACATTTACTTTAAGTTTATGCCATCAATACGTCCTCCAGGGGCGCCACTTTAGCTTTTTGTGATTAAAAAAAACTGAAAAAATAACATTTTTCTACACAATTCACAGCCAAGCGATTACTCGATTAATCTTAAAATAATCGATAGATTAATCGATTACAAAATAATCGTTAGTTGCAGCCCTAATAAAAACTAAATGATAGAGCTGCAAAGGAAACAAGGACCCTTTCTTTGCCATTAATATGGTTTTAGCGGCTGCCGATTGACTTTTTAAGAAGCAGGTGTTAGCGGCAGGTTAGCGACAGTAGCCTAGCTTAGCGATTAGCATTACGGCCTTGAATGTGCGGTCCTGGATCTGCAGCGCCTACAGCAGATTTACCACTGTGCTGCGGTAAACCTTCAGACAGATGCAGATGCAGGACCGCACATTCAAGGCCGTAATGCTAATCGCTAAGCTAGGCTACTGTCGCTAACCTGCCGCTAACACCTGCTTCTTAAAAAGTCAATCAGCAGCCGCTAAAACCATATTAATGGTATCGGACCCAATCCAGTAATTAAATCCTATCCGATATTCTCAAAGTGCCTGGATCGGCTACCAGCACCGATACTGAATATCGGGACATCCCTAACTAAAATAGGCTGTTTTCTGAACACTGTACGGTTGTTTAATGACAAATAATGCACGTACTTACTTCAATCAAACGTTAAAAAAATATAGTCTCGTAATCATCTTGCCACCCCATTTTGGAAACCACTGTTGTAGACGATATATTGCCCTCCTCTACTTTGTTACGTGGTAAAAAAACAACAACAAAAAAAGGCCAAAATAACTCTTAAAAAGTGGATTTTGCAAAATACCCTGCCTTTAAAACCAATATTTGATTTGTCAACCTCACATTTGGGGCGATACAAAAGTGATGTTGATCAAGTATTCAAAAGAAACATCACAAACTCACCTCTTCATCCACAGGTTTGTCGCGCTTCTCCTTGGCTTTCGGCTTCTCCTCCTCCGTCTTCTCTTCACCCTCATCCTTCCTTCTCTTTCTCCTGTCTCCAACCTCCTCCTCATCTTTCCTCTCCTCCATCTTCTTTTGTCCCTCTCCCTCATCCTTCCTTCTCCCTCTCTTTGGGGTGCTACCTCGTCTTCATCTTTCCTCTCCTCCATCTTCTTTTGTCCTTCTCCCTCATCCTTCCTTCTCCCTCTCTTTTGGGGTGCTGCCTCCTCATCATCTTTCTTCTCCGTCTTCTCTTCTCCCTCATCCTTCCTTCTCCCTCTCTTTTGGGGTGCTACCTCCTCATCATCTTTTTTCTCCGTCTTCTCTTCACTCTCATCCTTCCTTCTCTTTCTCCTGTCTCCAACCTCCTCCTCATCTTTCTTCTCCTCCATCTTCTTTTGTCCCTCTCCCTCATCCTTCCTTCTCCCTCTCCTGTGTGCTGCCTCCTCCTCATCTTTCCTCTCCTCCATCTTTTTTGACCCTCTCCCTCATCCTTCCTTCTCCCTCTCTTTTGGGATGCTGCCTCCTCCTCATCTTTCCTCTCCTCTATCTTTTTTTGTCCCTCTCCCTCATCCTTCCTTCTCCCTCTCTTTTGGGGTGCTGCCTCCTCCTCATCTTTCTTCTCCTCCTCCATCTTCTTTTGTCCCTCTCCCTCATCCTTCCTTCTCCCTCTCTTTTGGGGTGCTGCCTCCTCATCATCTTTCTTCTCCGTCTTCTCTTCTCCCTCATCCTTCCTTCTCCCCTTCCTGTGTGCTACCTCCTCCCCATCTTTCTTCTCCTCCGTCTCCTTCTCGACCTCCTCCTCCTCCTTCCCTTCCTCTTTTTTATCTCCTTCCTTCTCTCCATCTTTCTTTCCTCTCCTCCTCCCTCCTCTTCTTCTCGCTTCCTTTTCACTCCTTTACTCGACTCTCCACCATCTTGCTTTTCAGCCTCAGCTTCCACAACTTTGGCAGCCACTTTCTGGTTTTGCGCGTCCACTTCCTGGTTCTGCGCATCCACTTCCTGGTTCTGCGCGTCCACTTCCTGGTTCTGCGCGTCCACTTCCTGGTTCTGCGCGTCCACTTCCTGGTTCTGCGCGTCCACTTCCTGCTTGCGTCGCTTGCGTCCTCTCGTCACCGGCTCGTCTTCCTGTTTCCTCTTCTTCTGCGGCTCTTCTTCGGTAGTTTCCTCCACACTCGTCGGTTTCTCTGCCGGAGGTGCGTCCTTGGCGCTTCTTCGGCTCCACCCGGCGGCTCGCGGAGTTTGAGCTCGGGACTTCGGAGTCGTTTTGTTGTCGTTAGCGTCTTTAGCGGGAGTCTTAGCGGGAGTCTTAGCGGGAGTCTTAGCGGGAGTCTTAGCGGGAGTCTTAGCGGGAGTCTTAGCGGGAGTCTTAGCGGGAGTCTTAGCGGGACTGGCCTTGGCGTTTTTAGATTTAGGAGTTGGTTTTGGAGCTGGAGGTTTTGAAGGAGTCTGCGCTTTGGCTTTAGGCGTCTGTGGAAACCAAAAAAGACAAGATTTACACCCGTCTTATAAAACACATGAATCAAGGCCCAGTTTAGGCAGCAGCAAGTCAAGTTACATATTTAAAGCCCAAATACTATTATTAAAAGCATTATCACAAAAAAATAATCTATGTTTGATTTATTGTGTCTAATTAAAAAAAAAAAACAGACGAATACTTTTCTGGTTGGCAAATTCGTTCCCTCAAACTGTTCTGCTAAACTGTAGCACCTGTTGTTTGCTGCCGAGTCCCGGCGTGTTCTGGATCTCCCACATTCCCTCGGCGAAGCCCTTGATCCGCACTCCGCTGCCGTACTTCAGTTTGTTCCCGACGTAGGGGACCACGTTCTCAGACGGGACGGTTCCTCTGCGACAGACAACAACAACAACACAGTCCACATGGAAACTTACGCCAACAGACGGACAAACGAAGCGAAGGGGATACGTACGTCTGGTGCGTCCCGAAATAGTAGACGGGGACTCGCTTTTTGTAGCCGGTCTCTGATTTACAAACCTACACAAAAACAAACAATGAAAATGAACCTGTGTGACATAAGACTTACAATAAAAGCTGTTGTTTCCATGATCTTACCCGAGCCGGCCAATGGGGGAAGCCCTTCATTTTGGCGAAGACCAGGTCGCCGACTTTGAAGTTTTTCCCGGACATTTTAGCAGTTTATACAAGACTAACTGAACAGAGAGGAGGCTCTGAAAGAAGAAGAGAACAGGAATCTATCAATGTCAGTGTTTCCCCTACCATTATATTGGCAGGGCGGGCCGCCCCGCCATCAGCGCCCCCCGCCCTCTCAGGACGATAGCCTTTTATTATGCAGCGCTAATAACCGATCGTTCAAACGAGCGTCTTTACCAAATCCATTACGTTTTTTGTTTTATGAGATCCTACGCCTGTTCAATCCAGTCCGAGTCCGTGTTTTTTACGGATCCAGTCTGTGTTTAGCGCTCAGTGACCCAGGCCATGCGGTCATGTTTATAGACCCTTTAATTGTTTGTAAACATTCCTTAGCTGGAGGCGGGAAGCTCGATTCCCATCTATTTGTAGCATTGTAGCTGTTGTCATAGTAACGATAAACAAATGTCTAACTGTTTTTGGAAATATCAGTTATTGTCAAATTATCAGGAAATATCATAAACCTTATTTTATCGTCTCAAATGTCATTCCTCTTGTTCTTGCTCCTTAAGCCACAACAGGACCACATTTTTCAGTTGTAGTTTTACACTTAAAATCGCTAGTTTTAGTTTAATATTATTTCTCTTGATCACTTCCTGCCTCCAGCTGATGTCACTGATGATGTCACTGATGATGTCAGCAGTTAAAGGGTCAATTTGGGGATGTGCCAGAAAAGATCAGAGAAACAGGGCCAGAGACAGGAGCTGCCACAGAGCGAGTGAGTTCAACTACAGCATTAGATAACAATAAAATTAACATTAAATCCCTTTGGCACTTTGTAAATAAGAAAATCCAACCCAAGCTAAACGTAACAGTTGAGTTTAGCCTAAACTGTTTAGGTGAAGCTGTTAGCATCTGTTTCACATGAAGTCACTGAAGTTAGCTCTGTTGGATTCTGTAGAAAGTCCTGAACTTAGCCTTAAATGCTGATTTTGGCTCCTCTTGTTTTAAGCAGAACACAGACGTATTACATGTGTCCAATTAGATCATAAACCATGGAACTCACTGATAACATATTCATGTTTTCTCAAACATGAATATGAGAAAATCCAAACACCTATGGGAAAATGTAATAATAGTATATTATATTCTCAAACTTTCTAAAACTTAGTATTGTTTCCTACATCATCAAAATGCTTTACAGTGACTTAAACTGAATTCAAACAATAAATTGTTACAAATAATATAATTTGCCAAAAACACTTTATTTTACCCGGCAGCGTGCACGTGTAACCATACAAACAGTGGCTCAAATCAGGCCAAACTTGTTCCCATGTGTAAAATGTGCCTTATCTCGTTTCATAATGTGTTTTATCTTTGTAACCTAAAAGCCCCCTAGGTGTTGAAAATTAGCACATGTGCTATAACACTTTAAACAATGCATCTGGTTCGTCCAATGTTAATTGCTATGTCCATATTAAATAATTAAATAAATGAAATGAAATGAAATGAAATACACTGAAACACAATTGACATCAGCAAAATATAAGAAATGAAACCAAAAAGACATAGACAAAATCATAAATCACTTATTGAACAATGCGTAGAGCAAGTTAAGTGTATATTTCCTCTCGACCTGGGTTGGAAAAGCTCAGCACTCGCACTGTGATTTGAAACATTTGGGCATTTGCCTTTATGTAAATCCGAAACCATGAAGCTCTGCGATCCGGAAATGTAGACGTCTCGGTAAAAGGAGAAACCCCAGGCAGCAGCAGCAGCCCACAGGAAAGCACTAATATGACAACAACAAAAACGTAACCTCTTAACCGAGCACTTTTTCTCCTGTTCGCCTTTACCCAAATCTAAAAGCTTCTTGAAAAAAAGTGTCAAAATAGCAACAAAAATGAGACGAAACAAGGATGAAAATGCAACAAAAAAGCAACAAAAGAGTAACAGAAAAAAGTGACGAAAAATTACAAAAAATGTGATGGACAAGAGACAAAAAACGCCACAGAGGAGCAATGAAAAAGCAATGAAAAGAAATGTCAAAAAAGGTTGAGACAAAACTTTTGAAGGTCTTAGCTTCCAAATGAGGTGTGATTTTGGCCTATAGGGTGTAAGATTTGGATACAGCTGAACTGGAGAAAATGTGTTCGGTTAAGGCGGGGGTTAAGAGGTTAAACAAACTGGACAAGAGCAGAGCAATCCTATAGACTTTGGGAATGTGATGTCATATCGCTAAGCATTATGGGATTAGCAGCAATTGTAAACTAATGGAGATTTTAAAAGTTAAAGTACTGGAATTATTGTTCACATTAAAACACTTGGACACCACAGTGTGTTAGATGTAGTTACCAGCAGTGACTCAGCAGCTAACGGAGCTGTTTCACAGCCTTTTTCTCCACTTTTTATACTGTTTTTAGCTCATGTTAGTCAATGGAAATGTACAGTATACTAACAGCTGCAAAGATGGCGCATCTCCATGGTAACTGTGGAATTTCCCTAACTCTATTCGCTGTAGCTCAGTAAAGTGGCCTTTATTTGACCGTTTTGCCTTGTTTCAATGTAGACAAGCTCAATATCGCACAAATACAACACAGATTCCACCTAAAGACTAAATAACAGTGGGTTTTTACGGGCACCATTCATTGATTGTTACTCGCAGTCGGTAACGTTGCAAATGCAAATGTTCTTTAGTTTACCTGATAAAACGAAACGCTAAAAACACTCCACAACAAACAGTCAAATATGCAGGGATTAGTCAACAACAGCCGCAGCAAATGCACTCATATTTGCGGTAAAAGCTACAAACACCTCCACGTTCTCGCTTTGACTCACAGGCTCCAGCTTCTTTCACTGTTTACATCCCCGTTAGCTCCGCAGCTAACCTCGAAAACCGCTCATTTAGTTCAGACTGCGCTCGTTTCACTGGTCGTTTTCACACGGGGCCACACTTCGCACTTACCCGCAGCGGAATGAACACCGTCCGGGAAAAGCAAGCAGATATTTGGGCGTTTTTGGAGATTTCTTTTGCACCGTTGTTATAGTTCAGCTACAATCCGAGGACGCCATGTTGCCCAATGACGTATGGTGTCACGTGATCAGAGCCCGCCGGAGAATGGTTCCACTAAACAATGATAATAATGATGATATTATTATTATTATTACTATTATTATTATTATTATTATTATTATTATTATTATTATTATTATTATTTTAATTAATTAATTAATTAATTTTCTTTGTCTATATAAATAATGATGCTGCAAAATTAGTAATATGCTAATAATGATATGTTACTAGATACGTATCACTTTAAAAAAAAAAATTATAGCTGCAGGGGAACGAGGGAAGAATTCACTAAAACATGTGTTTACTACATAGATCTACATAAAAGAGATTGGTGGGTCCCATTCAGCCCCATAATGATCCTTTCCTTCCCTAACCCTGTGAAATTAACATGGCTGCTCAATTTCTCCATAGCTCTGTCAGGTGAGATGGGCCCTTTAATCGTCTGAACCTGTTCTGATATTTAGTTAAACGTTAACCACCCGGCGTTACAACAGGTTTATTTACAGAGAGATCATTTCAACACAGGCCTAAAAATGTGTTCAGTGCAAAGACTCTGACAAAGCACGAGAGGCAGGTGATACTTACTGAAGTAACTGTACTTCCACTTCTACTTGTTAAAACAATATGATTAAACATCTACAGTGAGCTCTGCTTTTGACGTGGTTAAGTCAGTGTTCAGGCAGATCTTTAAGGATTTTTAAAGCCAATTTAGTTGTATTTATTTTGACCCAATACTTTTGACCCTGTGCACTTTGTTCCTTGTCGCCCACGTTTGGAGTTTGTTTAAACGCGTTTACGGGATTCTACTGTAAAACTCCTCCCTCTCTTTCCCCCAAAATCAATATCTGACAGGAAGAAAAGGAGGTCAGGACAGTCATTGACATCAGTAACAGTGCGGCGCCGTCTTCACCTCTTTGGGGTTTGAGTTTTGCTCTTGTTTATGTGCGCTGCATGTGGGAGTAGAAAGATGTTGGTCAAGATGAAATGTGCAGGTTTGAGTCTGATCCTGCTGCTGGTTCTGGTGCTGCAGACTTTGACGGTAAGAAAACTGCTTTTGGAGAGACTTCAGGACTTTCATAGTTTAGGCAGATTTCCACTTAATCTCTTACCCCCGCCTTATCCAAGCACATTTTCTCCATATTCAGCTTTACCCAACTCCACATAGTTATTGTGTCATCACGTTTCTGTTGTATTTTCATGGCTATTATTTTCAAGAAGCTTTGTGCTCGGTTCAGCTGAGAGTTAAGAGGTTAAATAAACACAACTCTCTTTGGTGTTTTAACCTTATCACTTTTTTTTATTGTGTTGTTGTTGCTTTTCCGGCACATTTTTTTAAAATCACTTTTTGTGGCTCTTTCTTCGCTTTTTTATCACATTTGAATCATGTTTTTTTCACTCTTTTGTTGCTTTTTTTGGGTAACACTTTATTTTACACTACACTTCATACATTGTAACTAACTAAATGTATTACAATGTAATGTGCTCTGTAACAGTGTGTAATAACTTGTACCTATGGGTTAGATACACAATGGAATAACTTGTATTAGTACTTTGTAGGTACATAATGTATTCATTCATCTTCTTCCACTTGTCCGTTGCCGGGTCGTGGGGGCAGCCGTTGGAGCTGCCCAAATCACACAGCACCAGCCCCCATTGCTCCTTCTGCAAGTGGTGGGTCCACGGAAGGACAGCCTCTCGGTTCAAACCGGGCCTGTTGGTCTCTCCTAGGGGGCTACCAGTGTACGCAGACACTGGAGGCAATGTGGGTGAAGTGTCTTGCCCAAGGACACAACGACAATGTGCACCTTCAGGAGGCGGGATTCAAACCCCCGACCTTCCGATCATGAGACGACCCGCTCTACCATCTGCGCCATTGTTGCCCCTACATAATGTAATAAGACATAACGCTAACTCTAACCTTAAAGCAGTACTAAGTAACTCTTGCCCCTAGAGGCAACTGCAGGTGTCGTAGCAAGTTATGATTTTTTAACTTATTAAATGTCTTGGAGAGTAAATACTACGCTGACAGAAAAGGTGAAGGGATAGAGGGGTGTTGTACATCCAGTTATACAATGGAAATAATTTTTTCACTCAATCTTTGCTGTAAATACTGTTTAAGCGGCGCTAGCCCGCAGTTAGCTTTGCCCGTTAGCCTGTTAGCTTCTTCTTTGTGATTCTATTAGTGTGTATTGGTGACTCCGCCCCGGTGGCAGGCAAGTTGCAAGCATGGTTTTCTGGCCAGAGACACGAGGGGGAGATGAAAGACCCCCCAATCATCCCATTAACACTTGTATTACCCCCAGAGAGACTACGGAAAGGATTTATTTAGGTAAACACGTTACTTAGTACTGCTTTAAATGGATATTTCAGGATTTTTGACATAGGGCCTCATTTCCTAGTTATCCAGAGTGTTGTTGATGTCTGGAGATATGTTTTTCTTAAATTCATGCAGTTCTTATATTTGAAGAGTCTAGTGGCGCTAGGCTAGTCTTAGGCTAGTGCATCTCTATGGTATCAGTTAGCCTGCATTAAAAACAGTCTGACCCACTCCACAGTGCACCTGAGGTAAATCACTTTTAACATCAGACTAACCATATAAATGTCTGTGTTATAGTGCATATGACAGATTTTAATGCTCTTGAAAATATGACTTATTTAGATGGATGTAATCCATCAGTTGCATAATTATAATTTTTTTCAGTGAAGCAGCAATTTTAATGAAGAAATGTTATTTTTATTTGAATTTTAAGCTGCTGACAGGAAGTGACATAAAAGAAGGAAACATTCCATAGCGGTTTGACTCATTCATTCCCATTGACTTAACATGGTTGCTCGGCAACAGTTTAAAATTGTTTACCTTCTTCGATGTCACTTCCTGTCGGTGTCCAATAAGGAAGTGAAATCACAAAAGTGGTCAAACTAAAGAAAACTGGGAATAATCTTTAGCAAAATCTTAAATATAATCGTGTTAACTGTGTTTTAGCAAAATTGAAATATAACTGACCTTGTATCACATGAATTACCGCATTTTGAGGGACTATTTTCTCGCAGATCACTCCGCCGCTGCGTTAGCTTACAGCCACGAAGCTGATGCTGCTCAAATATAAGTTATTTTAAATGATTCTATTAACACAGACATTTATATGGTTAGTCTGGTGTTATAAGTGATTTACCTCAGGTGCATTGTGGAGTGGCTCAGACTGTTTTTAATGCAGGCTAACTGATACCATAGAAATGCTTTAGCCTTGCCCTAGCCTAGCGCCACTAGACTCTTCAAATATAAGAACTGCATGAATTTAAGAAAAAATATCTCCAGACATCAACAACACTCTGGATAACTAGGAAATGAGGCCCGATGTCAAAAATCCTGAAATATCCCTTTAAAGCTCTTATGTCCTATTACATTATGTACCTACAAAGTACTAATACAAGTTATTCCATTGTGTATCTAACCCATAGGTACAAGTTATTACACATTACAGAGCACATTACATTGTAATACATTTAGTTAAGTACAATGTATCAAGGTACTGTAAAATAAAGTGATACCCATTTGGTTGTATTTTCATCCTCATTTTCATCGCTATTTTGACGCTTTGTCCAAGAAGCTTTCAGATTTGGGTAAAGCCAAACTGGAGAAAATGTGTTCGGTTTAGGTGGGGGTTCAGACTTAAAGGAACAGGCCACCGTTTTTCCAGACTGAGATCTGTTCTTACCTGAGCTTAGACGAGTTGATGTGTACCTGTCTGGTCTTTACGCGCGCGCTCAGTCACGCAAATGTTGTTAACATTTGGCCTCTCCCAGTATATCCCTATGGCTCCAAACGGGGGTGAATGTGGAAGTAACCACGCTCTTCCACGAGCACAAAGACCAGACAGGTACGTATCAACTTGTCTAAGCTCAGGTAAGAACATATCTCAGTATGGAAGAACACTGGCCTGTTCCTTTAAATACATATTTTCCGGACGATTTTGAAGATGCAAACAAAACATCCCAAAATGTGTGTATTTTGTCAAAATTTGTCTTTAACTCTTTGGTGCTTATTGTTTTTACACAATAAGCACCAAAGCAAAAAGTGTCTCATCTTATAATCTGGACCCCAGGAAGACTAGCCATTGTCAAGGCGATGGCTAATGGTGATCTTAAAGAGGGGGTATTATGCTTTTTTCAATCACATAGCACCAGTCTATAGCATACTACAATGATGACGTAACCTTCTGTTGGTCTGTATATGCAGTAAATTAAAATAACTGCCTTGAATAAAATTGCTCTCTCAAAATGGCTGTACTGAACGTCTTGAAATAGGCCTCTGTCTCTTTAAGAAGCTTTCCGACACGCCCCCTTCAGCACACTGCTGTGGCATCTAAACAACACTACTGTGCGGGGAGGGGGCTCTGCTGAGCTGAGGAGCAGTGGTTGGTGGTTTGGCTGGTGACGAAAGGTCCAGAGGCGTCTCCAGGAGGTGGGGGCGTTCCTAGGAGGACTGAGGCATAGCTACACCTAAAATGGCTGCCGTCTAAGTTTTTACTGATTACTCAAAAATATGTGAATGAGCCAAGGCAACACTCCAGGCATGTGTTTAATGAGGGAATGACAAATAACATGATATAAAGCTTGAAAAGTCGATTTTACATAATACCCCCCTTTAATAAACAAACAAACAAACCCCACTCTCCCCTGAATGTAACAAGTGAATTTCTCCACTGAGATCAATAAAGGATTATCTTATCTTATGTAACTCTGGTCCTGGTTTCTTCCAGACCAGCCCGCCGGAGCCCGAGTCCTCGATGCCGACCGAAGGCGCAGTGAAGCAGGTCAAGGTTCCCGGGAATGAGTCCAGACCGTCCCAGACCGGTCCCCAGACCGGTCCCCATTCCGGACGACGGCTTCCTGGACTCGCAGTGTTTAGAAAAGAAGTAACATCAACAGCACACTGAGATTACAGGAGCAGATCCAGATTCTTCTTAACCCCGCTTGAACCCAGCGCATTTTCTTCAGTTCGGCTTTACCCAAATCTAAATGTTTCTTGACGCCAGAGCTATAGGCCAGTGTAACGCCTCATGTGAAACCTATGACGTACAAAATTGATATAAACCGATATTTTTCCCCATGTTGTCGCTTTTTGTCACTCTGTCCATCACTTTCTTGTCATTTTGTCGTCATTTTTCATCACATATTAGGCATTTTCATCCTCGTTACTGTCTCATTTATGACGTTTTTTCAAGAAGCTTTTAGATTTGGGTAATGCCTGGATAAATGTGCTTGTGCGGGTGGGGGTTAAAGGGATATTTCAGGATGTTTGACATTGGGCCTCATTTCCTAGTTATCCAGAGTGTTGTGATGTCTGGAGATATTTTTTTCTTAAATTCATGCAGTTCTTATATTTGAAGAGTCTAGTGGCGCTAGGCTAGGGCAAGGCTAAAGCATTTCTATGGTATCAGTTAGCCTGCATTAAAAACAGTCTGACCCACTCCACAGTGCACCTGAGGCAAATCACTTATAACACCAGACTAACCATATAAATGTCTGTGTTAATAGAATAATGTTTGAAATATAACTGACCTTGTATCACATGAATTACCGCCTTTTGAGGGACTATTTTCTCGCAGATCACTCCGCCGCTGCGTTAGCTTACAGCCACGAAGCTGATGCTGCTCAAATATAAGTTATTTTAAATGATTCTATTAACACAGACATTTATATGGTTAGTCTGGTGTTATAAGTGATTTACCTCAGGTGCACTGTGGAGTGGGTCAGACTGTTTTTAATGCAGGCTAACTGATACCATAGAAATGCTTTAGCCTTGCCCTAGCCTAGCACCACTAGACTCTTCAAATATAAGAACTGCATGAATTTAAGAAAAAAATATCTCCAGACATCAACAACACTCTGGATAACTAGGAAATGAGGCCCAATGTCAAAAATCCTGAAATATCCCTTTAAGAGGTTAATTGAGAGCCTAAATGTTGGTAGAAACATGTGAAAGTGTCGGCCAGTTACAGTATTTATCATTGATGCAGGTTAATGGGGAACTTTATAAATGTAGGGATATCAATTTGAGAATGTTGCTCTAGATTAAAGGCATGAATATGAGAAAAAAATGTACATCAAGTTTTCATTTTGTTTTCATATAAAAATAAGGCGTTTTATGCTTAAAACGCTACAATGTCCCATATTTTTGGAAAAACAATCTGAATATTGTCTCCAGGGTTCTAAGCATTCTGCCGCTGTGTTTGCAGGTACACGCGGCGCTCCTGTGGGCTGGTCTTCTGCTATCCGTGGCAGCGCTGCGTGAGCGGCACGTGTCACTGTAAACCTCCGTATCTGTGTCCGAGCGCAAACGCCACCGCGGTGTGTGGACCCGATGGCCGCAACTACCGCTCCTACTGCCACGTAACGCACCTCCCTCTCCTTTAACCACCGGCATGTCTCACCTCCCTCCTTTAGGCCGCGCAGACTCGTCCGGGATGAGAAATCCAAAGCTTCGATCGGTTTGGAGGAGAGCTTGGGGGACAGTACACAGCCTTGAGGAGAGCCATGTGCTGACGCAGGCTTTCCAAAGGGCATTTACAAACCATTACAGCATTAAATTGGATAAATAAAATGTTCTGGGACAATAATGACATTACTCAACTATATTTACTGCATATGTTTGTCAGAAATACAAAAAATATGGTCTAAAACTACCTCTAGGATTTCGCCAAATCAAACAAACTCCGCAAAATCAGTGCAGCAGTACACATTTTTTGTGATGCTTATCGTTTCACTTCCGTATTGGACACCGACAGGAAGTGACATACATAGAGGCAAACGATTTTAAGTGGTTGCCGTGCCGACCATGTTATGTCAATGGGAAATGAGTCAAACTGTTATGGAGCTTTATATCTATGTCAAATTAAAATAACTTTTCGGCCCAACATTTTATTACATTAATTTGCTCCTTCACTGAAATAAAATGATGAATGTTACTTAAAACAGATTTTATCCGTCTACATAAATCATGTTTTTAAAAGCTTTAAAGGCACTATACCTGACATCTCCCGGCTGAACAAATCATCTGTGGTGGGGCTGAGTCTAATTGGTGTATTGCCGTTTTAAATTTGTACTGTTTTTTTTTTGCTGTAATTCTAGTATTTTAGTTATGTATTTATTTTGCTGCGTGAATGTGAGCAGACGACAATATTGCCATTTCCATCGGGATCAATAAAGTTTATATCTAAAGTGATTTCACAAAAGTGACCCTGCAAGTTGGAAACGTGTCAATACGTTTGTTAAGTGGTGACGTCACAGCTCTACTTCCGGGTCCGCAGATGTGCGAGAAACTACAAAAAACTCTTAAAAACACAATCAATATTTCTGAAACTCAACAGAGAGTTACTGAACATACTTATTTATCAGGCCATTAGCCAAAAATGCTGCACCTACTGCTATAAAAGTAATATTTACCAAAATCAGTACTTCCGGGTTAGCAGAGAAAAATGCTAACGCTACGCTAAACCCGGAAGTAGCGACTTTAGTAAATATTACATTTTTAGTAGTAGGTGCAGCATTTTGGCTAATAGTCTGAGAATAAGTAGCTTCAGTAACTCTCTGTGAGTTTCAGAAATATTGATGGTTGTTT
This sequence comes from Neogobius melanostomus, assembly GCA_007210695.1. Lineage (NCBI taxonomy): Eukaryota > Metazoa > Chordata > Actinopteri > Gobiiformes > Gobiidae > Neogobius > Neogobius melanostomus. The sequence continues at coordinate 151,687 of VHKM01000315.1, forward strand.
TTAAGAGTTTTTAATGTTTTTTCTCGTCTGCCAGGACCCGGAAGCGGAAGTCGTGACGTCACACTTAACAAACGTATAAACTCGTCCCTGAGAAGAATCAGGATGCTACCAATACCTTAGGGAAGTTAGGAATTAATTTAGAACACAACTAACACTTTAATTTAGTGGCTTTCTCTTTCATTGTTTGCAATAAAAAAAAAATCAGGTATAAGGCCTTTAAGCAGAAAAACAATCCACAAAGTCCTGGAGGGACTGAAAAGTTCCTCTTGCTCAAAAGTTTCCCGTTTTGTCCAATTTGCTTTTGAATATTGACAGTTTCCCTCATTTCTCGGTTTGATGTCTGTAAACTTTAAAGTGGGGTATTTGTGTTCTGTCTGTGCGTTTCGATCCACTCTGAGTAGCGTAGTCTAAAAGTAAAGCCAGAACACAGCTCAAAATATCAGGATCAAACGATAGTAATAATATTGTATTTACTTAAAGGGATATTTCAGGATTTTTGACATTGGGCCTCATTTCCTAGTTATCCAGAGTGTTGTTGATGTCTGGAGATATTTTTTTCTTAAGTTCATGCAGTATTTGAAGAGTCTAGTGGCGCTAGGCTAGGGCAAGGCTAAAGCATTTCTATGGTATCAGTTAGCCTGCATTAAAAACAGTCTGACCCACTCCACAGTGCACCTGAGGTAAATCACTTATAACACCAGACTAACCATATAAATGTCTGTGTTAATAGAATCATGTTTGAAATATAACTGACCTTGTATCACATGAATTACCACATTTTGAGGGACTATTTTCTCGCAGATCACTCCGCCGCTGCGTTAGCTTACAGCCACGAAGCTGATGCTGCTCAAATATAAGTTATTTTAAATGATTCTATTAACACAGACATTTATATGGTTAGTCTGGTGTTATAAGTGATTTACCTCAGGTGCACTGTGGAGTGGGTCAGACTGTTTTAATGCAGCTAACTGATACATAGAAAGCTTTAGCCTGCCTAGCCTAGCGCCACTAGACTCTTCAAATAGAAGAACTGCATGAATTTAAGAAAAAAATAATCTCCAGACATCAACAACACTCTGGATAACTAGGAAATGAGGCCCAATGTCAAAAATCCTGAAATATCCCTTTAATGTCTTTTTCATGGGCTGCTGTTGTTTCAGGCGATGGCGACGGCGTGTCGAGCTAATCGCCGCACCGTGTCACACTTCGGCTCATGTGAAGGTTCGTATTGTTACTTTTGTCTGATTTAACTTCAATGAATAAAGATTTGAGTTTTTAAGGCGAGACGCTGCAGGTCGATCCTGGATCTCGTTTCTGAATGAACTAGTTATTAGTCAAATGAAATGTGTAACAATTAAAACTTTTCTTGTGAGGAGGAGGATTTCTTGGTAATGTTTGATTTACATCCTTCGATCTCTTTTGTCCACACAGCGTCGCACCAGCTCTACAGCAGCTCGTTCGAGGGCGGGCTGATCACGCTGAACGTTCCCAACGCGTTCAACCCCGAGGTCGCGGACAGGAAGCTGATCTGCGGCTCTTCCTGGAACATTGTCGCCGCGAACGTCGCCTGCAGAGAAAATGGGACTGAGCTGTGAGGAAACTGACATTTACTACTTTACTTTACTGCAGTCAGGACAATACCCCATCCTAACCAAGTGCGTTTTCTCCAGTTCAGCTTTACCCAAATCTAAAAGGTCACAGCCTATAGGCCAGAGTAACGCCTCATTTGAAAGCTAAGACTTACAAAACTCATCTAAACAGATCTTTTTCCTCGTGTTGTTGTAATTTTTTTCCATAGCTTTTTGTCACTTTTCTGTTGCCGTTTGTGTCTTTTCTTGCATTTTCTTCCTGGATTCCGTCTCATTTTTGTCGCCAAAAAGTCGTTCATTTCTCATGAACGACTTTTATTTAGTTTTATTCCAATTATAGTCTTTGACTAAAATTATGACGAAATATTTTAGTCGACAAAATTAACACAGTTTAATCAGTTTAAACGAGGTGCGTACGAACCATAGACATAATAAATAATAGACTCCTCCCCGTTTGCCATAATTACCTTGTTCGAAAGGGAATCTATGGTGGATTTACAGACTCCTCCCACCCTGCTGTGATGAAGCATGTTCCTAATAAGGGCATAAGGGCGGGATCTTCACTGTAGACTCGGCCCTCTCGTGACGTGTAGTTCGGTCGTAGCTGCGCCATTAGCCCTAATGCTAACGGCCTGTCAATCAAAGTCCGGCCCTCATTAATATACAAGATTTCTGAAATGTACCTTACGAAAACCCGCCTGGTTTCTTTAAGTGTAACTAACCCAGCGTTATTACAGGAGCAATAGCTAGTTGTAGAAAGTTCAAAAAAATTAGAACAGTTGCTTAAAACGTGTGTAGAGTGCAATGCTTTCTGATGGAAGACTAGCTTTAGCTGCTGCCCCTAGATGGAGGTATTAAAGCAATGGCGGATAATGCCGCCACCCAGCGTGGTGGTCTTAAAGCAGCAGGGGTGGACTGGTACAATAATTCGACCCGGGCATTTTTTGGGGCGCGCACAAAATAAATAATAAATAGACTGGGCCGGCTCATGCGTGCGGCACATGGGCCACTGATGCGCCTGTGATGGGCCATTGGATGATTCCATTCCAGAAAGCACGGGCTGCGCAGAAAATAAAAAAATAAAATCGTACCGGCCCATTTTGGAACCGGCCCACCGGTCAAATGCCCGGTAAAAATTATGCCCAGTCCAGGCCTGTAACCAGTAACACCAGCGTAAGAACCAGTGGCCGCTGGCTGCTCCCCATTGGAATCCATTGCACTTTAGACACGTTAAAAACAACTTTAATGCCGGTGCCTAATGTTTTGGAACTGTCTACAGCTCGATATTCCTCCTGTGATTACGCTGGGTTAGACACAATCAGAGGCACCGGGCTGGTTATCGTAGGAGTCTGTAAATCCGCCATGAATTCCCCCTCGAACGTGGTCATTATGGTAAACGGGGAGGAGTGAGGAGGAGCTGTCTATTCTTTGTACAGTCTATGGTAGGAATCCTGTTTACCAAGTGTGTTCGGAGTCGCCTCTGGCCACCAGGGGGTGGTATTACAGCAATGCCAGCTCCTCGCCATGAAGACCAAAGAGAAGAGCTTTCCTCGCCCATTAGTTTTATAAAACTGTCAAAGATAATCTAGTTGAATACTCATTAATCACAGGGCTGTTAGCTTCCACTTCATCTGAGAGGGACATGCTGTACTTTCTGAAACAGGGGAGCGCACCGAGCCGAGAAGACGCAGTTCTCCAAGCTGCGGAGCTCGTATCCCGGGAGGACGTTCCCCGAGAGCTGTGTTCATGTGAAGTGCGAGGGGTTTGAGGAGACTCTGGCACAGTGCACGTTCCACACGGGCATGGACCAAAACGTGGCCCAGCTGAAGAACTGCTACAAGGAAGGGAAGGTCAAGTAAGGACAAAGGTAAGGACAAGGTAAGGACGTGCTCACGAGCAGCTCGGACTTCGCTCCGCTGACGTCGCTTTCTGTCGTCTTTCAGGCTCTAAGTTCAAGTGCGTAAACAACAAGTTCATTAGCCACAAACAGACGTGTGACGGCGTCGACGACTGTGGCGACCGCAGCGACGAGATGTGCTGCAACAGTACGTTTCCTCTTTTCTCTACTTTTATTATGTTTTTAGCTGAGTTTACGAGTTCCCCCTAAGATTTCAGACTTCTATATGTTTAGCTTTCAATCTGGAAGTCTTTTCTATCAAAGCTAAAAAGAAGTATGGATCATTTTAGCAGCTGGAACTTTATTGTTCTAGATCCAGTTCTCTCAAACAGATGTATCTGGACTTTAAGAACGCCTAAATTAATATATAAACATGGTATTAAAAAGAAAGTGTTGTCCTCAGTACTGTAGTACTTTAGAGACGTGGGTCTAGGGCTTACGCTATCTATTTGTAATTATTACCTAGAAACAGAAAACAGAACAATGAACATTTATTCTATAAAAGACAATTTCTTTTAAATTTGTATCATTTATTTGAGCTGAAACAACCAAGTCACTCTCTTTACTGCAACCAACAGCATCAAAACTGCATCAAAACATGGATCCAAAGACATCAAGATACACAAAGCACAAAAAAAAAGAAAAAGAAAAGAAAAACACAAAACAAGCGTTGAAAGGAAATTTACAGCAACTTATTGTGCCTTCATGTAGATAATACAAGTCTTTAAAGTGATTAATCATGTATTAACTTACACAGTCCGTCTCAGTCTGGTGGGTTCCAGGCGACTGGTAACTGGTCCATTTCCGACACTCGAGCTGGTGATAAAAGCGTAAACTTGGAGATCAGACTTCTCCGAGTTCAGAAACGACATGAAGACGGCAATGGCGGCCCTAGTGATAAAACTTTAACAAAACCACTGCAGTGACATGAAGGTTATGTTTAGTCACAGCCTTCAGTATAACGTTATGGCAAATTCATTTATTTCATTCACAAGGCACAACACAATTAAAAAACACAATAAAACAAATCAATTGATACAACTCATAAAAATATATAAAAATACATACAAACAACATACATGTATTAAAATTGTATATTAAAATTAGTTAAAGCAGCAGTAAATAAGTGTGTTTTCAGCCTGGATTTGAACATTGTCAGAGTTGAGGCCTGTCTCACATCCTCATGAAGACTGTTCCAGATTTTAGCTGCATGAAACTGAAACGCAGCCTCACCGTGTTTATTATTGACTCTGGGAACCACCAGGAGACCCCTCCCTGAAGTTCTCAGGGCCCGAGATGGTTCATACGGCTCTAACATGTCAGAGATGTACTTTGGTGCTAAACCATGAAAAGACTTGTAACAAGCAGAGCTGTTTTAAATTCTATTCTCTGAGTGACAGGAAGCCAGTGCAGAGACCGGAGCACTGGACTAATGTGGTCGTATTTCCTGGTTCTTGTCAGGACTCGAGCAGCAGCGTTCTGGATGTTCTGCAGCTCTAACAGCTCGTTTAGAAAGGCCAGTGAGCAGCCGTTACAGTAGTCTAACCTGCTGGAGACAAATGCATGGATGAGTCTCTCTAAGTCTGGTTTTGACACTATGTTTTTTATTTTAGCAATGTTTTTTGAATGTATTGAATTATATCTAGTGAGGAGAAGCGTTAGCATCTCATTAGCTAACTGTTGTAGCATTAGCCGTTTGGTTACATACAAGTTTATTCAGCTGAAACTCTCCCTGGTATCTTTCTTGAAAATGAGGACTTTCGACCTCAGAGCATTTCAGCTGAATAAACTCATATGTAACAAAATGGCTAATGCTACAACAGTTAGCTAATAAGATGCTAACAGATCTCCTGACTAGATATAATTGAAAACATTCTACATCACGTTATACTGAAGGCTGGGACCACAAGTTACCTTCACTTCACTGGTGCAGTGATTTTGTCAAAGGTTTGTCATTAGCTGCACTTCTCCACAAGGGTCGCCTTCACTGTCTTCATCTCATATCTGAACTCAGAGCAGTCTGATCATCTACGAGTTCAGAGGCGTAGCTCGCCATTAGGCAAGGCAGGCAGCTGCATGGGGCCCCCAAGCCAGCAGGGGCTCTCAGAGGGATTTGACGGAAACAGCCAAGATAATAAAGTCCCTACACAGCAGCAGTGACAAGGTGCAATGACAATTGATTGTCGCAGATTCCCTGAAAGGGCCCCATGAGCCAAACTCACCCCTCCCTCGCCTGTTTCTCAGCGGAGAAGGAGAGAGTGGCTGCGCAAACCCACATATTGGAAGTAAATAGACTGCTACGCATCTCCTCCAACAAAATGAAGAGAAGTTATGCTTCTGGTAACAAAAACGAAAGAAAAGGAGAAAGAAGAGGAAAGAGAGCAAGACAGCAGAGATTGTAATAAGTTACTGTAGTTGTATGTCTCTGAAGTGCCTTCTTTTAGCTGCCTTCATTGTTCTGCTACTCGAACACCGGCCGGTCTCTGGAATAAGCTTTGCAAACTGAAGAGCAAAATGAGGACACAGCGCTGAAATATGGACTATAATACGGATGGAGAAATGAAGTTTGCTGGAGTCAGGCATTACGGCGCATCTGCTGCGATGAGTGACAATGACAATATCTGTGCTTTATAGTTTGGTGCCGTGTGCTGTAACACCCTCCTCCCCCATCAGTTACCAGTCGCCTTGAACGCACTAATAGTCCCAGTTGGTTTGTGTTCATGGGATTATGATTTCACCAAATAAAAACAATATTTTATCCATGATTAGTGCTTAACTGAGCTAACCATTTAGATTTTGTGCTGGCGTCTTGTAAGCTGAATGTTGGTTTGTTGGTTTTATACAATATTACATACATGTTGTTCTGAATTTGAGCGGGAATGGCGTTTCTGTGTGAAGTTCACTGATCTGCCCTTGTCCCTGCTGTTTCAAAGGCTGCAGACTCGATGCGTTCAGGTGTAACTCGGGCGTGTGCATTCCCAAGTCCGCGGTCGGAGACAGAATCAGGGACTGTCTGGACGGAGCGGACGAGGTGGGAGTAAAAGGTGAGAGAGAACCATTCATTCTATTCGACTTTTTCGGAAACACAGCGATGTTCTAATCTGTACCTACATTAGAATCAGTACATTTTCTTACTTGAGTGAAAGTACAGATACAAGAGCAACACATTTACTTCAGTATACTTGCAAAGGTAGTCAAAAATGTGTACTTTTGAAAGCACTGCACTGGTTTGTAAAACGTTATTTCTTTTTTGCTTCTACAGAGAACACAGAGGGCACAGAAACGAATAACACTGGTACGTTTTTCCATATTTATTATTACGATGCTTAAACTCATTCCTCCATCTCCATTCAAAGCCTGTCATATCAAAACACTGAGTAAGATTATGATTTTCTTGTCTTCTCGTTGCAGAGTTCACGACTGCACGAAACGGTAAGTTGCTCTTTCATAGATTTAAGACGAGACTCTGCAGGTGAACAGGGAAAAGTTGTAAATGTAGAGATATCAATTTGAAACGTTCAGTGTAGATTACTGACATACATATGAGGGAAAAATGTATTGCAAGTTTATTTTGTCATTTATGTTTTTCCTTCCTCATTTAATGCATAAAAAGTGGCCAACACTGGTGATATTTTCAGCGATGAAGTGACTTGAGTACTGTGAGTAACTGAGTGGAAAGGTTTGATCCAAGTTTCAGTTGTGACATGAATATATAGAATTTAGGGTTTATTTGTCCACTTTTTCTCCTTTTTACCGGCCTTTTTCCCTTCCAACTTTACTCGCAGACACTTGTCTCCACTGGACTGGTATGCACAAACTTGAACTAAAGCAGAGGGTGTTCCACTTAACCTCTTAACCCCCGCCTGAACCGAGCGCATTTTCTCCAGTTCAGCTAAGACCTACAAAACTCAACTAAATGGAATTTTCTCCTTGTGTTGTTGGCGCGTTGTAGTAACTTATTTTTTAAAGTTTTTTTATGTTATTTGTTTCATTGCTCTTTTGTGTTATGGTCACTTTTTCGTCATTTTTTGGTCACATTTTTGACACTTTTCATCACTTTTTTGACACTTTTTCGTCACATTTTTGTCACTTTTTTGTGACATTTTTGTCACATTCTCGTCACATTTTGGACATATTTTTGTCACTTTTTCACTTTTCGTCACTTTTTCGACACGTTTGGGTCACTTTTTTAACACTTTTTTTTAAACATTTTTTAACACTTTTTGGTCACTTTTTTACACTTTTTGACACTTTTTCGTCACATTTTTGTCACATTTTCATCACATTTTGTCAATATGTCCATTTTGACACATTTTTGTCACTTTTTCATCACTTTTCGTCACTTTTTTCACTTTTTCGTCACTTTTTTTCACTTTTTCGTCACTTTTTCAACACATTTGGGTCACTTTTTTTAACACTTTTTAAACATTTTTTAAAACTTTTAACACTTTTTGGTCACTTTTTTAGCACTTTTTTAACACTTTTTTAACACTTTTTTTTTAACACTTTTTGGTCACTTTTTAACACTTTTTGTCACTTTTTTGACACTGTTTGGTCACTTTTTTTTTTTACACTTTTTAACTTTTTTAACACTTTTTTGTCACTTTTTTTTCACTTTTGGTCACTTTTTAACACTTTTTGGTCACTTTTTTACACTTTTTGGTCACTTTTTGGTCACTTTTTACACTTTTTTGACACATTTTGGTCACATTTTCGTCACATTTTGTCACATATGTCCCATTTTTGACACATTTTTGTCACTTTTTCATCACTTTTTCGTCACTTTTTTTCACTTTTTCATCACTTTTTCAACACATTTGGGTCACTTTTTCATCACTTTTTCAACACAGTTGGGTCACTCTTTTAACACTTTTTAAAGATTTTTTTAACACTTTTTGGTCACTTTTTACACTTTTTAACACTTTTTGGTCACTTTTTGACACTGTTTGGTCACTTTTTTTTAGCACTTTTTAAACGTTTTTAACACTTTTTTTTTTACACTTTTTGGTCACTTTTTTACACTTTTTGGTCACTTTTTTGACACATTTTTGTCACATTTTCGTCACATTTTGTCACATATGTCCCATTTTTGACACATTTTTGTCACTTTTTCATCACTTTTTCGTCACTTTTCACTTTTTCGACACTTTTTCAACACATTTGGGTCACTTTTTTAACACTTTTTGGTCACTTATTTACACTTTTTGGTCACTTTTGGTCACTTTTTGGACACTTTTTAACACTTTTTGGTCACTTTTTGGTCACATTTTCGTCACATTTTGTCACATATGTCCCATTTTGACACATTTTTGTCACTTTTTCATCACTTTTTCGTCACTTTTTTCACTTTTTCGACACTTTTTCAACACATTTGGGTCACTTTTTAACACTTTTTGGTCACTTTTACATTTTTTGGTCACTTTTTGGTCACATTTTTGACACATTTTTGTCACATTTTCGTCACATTTTGTCACATATGTCCCATTTTTGACACATTTTTGTCACTTTTTCATCACTTTTTCGTCACTTTTTGGTCACTTTTTTGACACTGTCACTTTTTGGTCACTTTTTGGACACATTTTTGTCACTTTTTCGTCACTTTTTTCACTTTTTCATCACTTTTTCAACACATTTGGGTCACTTTTTCATCACTTTTTCAACACATTTGGGTCACTCTTTTAACACTTTTTAAACATTTTTTTAAACACTTTTAACACTTTTTGGTCACTTTTTAACACTTTTGGTCACTTTTTGACACTGTTTGGTCACTTTTTTTAGCACTTTTTAAACTTTTTTGACACATTTTTGTCACATTTTCGTCACATTTTGTCACATATGTCCCATTTTTGACACATTTTTGTCACTTTTCATCACTTTTTCGTCACTTTTCACTTTTTCGACACTTTTTCAACACATTTGGGTCACTTTTTTAACACTTTTTGGTCACTTATTTACACTTTTTGGTCACTTTTTGGTCACTTTTTGGACACTTTTTAACACTTTTTGGTCACTTTTTGGTCACATTTTCGTCACATTTTGTCACATATGTCCCATTTTTGACACATTTTTGTCACTTTTTCATCACTTTTTCGTCACTTTTTTCACTTTTTTGACACTTTTTCAACACATGTGGGTCACTTTTTAACACTTTTTGGTCACTTTTACATTTTTTGGTCACTTTTTGGTCACTTTTTGGACACATTTTTGTCACTTTTTGGTCACTTTTAACACTTTTTGGTCACATTTTTGACACATTTTTGTCACATTTTCGTCACATTTTGTCACATATGTCCCATTTTTGACACATTTTTGTCACTTTTTCATCACTTTTTCGTCACTTTTTGGTCACTTTTTTGACACTGTCACTTTTTGGTCACTTTTTGGACACATTTTTGTCACTTTTTCGTCACTTTTTTTCACTTTTTCATCACTTTTTCAACACATTTGGGTCACTTTTTCATCACTTTTTCAACACATTTGGGTCACTCTTTTAACACTTTTTAAACATTTTTTTTAACACTTTTAACACTTTTTGGTCACTTTTTTACACTTTTTGGTCGCTTTTTGGTCACTTTTTAACACTTTTGGTCACTTTTTTGACACTGTTTGGTCACTTTTTTTTTAGCACTTTTAAACTTTTTTAACACTTTTTTTTTTTTACACTTTTTGGTCACTTTTTACACTTTTTGGTCACTTTTTTGACACATTTTTGTCACATTTTCGTCACATTTTGTCACATATGTCCCATTTTTGACACATTTTTGTCACTTTTTCATCACTTTTTCGTCACTTTTTCACTTTTTCGACACTTTTTCAACACATTTGGGTCACTTTTTAACACTTTTTGGTCACTTATTTACACTTTTTGGTCACTTTTTGGACACTTTTTAACACTTTTTGGTCACTTTTTGGTCACATTTCCGTCACATTTTGTCACATATGTCCCATTTTTGACACGTTTTGTCACTTTTTCATCACTTTTTCGTCACTTTTTTCACTTTTTCGACACTTTTTCAACACATTTGGGTCACTTTTTTTTAACACTTTTGGTCACTTTTACATTTTTGGTCACTTTTTGGTCACTTTTTGGACACATTTTTGTCACTTTTTGGTCACTTTTTAACACTTTTTGGTCACTTTTTTGACACATTTTTGTCACATTTTCGTCACATTTTGTCACATATGTCCCATTTTTGACATTTTTGTCACTTTTTCATCACTTTTTCGTCACTTTTTTCACTTTTTCGTCACTTTTTCAACACATTTGGGTCACTTTTTTAACACTTTTTAAACATTTTTTAACACTTTTAACACTTTTTGGTCACTTTTTTACACTTTTTGGTCACTCTTTAACACTTTTTTGTCACTTTTTTGACACTGTTTGGTCACTTTTTTTAGCACTTTTTTTTAACTTTTTCAACACTTTTTTTTACACTTTTTGGTCACTTTTTTACACTTTTTGGTCACTTTTTGGACACATTTTTGTCACTTTTTGGTCACTTTTTAACACTTTTTGGTCACTTTTTTGACACATTTTTGTCACATTTTCGTCACATTTTGTCACATATGTCCCATTTTTGACACATTTTTGTCACTTTTTCATCACTTTTTCGTCACTTTTTTCACTTTTTCGACACTTTTTCAACACATTTGGGTCACTTTTTTAACACTTTTTGGTCACTTTTACACTTTTTGGTCACTTTTTGGACACATTTTTGTCACTTTTTGGTCACTTTTTAACACTTTTTGGTCACTTTTTGGTCACTTTTTTGACACTGTCACTTTTTGGACACATTTTTGTCACTTTTTGGTCACTTTTTAACACTTTTTGGTCACTTTTTGACACATTTTTGTCACATTTTCGTCACATTTTGTCACATATGTCCCATTTTTGACACATTTTTGTCACTTTTTCATCACTTTTTCGTCACTTTTTTCACTTTTTCGACACTTTTTCAACACATTTGGGTCACTTTTTTTAACACTTTTTGGTCACTTTTACACTTTTTGGTCACTTTTTGGACACATTTTTGTCACTTTTTGGTCACTTTTTAACACTTTTGGTCACTTTTTGGTCACTTTTTTGACACTGTCACTTTTTGGTCACTTTTTGGACACATTTTTGTCACTTTTGGTCACTTTTTAACACTTTTGGTCACATTTTGACACATTTTTGTCACTTTTTCCATCACTTTTTGTCACTTTTTGGTCACTTTTTTGTCACTTTTTGGTCACTTTTTAACACTTTTTGGTCACTTTTTTGACACATTTTTGTCACATTTTCGTCACATTTTGTCACATATGTCCCATTTTTGACACATTTTTTTCACTTTTTCATCACTTTTTCGTCACTTTTTTTCACTTTTTCGTCACTTTTTCAACACATTTGGGTCACTTTTTTAACACTTTTTAAACATTTTTTTAACACTTTTAACACTTTTTGGTCACTTTTTTACACTTTTTGGTCACTTTTTAACACTTTTTTGTCACTTTTTTGACACTGGTCACCTTTTTTAGCACTTTTTTAACTTTTTTAACACTTTTTTTTTACACTTTTTGGTCACTTTTTCGACACTTTTTTGTCACTTTTTGACACATTTTTGTCACTTTTTGGTCATTTTTTGACACTGTTTTGTCACTTTTTCATCACTTTTTGGTCATTTTTTGACACTGTTTTGACACTTTTTTGTCACTTTTTTGTCACTTTTTGTCACTTTTTGTCACTTTTTGTCACTTTTTCGTCACTATTTTGTCACTTTTTCGTCACTTTGTCACTTTTTTGTCACTTTTTCGTCACTTTTTCGTCACTTTTCGTCACTTTATTTGTCACATTTTTGACACTTTTTTAATCGCATTTTAATCCTCGTTTTCATCTCATTTTTGTTGCTATGAAGCTTTTAGATTTGGGTAAAGCCAAACTGGGGAAAATGTGCGAGGGGGTAAGATGTTAGTTCAATGTCAAATGGCCTCTCCCTGCTACAATGAATGGAAAGCTCTTGTGATACATCCGTCATTATTACAAGACAATTACACTTGTGTTACTTCATTACTGTACATCTGGAACAGCAGGCCAGTTAAAGCCTTTAGGCCTGGAACCACACGACTGTGAGTCTGTTATTCATTATTTTATTCTGACGGCCCAAAAGTACCACGTCCTGCAGCGCCTAAAGCACAACAGAGGCTCGATGGATGAATGAATTCTAAATATGTTTTTTTTCCAGAGATCAGACTGAGCAGAAAGAACCTGGAGGTGCTGAAGTGCGGCGTCCCGAACATGGAGACTGTGGACGATGAGGAGGTGGAGGTGCGGGGGCGAGGGGGGCGTGTCCGACGAGTCGTGGGGGGCGTGCCTTCCAAACCAGTGAGTATGTTAAACCCTTTAGCCTTTTGTTCCTCATGTAAATGAGTGTTGTGTCCCGCTGCAGTACCAGATCCAGTGGCAGGTGGGGCTGGTGGACACGGGGAAGATGGACTGCGGCGGCGCGTACATTGGCGGCTGCTGGGTCCTTACGGCGGCTCACTGCGTCAGGTCAGGTTTTAGCACAGACCAGTAACTATTGCGGTGAATTCTTAATGACAGATTCGATTATATCCGAGAAATCTGTATTAAAACTCTGAATAAAAGTGGACATTTAGGAAACTGATGAATGACGTTGGACTTTTACATGTTTGTTAATGTTTTTATTTCGTTTTTCATTAGGCCAAACCCCTCTGCCTTTAGGGTGAAGTTTTCTGTGTGGAGGAAGTACCAAATTCACAACAGGACGGACAGCGTCCCGGTGCAGGACATCTACATCCACCCACAGTAACAGCTCACGGGTTTATACCTGAGGCCCTTCCTCACACTCCCTCCTCCGTTTATCTGGGCCTGGGGCTGTCTCTGTGTCAACACTTTTAGCAGCGTTTCAAACATGATTTAAGTGCTTGAGCTCAGGTCCAGTTCTTTCAAATTAAATACATTCAACTAATTTTGTAATTTCTGTAATTTTGAGTACAGCATCTAACATTAAAAATCAGAGCTGTGTTTCTCAACTGGTGGGTCAGCACCAACATGTGGGCCAGGGAACCATCTTACTCTTATCTTAACTGTGAAAACAAAAATACAAAAGTGTAGAAGTGTAGACGATTTCTTGGTTTCCTCAGCTACAACGGGAAGACGTACGAGAACGACATCGCGCTGGTGGAGCTGATGAAGCTCCCGTTCGAGGAGAAGTGTTTCCGTGACAACCCCGCGGTGCGTCCCGTCTGCGTGCCCTGGACCGAGCAGCTGTTCCCGACCAATCACAGCTGCAGCATCAGCGGCTGGGGCCGCACTGCAGGTACTTATGTAAGGTGTTGTGGTGTGTATGTAAGTGAGGCGTCTCTCACCCAGCAGGTTTTGGGGTTTGGGGGCGTGTCTAGCCCTTACTGGTGTTCGTCCTGACATTTTGGTTGTTGGCTCGAAAGAATAAAGTTGACTCACTTGTTGACTCACATTGGTGACCCCGACGTGATCTAATGTGGCGAGAAAGATGACGACCCAAGCGAGCTGCAAGTGAGTCAACTTTATTCTTTCGAGCCAACAACCAAAATGTCCGGAGAACAGGACAGACACCAGTAAGGGCTAGACACGCCCCCAAACCCCAAAACCTGCTGTAAGGCAGGGTAACCCACTGTTCTAATAGTCACCATTCAATATTAATCCTGAGTTAGCAGAGAGTTTCCCTAATAAAGTAGATGGCAAGTAGGTCTGGTAACAAAATGAACAAACCAGAAAATAGTAGAAACAAATCTTTATTTAACAGTAATCAATAAAAAATATTGCTTGGACTGAGTATTTAAAATAATAGAGCAATTAAAAACACCAAACACCAGAAGACCTCAGCTAAAGTAACAAGGACTAAAGCAAAAACACTACACACCAAACAAAAATACCTAAAGTTAATGGCAAACCAAACAAATGTTAATAAAGAAACAAAATACTGCCAAAAAGTGATCTGCGACGCATACACCCTATGTTTTGGGCCGTAAACACTAAATGGAGCCAAGATTAAGTTTGTTTAACTCCTCTCTCCCTTTAAGAGAGATTATACTGAAAACTGGAGCAAAATCGAGAGCACAATATTGGGCAGCAGAGGCTGTAGCAAAACAAAACAAGGACATAACTGTCATCAATCCATTTACCTTCACATGCAACAACCCATGGTGGTGCGTTCACAGCCGGAACACAGTAGGAAAAACTACTACTGTGCACATCGACCCAGTTACACTACTACTGCTACATCTACTCCTAGGCAAGGCAAGTTTATTTGTAGTGCACAATTCATACACAAGGAAATTCAAAGTGTTTTACAGTTGCATGAAATTACAAGAAAACATTAAAATCAATAAAACATCAACATAAAGTTAATCAATTACAGTAAAAGACAATATTGCAGATAAAATACTTTCAGTTTTCATATGCACGGGTAAAAAGAGCTGTTTTCAGTCTGGATTTGAACATTGTCAGAGTTGAGGCCTGTCTCACATCCTCATGAAGACTGTTCCAGATTTTAGCTGCATGAAACTGAAACGCAGCCTCACCGTGTTTATTATTGACTCTGGAACCACCAGGAGACCCCTCCCTGAAGTTCTCAGGGCCCGAGATGGTTCATACGGCTCTAACATGTCAGAGATGGACTTTGGTGCTAAACCATGAAAAGACTTGTAACAAGCAGAGCTGTTTTAAATTCTATTCTCTGAGTGACAGGAAGCCAGTGCAGAGACCGGAGCACTGGACTAATGTGGTCGTATTTCCTGGTTCTTGTCAGGACTGGAGCAGCAGCGTTCTGGATGTTCTGCAGCTCTAACAGCTCGTTTAGAAAGGCCAGTGAGCAGCCGTTACAGTAGTCTAACCTGCTGGAGACAAATGCATGGATGAGTCTCTCTAAGTCTGGTTTTGACACTATTCCTCTGATCTTAACAATGTTTTTCAGATGGTAAAAAGCTGATGATGTTATTGCTTTGATGTGGCTGTTTAAGTTCAGGTCTGAGTCCATGATTACTCCGAGATTTCTAACCTGATTGTTTGGTTTTAGTGCGAGAGACTCATGGTGACTGATAACACTTTGTCTTTGTGTCTGTGGGCCAAAGACAATGATCTCAGTTTTGTCTGAGTTTAGTTGGAGAAAGTTGTTTTGCATCCACAAACTGATCTGTTCGAATCAAATGGATCTGTTACAACAGGTGAGTCGTCCAGCAGGTCATTGTGACAATTACCATTCTGGCTAATGCTCCTGACTGAAGACCTGAAGCAAAGACCTACTAAGGTTGGACTTTAGCCCCATTTATTCCACCATTTCTACGGGAACATCGGACCCTCCGAACGCCAGAGGCCCGGTGTTCCCCGGCTGCGGGTCTCGCTCATAGACATGATGTTATTGCTGCGCGTCTTCATGCGCCCGACAATTAAAGTCCTGCTGTAAACTCTTCTAGCCGATAGGCCTATAGGCAGTAAACGCTCGCCTCTCACCGCTCTTTCTTCTCTCTTCACCGCCTGGCACAGCACGGCCCGGTACGCGCGGATAATGGAGCAACAAGCGGCTTGGTTTCGCTCATAACTCGCCTACTGATAACTTTATAACATATTATAAGCCTTGTAGATCTCGCATTGTAATAGCCTGCAGCATGTTTGTACAACCTCAGAATAAGAACGTGTCACAGTTCAGACAAGAAAAGTAAAATTAGCTACAGCAAACTCACCCACACCCACAGATTTCCCTCCGTTTGTTTGACTGGTTCGTTGTTGTAGCTCGATCGTGCTTAAATCCATGTTTTTCTCCGTGCAGCCACAACATACTCCATCACGCGGTGTGCGGAGAGCCAAGTGCAGCGGCTCGTGCCATACCGCTCCTAACTCTAAGCTCTAAGTTTTATCTGATGGCTGCACTCCAGCCTTATGTACATTAAATTAGGGATCTTTTTAGAA
The DNA here is from genome assembly GCA_007210695.1 of Neogobius melanostomus. Taxonomy (NCBI): domain Eukaryota; kingdom Metazoa; phylum Chordata; class Actinopteri; order Gobiiformes; family Gobiidae; genus Neogobius; species Neogobius melanostomus. Next base: position 168,119 of record VHKM01000315.1, read on the forward strand.
TGGGGCAACACATGCATTGCGTCCTCACTTCTCTCCCAGTGCCGCCGCCTGTCATGCGCTCATTACGCACTTGCTTGGGCCATCAGATGCTCCGAGAGGCACCACTGAGGCCTCTGTGATTGAATGACGTTGAACAGTATTTGCGCTGCTGTTTTATTAATGCAGCTGACAAAAAAACGATCCATAGATATTAAATGAGAACGATGAGGAAGAGGAGAAAAGGAAAACTGCTAACATGTGATCGGGGCAATTACGCAGCACCGCGGGTGGACCTGTGAACACCCACTTTTGTCCTTAGCCCACCCGACGGTCCTTATATCATTCACTTCACTGCCTCTCCCAGGACAGAGACATCTGCACGGTCTGCACCGTTGTCTGCAGGACGCACATCTGGCTGTCTCTGTGCAGATTGTTGCATCGTGCGCTCTGTTCCTAAAACTTGTGTCCCCGACCTGTCATCCCTTCTTGCACCCTCTCTTTTATCAGCCCCTTTTTCAAATCAATTGACCTTATTTATTTGTATTATTCACTGTCCCACTGTTAAGTGTACAGAAGAGAGAAAGAGAGAGAGAATGTGCCGCGGTCCCGCTGTAGCGCGCTGCGATCAAAGGGCTGCGCTCCACATTTATAGAAAGGCCTTCTGTTTTTTCAATTTAGTAATTTTGTTTTCAAATTGAAAACAAAATAAAAATTGTAATTGATTTTCGATTATTATTTTGAAATGACAAACAAATAAATAAAACAAAGAACGAACCACGGCACCTTCTCCGGTCCATGCGTCCGTCCAATATTTTGGACTCTGCTGGACTGAGTCAGTGCAAATGGACTAACTAAAACGAATTAAAAGAAAATTGGAACGAAAAGAATGAATTATCTTCAAAATATGATGTTGCAAAAAGGCGTCTTGACCAACTGATAAAAGGTTCAAACCTAATGTGTGTTTTTACAAAGGAACAATGCACATCTCAGGAAACGAAAATGCTGAAGTAAAAGGCACTGGACTAAAAATACTGGGACTAAATTGGCAAACGAAAAATGATGTATTCGCGTTTGACCTGAGTGATCTGATGGAGCTATTGCAAGAAACCAAAAACACTAAACGAGGCAAGAGACTGCGCCAATTGTTTATCCTATTGGCTTTTTAGCGCCTTTCAAACTTGGATTTCAATGCTTCTTTTATGAAATGCTGAGGCGATGGAAATACTTGTAACCTTGTAACTTGTTGGAGAAAGTTCTCACGCAAAACATCCAAGGACTTTCAAATCGGAGGTCGTTTAAACAAACGAAGTTTACTTGGAGAGGATGCTCTACCTGTGATGAGCTGACCAGAGTCAGGCTCACCGCCGGGTCTGTTGTAGCTTCTCATTCTCAGCTGCGCAAAGCGAGCGCACCTTACCGGACCCGCGCTCCTCCCACATGCTCCATTATGTGTAAAAGCATGATGCTCTAAGCAAAATCGCGTGTTTGAAAAACTATGCAGCAATAGTTTCAATCGTCTTCATTTTATTCAGTCAGAGATGTCAAATAGCAGATGCCTGGGGAGAGCGAGGGGAGAGCTGGATAACGTGCCCAAAGTCAGCCATTGACACAAGCTGCGATCAGCTGAAATATGAACACACAGAGAGCGAGAGGGAAAAAGGAAAGTAAATAGGCTAGTTGGTATTTCCTCTCTATAGGTATTCACAAAAGTTGGCACGGATCATATCCGTCTTTCGTGGATGAAGAAATGCGAACATCAAAGGGCACACGCGGGAACAGCGGAACTTGTCTCATTGTTGAAGTCCCGATGTTCCCCGGGTCCGATGTTCCCCCACTTCTATTGGCGGGGGAACATCGGACCCGGGGAACATCGGGACTTTTTAATATGCGAGGTACCGATGTTCCCCGGGTCCGATGTTCCCCGCCAATAGAAGTGGGGGAACATCGGACCCGGGGAACATCGGTACGCACCCCATTTCTACACTCTGGAGAAGGACAAATCTTGTTTTAATGAAATTACTATTTTAAAATTAAAGGGCTGGCACTGACCTGCAGACACGTTTGGAGTTTAGAGTTTTGGAGGATTTGTATTTGAGTGATTCTGAGCGACATACCTGTCCTGTGTGTTTCCTGCAGAGGGTAAAGCGGCGAAGGTTCTGCTCTGGCCAATGTGTCGCTGATATCCGACTGCGAGCGCTACTACGAAGATCGTTTCAAACCCGGCATGATGTGCGCAGGTGAGTGCCCTCCCCCATGACACGATGCTTGTTCTGAAAGTGACCCCATGAGTATAACTCCAGGGGACTTGGACGGCTTGGTGGACTCGTGCCAGGGCGACAGCGGCGGGCCTCTGGTCTGTGAGGACGCGCTGGGAGTGTCGTATCTGTGGGGCATCGTGAGCTGGGGAGACAAGTGTGGACAGCCAGGCTTCCCCGGAGTCTACACAAAGGTGCATTAAGCTTTACTGCAGTATATGTGCTGTCCAGTAGACTTAAATATTCAAAGAAAGTACAAAGCCGTTTAAATAAGTGGCACTTTTTAGTGGCATAAATAAAAAATACAGACAAATTCATTAACCGAACATCAACAGGCAACAACAACAAATCTTCTTCTTAAGGCCGACGTACACCGAGACGCTTTGACACGAAAGGAAAAGAGACCACTGTAAACTTTGTTTGGGAGGGACGAGGAGCAACGGAGACAGAGAAACCAATGAGTGCGTTTACAAGGGCTCGAAGTTCCCAGTTATTATCGGGAGTTTTTAATATTCCGGCGGTGAGTCCGAAGAGCTCCTGTTTCTGAAGTCAAGAGGAGACGTATGCTGCATCCGAAACCCTTAAATGTAGCCTCTAAGTACTAACACTAGCAGCTAATCCTTAACCTTTCATGGGTCAGCTGTTAGATCTCTATGCAGTTAGTGAACTAGAGCTTCAGCAGCATTTGCCCAATTCCACCGTCCTTACCCAGGGGAAGGGGAAGTGACATCACCAACAGCTGTTCTTCTTCTTTAAGGAGATTGGCAGGCAAACAAAAGCGCATGCCGCCACCTACTGTATTGCATATGCAACAACATAGTGTCCAAATAAAGACATTTAAGGAGGAAAAAAAAGAAACATCCAAATGATCCTTCACATTTCCCTTTATTTTATCTCAACAGCTGTTTCATAAAGCTACAGTATGCAAATTAACCACGTGGCTTAAGTTTCAACTAAAAGAAAGCAAAAGCACAAACTGCTTCATTTAGGCCATTTACTGAGGAGGCTCTTTAAAACCATGTGACTGAGCTGTGGGGACGACAACATGTATTTCATCACTTTTATAAAGTTTGGCTTGTGCAGAATCTTATTATTTTTATTATTTTCATTATTAAATGTGCACCTGTCAATCAACAGTGGTTGCGCATGAATCACTCGAGGGTGGGGCGAGGGGGCGGGGAGATTGGTGCAGTGGCTTATGGGATGGCACATAGCTCCTAATCGCCAGTGAGTTAGCATCAGAGGTCCCTATGCTAAAGTGGCTATGATAGTTAGCATCAGAGGTCCCTATGCTAAAGGCTATGATAGTTAGCATCAGAGTCCTATGCTAAAGTGGCTATGATAGTTAGCATCAGAGGTCCCTATGCTAAAGTGGCTATGATAGTTAGCATCAGAGGTCCCTATGCTAAAGTGGCTATGATAGTTAGCATCAGAGGCCCTATGCTAAAGTGGCTATGATAGTTAGCATCAGAGGTCCCTATGCTAAAGTGCTATGATAGTTAGCATCAGAGGTCCCTATGCTAAAGTGGCTATGATAGTTAGCATCAGAGGTCCCTATGCTAAAGTGGCTATGATAGTTAGCATCAGAGGTCCCTATGCTAAAGTGGCTATGATAGTTAGCATCAGAGGCCCTATGCTAAAGTGGCTATGATAGTTAGCATCAGAGGTCCCTATGCTAAGTGGCTATGATAGTTAGCATCAGAGGTCCCTATGCTAAAGTGGCTATGATAGTTAGCATCAGAGGTCCCTATGCTAAAGTGGCTATGATAGTTAGCATCAGAGGTCCCTATGCTAAAGTGGCTATGATAGTTAGCATCAGAGGCCCCTATGCTAAAGTGGCTATGATAGTTAGCATCAGAGGTCCCTATGCTAACGTGGCTATGATAGTTAGCATCAGAGGTCCCTATGCTAAAGTGGCTATGATAGTTAGCATCAGAGGCCCTATGCTAAAGTGGCTATGATAGTTAGCATCAGAGGTCCCTATGCTAACGTGGCTATGATAGTTAGCATCAGAGGCCCCTATGCTAAAGTGGCTATGATAGTTAGCATCAGAGGTCCCTATGCTAAGTGGCTATGATAGTTAGCATCAGAGGTCCCTATGCTAAGTGGCTATGATAGTTAGCATCAGAGGTCCCTATGCTAACGTGGCTATGATAGTTAGCATTGAGGCTCCTTTCCCTAACTCCTTACTAACCGACAACCCAATTCGGACGCTTCTCGTCATGGCGGACGCTGACGCACATCCGGTTTGGCGTAAGACCTCTTACCAATTTACTGGTTCGGATGGAGCAGAAGTTTTATATTTTAACCATGAAAGATTATTAGTGAATATTTAAGCTGGAAAGAAGCATCGTAATGTGGATTTATGCAAACGTGTCGGCGACCGTTCCAAGGCGGCTGGTTTTCCTCCGGACGCAGAGTCGACCACAACACAGAGCCAGATTAAGTTTTTCCTCCACTAACTCTCGGTGAACTCCATCAGCTCCACTCTCTCACACCGTCCCCGGCTTTAACCTTCTCCCAGAGCTCCCTGGTCCACTCGGTGATAAAGACAGACCCAGGACGGGTAAAGGTCAATCTGCCGTCACTGTCGTAGCTCAGGATGTCGAGGACGAGCAAAACATTGAGCCCAAAGTGACTCAAAAGAACAAGCCTCACAATAAGCCACACATTTATGCTTTTCATATTTTCACCGTATTGTGCTCAGAAATGTAACGTATGCGCCTGCGCGGACAGAGCTTAAATTCAAAAAGCCGGGTTTCCTTATTTGATCATGTAACAAGGAATTTGAGTTTCCCGATTTCTCAGTGTCATATAAACACCATATCCTCAAAACTGCCATAACCGGAATATAGAGAATAACCGGGAATTTCGAGCCCTTGTAAACGCACTCATTGTCAGGGCTCATGCTTCAGTCTGAGCAGGGCAGGGTTCATTTAGTTATGAGACTAAAACTATGACTAAAATGACCAGATATTTTTGTTGACTAAGATACGACTAATCCAAACTTCACGCGAGGACAAATGACTTTTACTTTGGAGCCTTTATAGAAATGTAGTGGAGTAACAGTAATAAGAAGTAGATCCTCAATGATGCGACTGTAGTAAATGTACTTTATGAATGAAAAGCCCGACATGTGCAGCGTTCCTGCGGCTGACCGTTTTGTTTCTCTGACCTGTAGGTGGCGCATTTCTACGAGTGGATACGACTCCACACCGGCTGGCCAATCGTCACCAAATACAACCCATAACCCGTCACTTTTGGTCATTTTGCATTTTACAAAACTGTACGACGCCAAATAAACTGGTTTCTGTGAGACTCATTTGTATTTGTTCATACAATTAAAAAAATTAAGTCAAATTATTTTATTACATTTTATTTACATACGTTATCAGTCAATGCTGTGGTGAGAATAAAACATAAACAGGGCATTTGTATCTACAATGTAATATTTTCACTAATATTTCACCTTTTATAACTTTAAAGTGCATATGACACATTAGACACAATTTTTGCTAAAACAGTTAACACGATTATATTTAAGATTTTGCTAAAGATTATTCCCAGTTTTCTTTAGTTTGAGGATTTTTGTGATGTTTATGTTTTCACTTCCTTATTGGACACCGACAGGAAGTGACATCGAAGAAGGTAAACAATTTTAAACGGTTGCCGTGCCAACCATGTTAAGTCAGTGGGAAATGAATGAGTCAAACTGCTATGGAATGTTTCCTTCTTTTATGTCACTTCCTGTCAGCAGCTTCAAAATTCAAATAAAAATAACTTTTCTGCCCAACATTTCTTGCTGCTTCACTGAAAATAATGATGAACTTGCAACTGATATAATCCATCTAAATAAGTCATATTTTCAAGAGCATTAAAATCTGTCATATGCACTTTAAGAAGGAAAAGGCCCAAGGGAGTGGAAATGAAGCAGTTTAAATAAAGCTAATAACAGCATCTGTAATTAGCTGGAGGCGTGGTCTCTAATAACTGGAGGGAGAAGAAATCCTTTCTCTCTTTTAAGCCGTTTCTGGCAGATTATAAACATATTTATCACAAAGTTAAGCCAAAATCAGGTCCATGTGGCTGTTTTTTCAGTAAATTGTTCAGTAGAAGCAAAAAAAAGGGACAAACACAACAAAAACGCAATGAAAAAGATTTGTTTAGATGAGTTTTGTAGGTTTTAGCTTTTAAATGAGACCTACAGGTATAGGCTTGGTTAAAGTGGTTATCCAGAGTGTTGTTGATGTCTGGAGATATTTTTTATTAAATTCATGCAGTTCTTATATTTGAAGAGCTTAGTGGCGCTAGGCTAGGGCAAGGCTAAAGCATTTCTATGGTATCAGTTAGCCTGCATTAAAAACAGTGTGACCCACTCCACAGTGCACCTGAGGCAAATCACTTATAACACCAGACTAACCATATTAATGTCTGTGTTAATAGAATCATGTTTGAAATATAACTGACCTTGTATCACATGAATTACCGCATTTTGAGGGACTATTTTCTCGCAGATCACTCCGCCACTGCGTTAGCTTACAGCCACGAAGCTGATGCTGCTCAAATATAAGTTATTTTAAATGATTCTATTAACACAGACATTTATATGGTTAGTCTGGTGTTATAAGTGATTTACCTCAGGCGCACTGTGGAGTGGGTCAGACTGTTTTTAATGCAGGCTAACTGATACCATAGAAATGCTTTAGCCTTGCCCTAGCCTAGCGCCACCAGACATCAACAACACTCTGGATAAGTAGGAAATGAGGCCCAATGTCAAAAATCCTGAAATATCCCTTCAAAGGAAAGGCCAGTGTTCTTCCATACTGAGATATGTTCTTACCTGAGCTTAGACGAGTTGATTCGTACCTGTCTGGTCTTTGTGCCCGTGGAAGAGCTTGGTCGCTTCTAACTTCACCCGTTTGGAGCCATAGGAATATACTGGGAGAGGCTAATGCTAACAACATCTTTGGTTTTGCGTCTAAGCTCAGGTAAGAACATATCTCAGTCTGGAGAAACGCTGGCCTGTCCCTTTAAGGCGGGGGCTAACAGGTTAAGAGGTTGACGTCGTCTTTCATCACTTCTCTCCTGTTTCTTTCAACCCGGCCTCCTCTGACTCCGCTTCGCTTCTCGGCGGCACGCTCACGCCCCACGGCATGCTGGGTAAGAACTGCCCTAGCCACGCCCCCCAGCTTCCCCCGTGCCCACCCCTTTCTCCTCCGCCTCCCATCCGCCCACACCCAATCGCATCTCTCCGTTTGCCCTCCGTCCTTCTCGCGGACCTCCCTCAGGATCACGCTGTAGCGCTTTCTAGCTTCTCGGCTAGCTTCTCGGCTAGCTCCGCATTCCGCTAGCACTTCCTTAGCCTCGATTTCTTGTTCTTTGCTAATAACCCGATGCATTGTCTGCTTGTAAACGGATTCCCCGACATTCCCTCCTTCTAAAATGCCATGTTTTGGTCCTAGACTGACGAAACACTCGACTTCTTCAGCATCCTTCGCTACAAACAGCATCGTGCGGTACCTAGCTTGCGCCGGCTCGTGACTCAGCATTCTAACCTGCTCCTTGCCGGCGATTATGCATTCAGCGACTTGTAAACCCCGCGGTACCAAAGACACAACTCATCGCGGTCACCAACGAAGAGACGGCCAGAACGACGCAGAGAAAACGCAACCCACGAACAGCCAGAAGCAGAAGACTCCGCGCGCCGTGCTAACCACTTCACCGCTAAGTACGGCATTACTAATCGTGCTAACGGCGAGAATCGTGTCCGTAGGTGTCGTCCTAACGCTTTCAAGGGTAGAAACTGAGTCTTGTGATACTGTCGAGGCAGTTTCCGTGCTGACAGCGTCTACAAGCGTCGGTTTGGTCGTTTCAAGAGTGGTAATTGTGGTTGCCGCGGTTTCGGTTGGCGTTTTTGTCGATGTCTGGTGTGTGGTAGTGGGGAAAGTTGGTACAGTCGTGGTGGGAGGTTCGGTTGTTGGGGGAAGTGTTGTTTTTTGACCGTTCGTCCGTCTCCTCTGAACGACTCCCACTCATCCGACCACTCGGCGAAGCGCGTGAAAGTTTCATACCATGTTACGACTTTATAGTCACTTAGGGTCACATATTTGTCAACCTTAGGTGTATTTGCAGTCGTAGTAGCAGTAGTCGTAGTAGCAGTAGTCGTAGTAGCAGTAGTCGTAGTAGCAGGGATAACAGCAGTAGTAGCAGGGATAACAGCAGTAGTAGCAGGGATAACCAAATATACAGCAGTTGTTTCATCATTGCAGGAGTCGGATTCTTGGACTGTGATCACGGGTTGGCCTTTGAGAGACTGTGGACTGTCACAGATCTAAAAACAAACAAAAATAAGTAGATTTTACTGAGCGACTGATAAAAAGCGGACTCTTTTCTCCTTCCAAAGCCAACCCGATCGTCCACTGGCAGTGAACTGATGTGCTCGTGAGTGAGACTGGCTATTTTCACTTAGCTCTGACAAAGTTTGAAGTTCGAAATACAGGTGAAACTCGTAAAATTTAAACTTAAATATGAAACAAATACATGTTATAGACTCATGACATGAAAAGTGACATATGTTTGATATAATTTTGATGACTATGGCATTTTCAAATGAAGGCTTGATATATCTCACTCTGCATGATGATTATGGCTCACAGCTTGTAAAAACCCCAAATTCAAAATCTCATAAAATTAGAATATTGTGTAAAGGGACTATATTGTAGCTCAAAGTGTCTCCTTTCATCAGCTCATGAATCCAAAACACCTGCAAAGGGTCCCTGAGACTTTAAATGGTCTCTCAGTGGTTCAGTAGAATTCACCATCATGGGTTCAGACTGCTGACCTGACAGTTGTGCAGAAAACCATCACTGACAAAAGCCTCAAAAGGTCAGAGCAAAAGAAGTTGGATGTTCTCAAAGTGCTGGATCAAAGCAGAAAGTTAAATGGAAGAAAAGGTGCACAAGCCGCAGGGATGAGCTCAGTCTGGAGAGGACTGAGCTCAGGAAAAGGGCCATTCAAAAGTGTGGGGGACCTTCACAAGGAGTGGACTGAGGCTGGAGTCAGTGCATCAAGAGCCTCCACACACAGACATGGGCTTCAGATGTTCCTCTGAAGCATCCTGATCTTCCATAACACCTCAGCAGAGCCACATGCCACGCAACCACATTAAGGCCGTCATTCAAGTAAAGGACTAAGTACATATGTATGAGTATAGTTTTCAGAGGGCCAACATTTCTCTGTTTAAAATCTTTTTTTTTTTAATTGATTTCATGTAATTTTCTAATCTTCTGAATGTGGGTTTTTACAAGCTGTGAGCCAAAATCATCAAAATTAAACAAAGGCTTGACATATGTCACTTTGCAAGTCTATATCATATATTAGTTTCACATTTTAAGTTAAATTACAGAAATAAATGAACTAATTTTCTGAGTTTCACCTGTATTGAGGTAGAAAATATTGCGATAAACGACTGAGGGCCACTTGATGCCACTGAAACCAACTTAAACAACTGGAAGTTTCATCCTTATTGTAAAAGTACGTCTTGACATATCCTTTATAACATCGTCAATCCATTTTGTTCTGCTTTATTCGGGGTCGGGTCGCGGAGGCAGCAGTCTGAGCAGAGAAGCCCAGACTTCCCTCCACAGTTCCTCCTCCAGCTGTTCTGGGGCAGAGCTAGAGGCGACACAGGCGGAGACTGGTTCCTCCAGTGTGTCCTGGGTCTTTGGACAACAGCATCAAAACATTTTTAACACTGTAACTACTAATCTAGAATATATTACAATTTAAAGTAACTTCCCCTCCTGGAACCGCCACCTTAACGTAGTCGAGGGGTTTGAGCCCGAATGATCCTGGTAGGGTCTCCCAGGGCAAACAGGTCCTGGGTGACGGGTCAGACAAAGAGCGGTTCAGAAGCCCCTTATGAGAGACCAACAGGCCCGGTTAGAACATGAGGCCGTCCTTCTGTGGACCCAGCACCTGCAGGAGGAGCCGTAGGGGCTGGTGCAGCTCCAACAGCTGCCCCCACGACCCGGCAACGGACAAGTGGAAGAGAGATGGATGGATAGAAGTATCTTGCCCAACGCTGTTAACGGTACCGAGCCCTACTTTGAACTCACCACACTCTCATCGTCGGGGATGATGTTTGGTCCGTCCTCACGTAGACGTTGTAGCTGTATTTCTCCAGGTACGTTTGCAGGTAACTACCAGAACAGGAGCAAACCCACGGATTGGCCGAGAGGCACAGGTAAGGCACCTCCTTCTTCGGGCTGAACCAACCGCTCGGCATCTCCTTTATCTGAAATGTAATCAACGATTTGGCAGGTTCATGAATCCAATCGCTTCAAAATAATGATCAAGAAAAACATTTAGTTTCATAAACCTTTCAGATTACACTCATAAAGTTGTATTCCTTGCCTTGTTCGCCTCCAGAAACAGATTCTCTATGGAGGTCAGAGGATGCATCATGCGCTCAGGAAGAGTCTGAATGTGGTTGTTCGACAAATCCAGGTCCTAAACGTCAACTGGTTAGTTTTGAAAAGACTTTTATGGTAATTATAGTTCCAGACCGACCTCCAGTTTGCCGAGGCCGCTGAAGGAGAGGTCCGTGAGGGAGCTGATGACGTTGTTCTGGAGGTAAAGTTTGGTTAAAGCGGGACTCGTGGTGAAGCAGTAATCAGGGACGGCACGGAGCTGGTTCGAACCAGGCGGAGAACGCTGAGGCTGGGAGGATCGTGGCATCGCTGGGGACGAGAGCGGAGATCTGGAAGAACAAGAGGAAGGTTTGGAGAAGAAGAACGCTCCAGTTTGCGTAAAGACGAGTTTAAGGCGAGACGCTGCAGGTAATGTCAGAGTAAAAACAGACCAAACGCTCCCTTTACAATGTTTATTTAAAGAGCAACTAAACGGCCGTGCCAGAGCCTTTCCCCACCCACAAACAAAAGTCAAGGGGTGGTCACGGAGGCTTTGGGGGCGGGAGCACAGAGGCACAGAGGCAGAGACATAAGGGCACTTTTGAATCCCCATAATGCTTTGAGGCAAAAGCAGGTTCCGGTTCTGGCGCGTCAATGAAAAGAAGCATAAACAAAGCTAGAGAGGACGGTATTTCCATAAAACTACAACGTTTTGTGCGTGTAAGAAAAAGAAAAGTAGTCCGTGCGGTTAATAAATGTTGTGACAATCACACTGGATGTTAACTAGTCTAATATTTTGTATCTATTGATGAATGTTAACTGATGTAAACATTGCAAACAACAATTTGCGAGTCATTGTTTTCATTTTCAGGTCCTCTACGCTAAATGATGGCAAAGAAACTAATAGGCAAAAAATAAAAAGAATTGTAAAAAATGATAATAATAATAATAATAATAAAAGACATTCAAACAAATGTACTCTTACATGGATTTTGTTACTAGATTATTATTGTAATTAAAAGCCTTTTTTCACGTTACAACACTTTAATGAGATTGTTTTGTTGTTGCTTTATACAATGGGTATTTGGAAATTAGTTAAATAGGCACAATATATAAAAATCTATTCCACATTATCCTTCTGCTCATCGTGATCCTTCTGTCTATAATGTGAACAACATGAACCACCACAATGCTTGGATTTTTGCCTAAAAGCGTAAGAGACCCATGTTTCACTGTCCATTTTAACACCGGAACCTGTAGTACATACTTTAACCTGAGGGAGGCGTTAACCATGTGGTTTAGACACAAAAGTGAGAGTTTTAACAAGTTTGCACAAAATGTCATATATTGACTGGGACATGTAGCTAACTCTATTCAACAACCATTTAGACTGTTTATCAGCAAAAAAAGTGGAGTTGATGTTTAGTTGCTCTTTAATGACGAATTGTAGACTTGGGATTTGTCTGAAGTGACTCCAACATGGCGGCGCTCCCTGGTCTTTCTTGAATATGATCCAAATATGGTCATTTCCTTGTGGGAGACAGGAGAATATACACAGGGCGCATGTGCAGACAAAGAGACTAAAATGTTTTCCTGATTCACCTGCCGTGTCTCGCCTTATACACATCATCTCCAAACTGGTGAATGAGTTTTCTTTGTATTAAACTGGTCTTTAAGTTTCAGAGACATCCTGAAGCCGCTGACCTGGTTCTGGCTGAGGTCGATTTCGTAGATTTCTTCAAAACGGCGAACGACGACCAGGACAAGTCGGAGAACTGTTCAGAGGGAACAACAAAACCTGAAAGAGACAAAAGCAGCAAAAGGTAGAGACTCATAAACAAGCAGCAGAAATATCCAGTACAGATACAGATACAGTTATGGATGTTCGAAAGCTCAGGAACACGAGGCTCGTATCGACAGGAAGTGGTTCAAACACGTCAGTCAAACCACGACACTCCGGAAACGCTCTGGGTTAGATAAGTGAGTCATGTACTACAGCGCTGTACTTAAGGATCTGTACTATAGTAGTAGTTGTGTTGAGAACTTCTTACTTTTACTCCACGACATTCAAAAGATAAATATAACACTTTCACCTCCACAAAAGCCTAATAATGCACACTTATGAAACATTATTGAAGCCGCCAAGTAATTTTTCTCACGCTTTTCAATGGATTTGTACTTTGAATAACTATATTCAATCGGGTATTGTTACATTTTTCCAATACTTTAGCGATACTTGGTTTTCGATGCCAATACCTGAACGATATTTGTACCGATACCGATACTAATTTGTCGTCTAGAATCAGAAAACAGAACAATAATGTGTGGATGGTCTGCACATTTACAATATCAGGTCAAGACATGTGGGGAAAATGGGGAATAATTTGGGAGAAATTTAAGAAAAATAAGGAAAATATTTGTAAAAAGAATTTGGGATACAACATTTAGGCAAATTAATTAAAAAAAAGTGTGTAAAAAAGAAATTTGGAAAAATGCTGCAAATTTTGGGCAAAACGTTTTGGAAAATTGACAAAAAAATGGGGAAAAATATATTATTTGAGCTGAAACAACCAAGTGACTTCCTTTAAACCTTTCCCTGGACCAACAGCCTCATAACTTGGATCTAAAAATATATATTTTTTACTTCTATTGGAGTAGGATTTAACCAGTAATATCCGTACTTAAGTAATGAAACAAAGTACGGCCCAGGCAAAGGGATCCCCCAAGGGTCAGCGCTTGGACCCCTTCTATTGTTCACATTTCATTGTTGTATTTTTATTTTTCGATCAAGGTTTATACAGGGAGCAGCAAGTCAAATTGTACAGAGGGGGAATAAGGCCACGTTTTCATGTTTTTGAAGCCGCAAAGTAAATTTTCCTAACACTTACTTTGTACTTTGAAATTCAGTACTTTACCAGTAGTACCTGTACTTTTACTCAAGTACTTTGACACATTTCCCCAGAGTAAAGCCATAACAGTGATGAGTTTCCTGACCTGGGTGGAGGGTTCGATTCCCGGCGGCACGTGTCCGAAACCCGCCGCGGTGCAGTTCTGCCGGGGTCGGTGGTCCGTGTCCCGGTCTCCGTGGCAACCCGTCACCGCCGTCCCCACGACGACGGGAGGAAATGGAGGAGACACAGGAGAAGAGTGACAGAGGAGAGAAGCATCGCGACTGAGGGCCGGAGCGGGACTGAGGGCCGGGGCAGGACTGAGGGACAGGACTGAGGGCCGGGGCGAGACTGAGGGCCGGGGCAGGACTGAGGGCCGGGGAAGGACTGAGGGCCGGGCGAGACTGAGGGCCGGGGCAGGACTGAGGGACAGGACTGAGGGCCGGGGAAGGACTGGCTCTGAGAGGAGGCGCCGGTTCAAACAGGAAGACCAGGCGCCACTGATAATGACTTTGGACTTTTGGACGAGTCAGTCATGTGACCTCAGTTCAAGTGCAGAGAGAAGACGCTGTTTTAGGCCGTTAGAGATGAACCCAGTTTGGCTTTACCCAAATCTAAAAGCTTCATGGAAACAGTGTCAAAAGAGCAACAAAATGAGACGAAAACAAGCAAGAAAATTCAACAAAACAGCGAGAAAAACGTGACAGAAACGGGATGAAAACACAATAAAAGAGCAATGAAAACTAAAGTGACGACAACGCAGCAACAACACAAGGAAAACTATCCATTTAGAAGAGTTCTGTAGGTCTTAGCTTTCAAATGAGCCGTTACTCTGGCCTATAGGCTGTGACCTTTTAGGTTTGGGTAAAGCTGAACTGGAGAAAATGCACTTACACCATAAACCGAGTCCGAAATTCAGTGTATTGACCGTTACCATAGTTACCACAATAGGCTTGTTAGCCGCACCGACTCCATTTAAACTACGATGTTGACAATATTATACAATCTCAGAAATATAAAAACATATTTAAAATGATAATAAACAATTATCATTTTAAATATATGGTGGTAAAACAATGGTGGTATTAAACTGTGTTTTTGCCTGTGAGTGACAGATTGTGTTCGATAAATGTAGTTTTTCTCAGTAAATCCTAAAAGCTGTTGTGTGGTCGGATGTTCCATTTTGTCGCAACTACAGCTTCAATCTTGTAAACTGAGTAAGTTTTATGATCAGAATTGACGTCTGCAGATCTAAACACATTGATATTGTGTTATGTTTTAAAGTTTAACGTAACTGTGTCGGACACATCAGGCTCTAAATTCTACCATTACTTTACTTTAAACATAAAATAAATTGTTAATCAAATGTTTAATGACATGTGTTAGCTAAGTCATGCTTTAGCTAAATCTAAAGCTGAATAAACTAGACAGAACGTCGCCTAAAAGCTTCTAAAACATTTTCTCGTCAGCATCACGTTAACTTAGATCAGGATTATTCCCGAAAGGCGAAACATAAATGTGTGAAATTCAACACAAAGTTACGATGGATTAGCGACGCGTACGAGGCTCCTCTGTTTGTACAAACATTCATCCAGACCAATTAAGTCCAATTTCTGTTTATATCAGACTTTTGCCTCAATAGGCAGGTTACCATGGTAATCAAATCACATTTCATCACAATCCCACAATTATTCACTTTAATAAATCCTCTCAAACAGCCACCCAATATCAGCGTCTCCCATTGTTTTCAATGAAGCCAGAGCGTTTATTCACCTCTGCTTCATCTGTGACCTAACACTGTAGAGCCCTATAATGTAGGTTATTTCTAGTTAACATAATAGACTGACTGTGACCAGCAGAGGGCGGTGTCCTCTTGAGCACAAACACTTTATTTCATGTTTTGTTTCTCGTAAGTTACGCCTCAAATGAAACAAAAATCTGACTTTTAATGAGTGAAATTAACGCAAAAAAGTGCCAGGTGAAAATAAAAGAGCAGGACTGATTACAGACCAGCGCTGGGTCCAAAACCAGGTTTAAATATAAAGTGAATTAGCCTCTCGACAGAAACTCCCTGGACCCGGATCAAACGGAGAGAAATAAAAGTTCTGGTGCAGTAAAAGTGTGAGTAATGACAGGGTTCAGGGTCGTAAAGGAAGACTCCGCCCCAGCGCCTGACGGGACACGATCACGGCCAGGGTGAGAGAGAGAGTGAGTGTTTGTGAGTGCGGGGAAACTCTCCTCCCCTCTCTGTGATTTTCTCATAATGATGGCCTGTCAAACCTGTCGTCCCGCCCCTTCCTCCTGAACCAGCTGTGCGTGAGGAAGAGGAGGGGTTGGGGTGAGGGAGGGCAGACGTCTCGCCCGCCCCGCAGGTGGAGGTGAGAGAGGGCGGGGCCACGTTTACCGTCCCATATTTCACACGACGCCCAGCCCGTTTAAAGGTTTAAGCTTTTATTACAAAACAGAATCAAACACGTATGAAATAATCTCTCGCCAGAGGAAGCGTCTGCATAAATAAAACGTATCGTCCAATCAGAGGCCTGCGTCAGTGTGATGTCATCGGCACGGCCCCGGTCTGAGTCTCAGGTCGTCGACGGCGATCTGTCCGCGGTGGCCCCTCCTCCGCTCGGCCTTCAGTAAAATCTGGACCAAAAACACAAAACATCAGAGAAAACTTGAAAAGGTTTTAAAGTGAATATGACACATTAGACACAATCTTTCTAAAACATAGTTAACACAATAAGCCCAATGCCCATCGCGGACAGGGGAACGACAGGACCTGGATCAGCCCGACACAGACACCCTCACTTTTTAAATCATTTGAATTTGTCTTGTAATCACAGGGAAAAGTTCCAAAACGGTGTTGATGTTAAATATAGTGGGTACATTTCCGTCTGTCAAATTAGCGACTGATTAGCTCTGTTGTTCCATCAGATCACTCGTGAAAAAATAAACATAAAGTACATTTAGATGCAGAGCCTATGTGTGTATGTGGATCTCTCTGGTCACAATTAAGAAAAAGATTTTGTCTACTGTCCACCTCCTTATTGACAAAAAAAGAGATTCTATGTATTTATTTCTCATTTCAGTTTAAATGTTGTGAATATCGGCGACATGAGGCCACAGTTTCAGACCCTGGACTTTGTCCAACAGTCGCCTTCAAGGGTCACAAATGTTTTTCTCACATAGTTATTCCATAGTTATTCTAGGGCTGGGCAATATATCGATATTTAAGATATATCGATATATTTTTAAATGAGATATGGAATTAGACTGATATTTCAAATTCAGATAAGCTATTAAGTTAACAAATAGAAAAAGGTAATCTCAGGATTTTTTTAAAAAGTGTATCTTATTCTTAAACTGAGCACTTTATTTTGTTATCTCTTTATTTATAAATGCTGCCCTATTTTATTTTCTAGCCTATTTTATTAAGATGTTTTTTTTCTTTTTTAAATGTTCACCTTATGTTTACATATTATAGTGAGTTTACAATAAAACTACTTGTATTTGGCTTTGACTTTGGCTTAACATTTCATGGCACAGTTCTCACTTTGCGGAAAAAATATCAGGATATATATCGTATATCGATATTCAACCAAAATATATCGGGATATGACTTTTGGTCCATATCGCCCAGCCCTAAGTTATTCCAACTATATGAACAAGGACTGGTCGTCACTTTTGAAGCATCTCTTCGTATGAATGGCAGTTTAGTTTCTGTCTATCTCCGTACGCAGCCCTGGTGTAAAAATAGACTTTAAGCTAATATTGTAACAGGCTCCATGGCCACGACAAAAACGCTTTAAATCATCAACTTTCCAGCGGTTAAAACGCTCCAGATCAGAGCTTCTTCGTTGCTTTACACTAACTATCATTATTGTTTGGAGCCAAAAGACATTCCATTACCCATAATGCACCGGGCGAGATGGGCATTGGGCTTATTACATGTAAGACTTTTTTGTGATGTTTATAGTTTCACTTCCTTATTGGACAGGAAGTGACATACTGTACTGTACTGAGTAAAGTTCTGACCCGGTCGACGTCCCGGTCCAGCGTGACCTGAGTGAGTCTCCAGCCGTGCGCGCCCGTCCTGCTCCACACGGCGGCTCCGTACCTGTGGTCCCGCGCCCTCCGCAGGAACACCTGGACCACGCCCACCTGGTGTCCCGTCAGCCAATGGGAGAAGGAGAAGCAGAGCGGCACCGCGCTCAGGGGCGGGGCCACGGGGACGGAGAGGCGGGCCCCTCTGAGCGAGCGCTGCCCCGGCTTCAGGGGCGGGACGGACAGGTAACGCTCACCTGGAGGACGTAAACAGAATAAAGCCTTTGCACATTTCATCCTGGCTTTAGGCGGCGTTACCTCGTGGTCCGGCGGTCGTCTCCCAGTGCACGTCGCCCTCTCGCTCCGAAATCCAGTCACACAAACCTCTGTCGAACGAACACTCCAGTCCCGGGGCATCTGAGGCGAGAGAGCTCTTAAATATGACGACTATACAGGTAATTAAAGGCCAGATATGATACGTTTAGAAAGGGATTATCATAACTCCTTTAAGGCTAGTTTATTTGTAGAGCACAGTTCATACACAAGGCAATTCAAAGTGCTTCACAGTTGCAGAAAATTACAAGAAAACAGATAAAATCAATCAATAAAACATCAATATAAAGTTAATCAGTTACAGTAAAAGGCAAGAGTGCAGATAAAATACTTTCAGTTTTCATATGCACGGGTAAAAAGAGCTGTTTTCAGCCTGGATTTGAACATTGTCAGAGTTGAGGCCTGTCTCACATCCTCATGAAGACTGTTCCAGATTTTAGCTGCATGAAACTGAAACGCAGCCTCACCGTGTTTATTATTGACTCTGGGAACCACCAGGAGACCCCTCCCTGAAGTTCTCAGGGCCCGAGATGGTTCATACGGCTCTAACATGTCAGAGATGGACTTTGGTGCTAAACCATGAAAAGACTTGTAACAAGCAGAGCTGTTTAAATTCTATTCTCTGAGTGACAGGAAGCCAGTGCAGAGACCGGAGCACTGGACTAATGTGGTGGTATTTCCTGGTTCTTGTCAGGACTCGAGCAGCAGCGTTCTGGATGTTCTGCAGCTCTAACAGCTCGTTTAGAAAGGCCAGTGAGCAGCCGTTACAGTAGTCTAACCTGCTGGAGACAAATGCATGGATGAGTCTCTCTAAGTCTGGTTTTGACACTATTCCTCTGATCTTAGCAATGTTCTTCAGATGGTAAAAGCTGATGATGTTATTGCTTTGATGTGGCTGTTTAAGTTCAGGTCTGAGTCCATGATTACTCCTAGATTTCTAACCTGATTGTTTGGTTTCAGAGCGAGAGACTCAAGGTGACTGATAACACTTTGTCTTTGTGTCTGTGGGACAAAAACAATGATCTCAGTTTTGTCTGAGTTTAGTTGGAGAAAGTTTGAGGTGACACAAAACCAACACTAGAGTGATATTCCTCATCATTTTCACTACAAGTGCTTGTTGTATTTAATCAAATTTTACTGTGGAAATTTGAAGAAAATCCGAGAATAAAATGCAACAATAATCCTTACCCAAAAATGCTTTATATGCTACATTTGGATAGGGATTACAATAGTCCTTTTTGATGTGACACATACATGTTACTGGATTATAATCCCTCATTAGGTTAATTACATGTGTATTTAACACCATGAAATTTTACTGTAAAAATCCATTGAAAATCAAACTTGAAAATGCCATCAATGGTGACTGTATACTGCAGTATGGGTAAGCCACAGTGCCATATATGCTACATTTGGAAAGGAATTATAATCGTCCCTTTTGAGGTGACGCCAAATTCTGTCTGGATTATTACTTCTCATCATGTTGACTACATATATGCTTCATCTCAGCTAACATTACTGTAGAAATCATGAGAAAATTCAAGTTGAAGATGGTGTCAATGGTGATTGTAATGTAATCCACACTGCTACATATGCTACGTTTGTAAATGGATTAAAATAACTGCATTCGATGTGACACTTAACCCACACTAGAGTTATATTCCTCATCATTGTCACTAAGCTTGTAATTTAATCTAATTTTACTGTGGAAAACCCGAGAAAATTCAAGGACAAAATGGCTACAACTATCCTCAGTCATCAACAAATTCCACATGTGCTACTGTTGGAAAGAGATTATAATAATTCCTTTTGAGATGATCAAAACTCTCACTGGATTTGTATTCCTCGTCATATCCGCTGCTTGTAAACTTAATTTCGAGACATTTTTACAGTGGGAATTCTGTGCAAACTGAACTTGAATACGCCGTCATTGTCGTCTGTGACCAGGACCGTTTACCTGCATCGTCTTTGGCCTCGTCCGCCGTGTTTCCCAACTCGATATCGAACTCCCAGACCTGGTTCTGATCGGGATGACGCGGGACTGCAAAATAAGAGAGTAGGGAACATCTGGGTATCTCACGATTCGATACGATACAATGGCTCGTGATATCGATAACCTCACGATACGCCGATACTACGATAATCGATATATATATTGTACACAATAACCAACGATATATCACTATTTTTAAAGGAACATATGCGATTTTTCACCTTTGTCCGACATTTAACACTCAACAAATGCTGACTCTCGGTTTCAAAAACTAGTGCCGACTCAGAACCAGTTACAGCTGCAGGAGTGATGTCAGGGGCGTGGCTTTCACTTCCAGGGATCGATACAGACGGCATCTCTGGAATCGCCCATATATGGTCATGTTTGAAAACAGTTAAGGGGGAAAACTATTTGGAGAAAAATATAAACGTTCTCTAATTATTCAAAAACTACTTTAACAAATGCTGAATTATTGATATAGTTTTCTACTAAATAAAATACAAAGACATGGGGAGGAGCAAAGTGGTTCAACAGCCAATAAATACATAGCTAGCACTAGCTACGACTGCCGTTTTTTCGCTTCTACTGAACAATCTGCTGAGAAAAAAAAATATATGGACCCCATTTAGGCTTGACTTTATTTAGGTGTGATAAATAAATTCACATCCCATCAGAAAATGGCTAAAAAGGGGGAAATTGTGTTTCTCTAAAGACTCTGCTTTTCCCCTTGGTGAGGCCACGCCCCCTTCAATGCCGTCTGTATCTATCAATAGCAAAAAGGCTAATAACGCTAGCTTTATTTTGGTGGAGAAAAAAAAGATCTTCTTCAACGCTGAACTAATCATGAAGGCCTTATTAAAGAGGGGGTATTATGCTTTTTCAATCACATAGCACCAGTCTATAGCGTACTACAATGATGACGTAACCTTCTGTTGGTCTGTATATGCAGTAAATTAAAATAACTGCCTTGAATAAAATTGCTCTCTCAAAATGGCTGTACTGAACGTCTTGAAATAGGCCTCTGTCTCTTTAAGAAGCTTTCCGACACGCCCCTTCAGCACACTGCTGTGGCATCTAAACAACACTACTGTGCGGGGAGGGGGCTCTGCTGAGCTGAGGAGCAGTGGTTGGTGGCTTGGCTGGTGACAAAAGGTCCAGAGGCGTCTCCAGGAGGTGGGGGCGTTCCTAGGAGGACTGAGGCATAGCTACACCTAAAATGGCTGCCGTCTAAGTTTTTACTGATTACTCAAAAATATGTGAATGAGCCAAGGCAACACTCCAGGCATGTGTTTAATGAGGAATGACATAATAACATGATATAAAGCTCGAAAAAGTCCATTTTACATAATACCCCCCTTTAAAGTGCATGACGGTATCAGAAATATCGATACGAGCATGAAAAGTATCGTATCGTGCGGCTCAATATCGCGATACATCGCAGAGCCGATACGGGACAGTTATTCTTACTGTGGACGTCTCCTCTCTGTCGATGTGTCACGTCTTTGTTGATGCGATTGTTTACTGTCGTCGTGGAGGGAGCTGTGCTTTTCAAAATAAGAGTCGTCGGAGCTGCCGTTCGTCTTATTGTCGTAGTTTCCTGTTCTGTGGTAGTAGTAGTAGTAGTAGTAGTAGTAGTAGGAATGGGAGTTGTAGCAGCAGTTGAAGTAGTCGGTGGGTTTGTCGTGGCGGCTGGAGTAGTAGTAGTTGTAGTAGAGGGAATAGGTGTAGTCGTAGTAGCAAGTGTTGTAATAGTTGTAGTAGTAGTAGTAAGAAGTGGAGTTGTAGTCGCAGCAGTAGTAATAGTAGTAGTAGTAGTAGGGACAGGTGTAGTCGTCGTAGTAGCAAGTGTTGTAGTAGTAGTAGGAAGTGGAGTGGTAGGGACAGGTGTAGTTGTTGTAGTTGTAGTAGCAGCAGTAGTAGTAGTAGTAGTAGTAGGGACAGGTGTAGTCGTCGTAGTAGCAAGTGTTGTAGTAGTAGGAAGTGGCGTTGTAGGGACAGGTGTAGTTGTTGTAGTAGTTGTCGGCGTGGTAGTAGAAGTAGCAGTAGTTGTAGGGATTGTAATAGTAGTTGTGGGTGTAGTAGTCGCCATAGTTGTAGTAGTAGTAGTAGTAGTTGTAGTAGTTTTTGGGGTTTGCGGCTCCACTTTGACTTTGGAATATCTGGAAAGAAAAAGTCAGATTTTAGTAAGTTTTATGAAGAAGAAGAAGAAGAAGAAGAAGAAGAAGAAGAAGAAGAAGAAGAAGAAGAAGAAGAAGAAGAAGAAGAAGAAGAAGAAGATTTGGATCAGTTTTATGAGTAGAAAAGTCACCACACAGTCTAAAGTACTTTGTGTCGTGAACCCAGAAGTATCATGAGTAACTTTGTACTTCAGTATGTGCGTGTACTTGTACTTGTACCTTTACAGAGTCCGTGTTTGCATCTGCACTTTGGAGCTTCGGGATTCAGGGAACAGAAGGGCCTCGAGTCCTTGTCTGCTCAGGACACAGAAACATGTTAGCATACGTGACTGAGCGAAGCTAAAGTGGACTCTTCTAAACTCAGACCGATGCAGCTGTAGCGCCCGTCGACGAGGCTGAGTTTGAATCCGAAGTGACATTTGCAAACGAAGCTCCCGAAGGTGTTGACGCACTTCCTGTGGCGAGGACACGCCCCCGGCAGCTGCACGCACTCGTTAATGTCTGAGACGCAGAAACGAGACAAAGAGACACAAACAGATAACACACAGTCTGAAGAGCTGTGTTTCTCACCGACGCAGGTGCGCTGGTCCGGCCCGAGCCGTAACCCCGGCGACGGACAGGTGCAGCGGACCGCCCCCTTCATGACCTCACAGCCGTACTGACAGTTGGCATGGCGACAGGTGCGCGCATCTGCAAGGTCAGACGCATAGAATTATTACTTTACTAGTGTTAGTGTTTAATAGTGTCAGATTACATTTACAGTCTGCGTTGTAGGAGTGTGACAATATATCGATTTTCCGATATATCGCGATATTTTGCGGGTCGTTACGATACCGATACTTTCTATTCCGATATCGATACTTTTGATGATGTCATGCATATTAATGAGAAACGTCATGCATATTAATGAGGCAGCAGTGCTCAATCGCTGGGTTCAGTGACATCACAGCGTTCTAAAGGCCTATGATATTATATAAAGGAAACATTATTTGTTTTTGAGGAAATGTTTGGTCTTGTACAGAGATCATGGAGCCAGTGACTGATATTCATGATCATTTTTGTAATTCATACATTTTCTTTTAGATACGACTTGTGAAAGTGTGATGCTGCTAATAGGTTTGTTAAGTGTGACGTCACGACTTCCGCTTCCGGGTCCTGTCAGACGGGCAAATATGCGAGAAAAAAACATAAAAAACTCTTAAAAACAACCGTCAATATTCTGAAACTCAACAGAGAGTTACTGAAGCTACTTATTTCTCAGACTCATTAGCCAAAAATGCCGCACCTACTGCTAAAAAAGTAATATTTACTAAAGTCGCTACTTCCGGGTTTAGCGTAGCGTTAGCATTTTTCTCCGCTAACCCGGAAGTAGCGATTTTGGTAAATATTACTTTTATAGCAGTAGGTACAGCATTTTTGGCTAATGGGCCTGATAAATAAGTATGTTCAGTAACTCTCTGTTGAGTTTCAGAAATATTGATTGTGGTATTAAAGAGTTTTTGTAGTTTCTCGCACATCTGCGGACCCGGAAGTAGAGCTGTGACGTCACCACTTAACAAACGTATTACAGGGTTTCAGTCACATCACAGAGTTCTAAAGGCCTATAATATTATATAGAGGTAAAATTATTTGTTTTTGAGGAAATGTTTGATCTTGTACAGAGAGATCATGGAGCCAGTGACTGATATTAATGATCATTTTTGTCATTCATACATTTTCTTTTAGATACGACTTGTGAAAGTGTAATGCAGTTAATAGGAAAAACTGGCTCCTGCAGTGTGCGTTGTAGGAGTGTGACAATATATCGATTTTCTGATATATCACGATATTTTGCGGGTCAATACGATACCGATACTTTTTATTCCGATATCGATACTTTTGATGACGTCATGCATATTAATGAGCAACGTCATGCATACTAATGAGGCAGCCGTGCTCCACTGTTTTCACAGTCAATAGAGGCCAACAATGATCAAGAATTCAGTCAGACCAGCAGGGGGCAGCACTACAGTTTTAAGCACTTGGACCAAACACTGTCACACAAATACATTACCTTTAATGATAATTTTTATAATTATTAAGAAGATTAATTTAAACAGGACTGTGGTTTCTTGTTTATTTAAATGTAAATGACTGACAGATCTATGACCCATTTTCAGTGAGTAAGTCAGGGATCATTTATAAAAGTGGTACAAAGCACATGAAAAGAAATGTAAATGAAGAATAATATGTAGTATGTTCAAATAAAGGTTAAAAGTAGCATTTTTATTTTTTTATATTGTGATTATCGATTATCGCAGTATCGGCGTATCGTGAGATAATCGTAAGCCATGTATCGTATCGTATCGTGAGGTACCCAGAGGTTCCCCAGTGCGTTGGTGTAGGAGTACTGACTTGTGCAGGTCCCGTCGGGCTGCAGGGTGAAGCCGTGGGCGCAGTAACATTTGAACGTGCCCAGCGTGTTCATGCAGCGGTGCTTACAGGGGCGGGGCTTCAGGCCGCACTCGTTCAGGTCTGACACAACACAATGGATCAATACGTGAACGTGCAGGAGGGTTTCTCGTACTTGAGCAGCATGAATGAAACTAATCTAAGCCGTCATGTTGTGCTTTTCATCCCGAGGTTTCACATCACAAATTTAACCAGCTTCTCCAAAGTTTCTGTCGAGGCCGTTACTGATTCTCAGAGTGAAGTGTCCGAAACCCAAACACACACGCCCCGGGTCGAAAGCCAAAGGTTAAACTCACACTGACAGAGGAGAGGAAACAAACGACACTAAATCATCTGGAGCAGAGGAGAAGAAGAAAATAAGAATGAGAATCTGTTTGGTGAGACGCTGCAGGTGAATAGGGAAGAAAATTAAATGGAGAGATATCAAATTGAAACTTCTGATGGATATTACTTGTGGAAATATGAGGATAAAATGTATTGCAAGTTTTCTGTCATTTTATGTTTTGTGCATAAAAAGGCCAAATTGTCCTAAATAATGGACAGAGCCAGGTTTAAATGAATGGTTTTCTTTTGTGACATATTAGTTACAAAGATTTGCTCAGAGGGATTTTGGATCTTGTTTTGAAAAAGATCCAATAATTTTGCCTTGTTTTATCGGTTCAAAGCTCAATAAATCAGGTAAGAATGAGATATGAAAAGATCCCTCTGAGCAGACTTTCAAAATGAGTTGAGTGGGAGCCTGTAAAGTGTGGAGTCTGTAGGATCGACTATAGTGGAGAAGCTCTTAAAGGGATATTTCAGGATGTTTGACATTGGGCCTCATTTCCTAGTTATCCAGAGTGTTGTAGATGACTGGAGATATTTTTTTTTAAATTCATGCAGTTCTTATATTTGAAGAGTCTAGTGGCGCTAGGCTAGGGCAAGGGTAAAGCATTTCTATGGTATCAGTTAGCCTGCATTAAAAACAGTCTGACCCACTCCACAGTGCACCTGAGGTAAATCACTTATAACACCAGACTAACCATATAAATGTCTGTGTTAATAGAATAATGTTTGAAATATAACTGACCTTGTATCACATGAATTACCGCATTTTGAGGGACTATTTTCTCGCAGATCACTCCGCCGCTGCGTTAGCTTACAGCCACGAAGCTGATGCTGCTCAAATATAAGTTATTTTAAATGATTCTATTAACACAGACATTTATATGGTTAGTCTGGTGTTATAAGTGATTTACCTCAGGTGCACTGTGGAGTGGGTCAGACTGTTTTTAATGCAGGCTAACTGATACCATAGAAATGCTTTAGCCTTGCCCTAGCCTAGCGCCACTAGACTCTTCAAATATAAGAACTGCATGAATTTAAGAAAAAATATCTCCAGACATCAACAACACTCTGGATAACTAGGAAATGAGGCCCAATGTCAAAAATCCTGAATTATCCCTTTAAAGTCTTGCCCTGGTGGTCGTGGTCGGCGTCGGGGTCTTGGTGGGAGTTTGCTCTGAGGAAGTGAGTCTGTAATCAGC
Source organism: Neogobius melanostomus (assembly GCA_007210695.1). Classification (NCBI taxonomy): domain Eukaryota; kingdom Metazoa; phylum Chordata; class Actinopteri; order Gobiiformes; family Gobiidae; genus Neogobius; species Neogobius melanostomus. The sequence goes on from VHKM01000315.1 coordinate 194,176, forward strand.
GGATTAAAGCCGGCTTTTAAAAAACAGATCGGGGCGTTTCAGCGCTCAGCGAAACACGCCGCAGGAATGTGCTTCAGACGAGCGCTCCTCTGTTTACACGGATTCAAACTGAAGCTCGGGACAAACGAGTCGACTGCAAACGCCTCGTCTGCCTTTAAGGCCAGAGGCTGCACACGCTGAACTGGGAAACTCTTTACATGGAGAGACAAGTTTTCTGTCATTTAGGTTTTCATAAAAAATGTAAGGGGAGACACCACCACGTACTATTATTGTATGGGGGGAAAAGTTGATATTTTTGCATATTTGACTTTGTAGTGACCCAGTGGCTTTGTGAGTGATGAGCTTGGCACATTTACTTTCCATCACGGTGGTCTCTACAACGCTCCAGGATCAGTTGTAGGTTTTCTGGAGAGAGGCTCCGTCAGCAGTGAAAACCTACAAACAATTGATCCTGGAGCGTTGTAGAGACCACTGTGACGGAAAGTAAATGCTCCATGCTGACCGCTCATACAGCCACTGGGTCACTACAAGGCCAAATATGCACAAATACAATCTTATTTTTCCACATAAAAGTTGAATAATGCAGCTTAACATATAAACTTTTACCTGAAAAAACAAAACAAAATACAAACAATCCTTACTTCACTGGTTCAATGTTTCTCCATAGATTTATTTGGGAAATTGTCTCTAATAACTCATTCCTGCCGGATTATTGAATTTTTTATTTAAAAAAAAAAACAAGGACTTGCAGATTTTTCCACTAAAAAAAACAGCTTATTTTAAAACTTAACAAGATCCAAGAAGTCTGTAACAATATATCACACAATAACACCCACACATCTGACCTCTAACCCCCACTTTAAAGGCACATTTGTCCAGTTTGGCTTTACCCAAATCTAAAAGCTTCTTGACTGGAACATTTCATTGTCACTTTTTTGTCATGTTTGTTGCCATTTTCATCACTTTCTTGTCGCCTTTTTTGGCCGTGTTTTCATCCTCATTTACTTGTCGTTTTGTCGCTGTATTAGGACGTTTTTCCAAGAAGCTTTTAGATTTGGTTAAAGTTGAACTGGAGAGAATGAGCTCAGTTAAGGCGGGGCTTAAGAGGTTAAACCAGGCTCGATTGTGTTGTGGCCATTTTTACTCTTATATCTGTTCACATGTGCTCTTATTTACCTTGGTTACAGGTTTTCCCGGTGAAGCCCGGCTCACACTGGCACCGCCCTGGAGCAACGCACTCGCCTCGTTTACAGCCGTGAGGACACGACGCTGGAAGTACAGGAAATACTTCAGATACAGGGCCTCTCGAACGTACTAATACAGCTTGAACTTTTGCACATTTTGTCATGTTTACAACACTAAACATAAAGATTTTATTTTGAATTTTTTACTGAAAGTTCACACACAAGTAACAGACAACTGTGAAGCCATTATTGAAAGGAGGTCATAAGAAATCCCGTGTGAAGTTTGCTAGAAGTCATATGGAGGACACAGCTACCATGTGGAAGAAGGTGCTTTGATCAGATGAGACAAAAATTGAACTTTTTGATCCAAATGCAAAACGTTATGTATGGAGCAAACCTAACACTGCTCATCGTCCTGAGTGCACCATCCCCAGTGTCAAATATGGTGGGGGAGCATCATGCTATGGGGTTGCTTTTCCTCAGCGGGGACTGGGAAGATTGTAAGAATAGTTGGGAAGATGGATGGAGCCAAATACAGAGACATTTTGGAGGAAACCTGCTGGAGTCAGCAAGAGAATTGAGGCTGGGGCGGAGATTCACCTTCCAGCAGGACAATGACCCTAAACACAAAGCTAATCTACAATGGAATGGTTTAAAAACAAACATATTAATGTGTTAGAATGGCCCAGTCAAAGTCCTGACCTAAATCCTATTGAAAATCTGTGGAAAGACCTGAAAACTGCTGTTCACAAACGCTCTCCTTCTAATTTGACAGAGCTTGAGTTGTTTTGTAAAGAGGAATGGGCTAAAATGTCAGTCTCTACATGTGCAAACCTTGTAGAGTCATACCCAGAAGACTTGCTGCTGTTATTGCAGCAAAAGGGGGTTCCACAAAGTATTAATTCATGCTGTATGAATACTTATGCACGCCCCACTTTTCACTTTTCTATTTTTTGTAAAATAACAGAATCATGTATCATTTTGCTTTCACTTCACAGGTGTCTGTTACTTGTGTGTGAACCTTCAGTAAAAAATTCAAAATAAAATCTTTATGTTTATGGTTGTAAACATGACAAAATGTGCAAAAGTTCAAGGTGTATTAGTACTTTCGAGAGGCACTGTATACGTGACTTTTTCTGTTGTTTTTGTTGAAACAGTGAAATAAATCGGTGACTGAGCCTTTAATACAAACTGAAGCTGTTAAACATCGACAGGCCTTACGTCGACAGCGCCCGCGCTCCAGGCTCCACCCCCAGCAGCACTCCACGCTGTTGCCATAGCGACACAGACCGTCAGACGGCGCCCCCTGCAGGTCCCTCCAGCTGCGACACAGACAGGGATCAGTGTCAGTGTAAAGTCAGGGAGACGTATAGAGACGGATAGAACTTTTAAAAAATGGAAATGTATTGGAAGTTTTTTGGCACAATATATCAGACTGTGGTTTTTCAAATTAAAATCATATATTTTTTTATCTACAAACAAAATGCTTAAAATTGGGGTTTTGCCGAATCAGACAAATGCCGTTTTTGTTTAAGTGAACCAGAATCTACTGATCAATGGAAGCAATTAAAGGAATACTTCGGATTTTGACATTGGGCCTCATTTCCTAGTTATCCAGAGTGTTGTTGATGTCTGGAGATATTTTTTTCTTAAATTCATGCAGTTCTTATATTTGAAGAGTCTAGTGGCGCTAGGCTAGGGCAAGGCTAAAGCATGTCTATGGTATCAGTTAGCCTGCATTAAAAACAGTCTGACCCACTCCACAGTGCACCTGAGGTAAATCACTTATAACACCAGACTAACCATATAAATGTCTGTGTTAATAGAATATTTTTTTACATAAAACTGACCTTGTATCACATGAATTACCGCATTTTGAGGGACTATTTTCTCGCAGATCACTCCGCCGCTGCGTTAGCTTACAGCCACAAAGCTGATGCTGCTCAAATATAAGTTATTTTAAATGATTCTAGGTGCACAGGTGCACTGTGGAGTGGGTCAGACTGTTTTTAATGCAGGCTAACTGATACCATAGAAATGCTTTAGCCTTGCCCTAGCCTAGCGCCACTAGACTCTTCAAATATAAGAACTGCATGAATTTAAGAAAAAAATATCTCCAGACATCAACAACACTGGATAACTAGGAAATGAGGCCCAATGTCAAAATCCTGAAGTATCCCTTTAATTAACCTAATTATTCTTTTAGGTAAGACATTTATTTTAAAGCCAAACATACAGCTTCCTTAAACATATTAAGTTGTTACGGTATATTGAATATTATTACAAAGTTGAGGGTGTGTATTAAAATATTAAAATCTGGAAAAGAAAAAAACCTTTATGAAAAACGCTGGTCCAGATGGATAGAGTGGATATCTAGTATTGTTGTTTCTTTTTTTTCTATAGAAATGCAAAGTATTCCATTTGAAGAGAAATGTGCCTCTGACTACTTTTTGTTTTGTTTTTATGTCTTGTCGATGTCTGTTGTCCTGTCCTGTACGTTTTTAACTTGACATAATAATATATTTTTTAAAGTCAGGGAGGCGCGGCGTGTTTTCTGCTCCTCGGGGCCAGTCCGGACCGGCTCAGGATCCGGGGCACGTTCCACTTCAGATCAGGCCCCGACACGACGGGGCGCATACTTTCCCCTCACTCTGTCTGTCTGTCTGTCTGACTGTCTGACTCCCCTCTCCCCTAAACACATCCTGCAGGTGAAGGTGCACTATAACCGTGAGCTTCAGAGCCGGGGCAGAGTGAACCCGGTGCAGGGGCGGAGCTAGAAAAAACATCTGGGGCGGCAACACATTTTATTTATTTGTTTAATCTTTAGTTTTCTTTGCGTTCACGTGACATCCCCACATTCTAAAGAGTTTTAAGTGGCTGAACAATCCACACTACTCACAAGTTTGACAGTTTTTACCCTGAGCACCGCTAAAGTAAAGTGTGATTAATCCGATTAATGGCCTTAAAGTGCATATGACAGGTTTTAATGCTCTTGAAAATATGACTTATTTAGATGGATCACATCAGTTGCATAGTTATCATTTTTTCAGTGAAGCAGCAATTTTAATGAAGAAATGTTGGGCATAATTTGAATTTTTAAGGAAGTGAAAACATAAACATCACAAAAATGCTCAAACTAAAGAAAACTGGGAATAATCTGAAATATAATCGTGTTAACTGTGTTTTAGCAAAAATTGACCTTAATTAATCTGAATTCATCAAAACAAAAGGTCTCAGCTCTCATGAAAACATAATGGCAGAAAACCTGCAGTACATTTCCCCCTCATATTTAGGTCTGTAATCTACAGCAAAGGTTTCAAATCGATATCACTAATGTAAATGTTTTTAATATTCACCTGCAGAGTCTCGCCGTTAGAAAGAGAACAGAGTCAGTGTGGAGATGTAAACCTCAGAGTTTGTGGGAAAATGCACAAAAAAACGTTTTTGAAATGACAATAAATTCCCCAAATGTATTGAAGAAAGTTAAAGTTCTTTCTTCTTTATTTTGAACATGTGAGCAACACAACACACCTTTACAAGATTACAGACATAAAGGCTGTTACAAATCAAAAAGACAAAATATACAAGGGCACATGTTCCAAAAAGGAGTGAGGAGAAGTTAAACTTATTTAGCCCCACCCCCTGTTCCAAGCACAGTTAATAACATACATTTCCTGTTCCTATATAGAGTTTCTCAAAACTCAAAGAGAATAAATAAATAGTAATAATAAGATAACTTTTTTTTAATGAAATAGAAGACACACACATGTGACGAATCACTTAGAATCTTTAAATTCTGTTGTCTCATATTTCAATAAAATGTTTTCTCTATATTTCTTCTTGAACTGAATCAGACTTGAGCATTGTTTTAGATCTGAGCTAAATCATTCCATAATTTGGCACCGGTAATGGAAACACAAACACTTTTCATAGTTGATTTGAATTGTTGTATTGTAAGTTTATGGTCATCAGCACTCCTGAGGCTGTACACATGTTGTTGTGTGAGAAAATGTTTTTGTATATTGTTTGGTAAGTATTCTGCTGTACTCTAAACATTATTTGGGCTGTTTGATAATCTACAAGGTCAACAAGTTTAATGACTTTTGATTCCAGGAACAGTTTTGTATGATCTAGATAATCGGATTTGTTTCCGGTTATTTCAGCACAATAACTTAGATAAGGTAATACCAGTGAACAATACAAAATATGAAGAGATTTATGATTATACAAATGTTTCTTGATATTTTATTCCCAATATGTTCTATATGAAGTTGATTCAGTGTTAGTGAGATTAGAGATGATTTGTTACTGAACCAAAAAGTACAAGTACAAGTAAAAAGTACAAATTGTAGGTACTTTTACTTTTACAGGCTCTACTTTACTTTAGAGCCTGTATCTGTACTTTCTACTCCACTACATCATTTTAAAAGTGACGTCTCTACGATGAACTGGTTTAGTCCCAGTTTAGACCTGGTTTGATTCAAATGAAAAAAATCCTGCACATTAAACTCTTAAATACTTTTACTTTACTTAAAGTACATTTTACTCTGCATACTGTTATACGTTTACTTAAGTAACTTATGGTCCTGTATCTGCACTTTTACTTCTTCACCACTGCCCAAAGCGTTTATAATCACGCACATTAAACCTGTATACTTTGTGTCCAATCAAACATAAAACGACATAAACCAAATAAAACGTAAGAGTTTGTCGTTTAAATCATTTTGAATAACGTCGCTTTTCCCCGCAGGAGATCTGGAACAATTCGTGCGTAAAAAACAACCCCGTCTGAAATCCCACTTAATCCTCCGTACCAGCGCGTACCTGTCGTAGCGCTGTCCGCTGCTCCAGGCGCTCCACACGGGCAGCAGCGCCAGCCACAGCCGGGGGAACATGCTCCACGGCCGGCTCTCAGCAGCAGCAGCTCCCGGGGGTAAAGCGTCAGCGCCGTCCGCGACTCAACGGCATCGTAATGACGCGACTTTACGCACCGCGGAAAAAGAGTCAAGACGCGCGCGGAGAGTGACGAAACCGCGTCGATGTTAGAGAGAGATTAGTCCAAGTTTATCCAAGTTTATCCAAGTTTCACAGAAGAGTAAGAGACGAGGCTGCGAGGAGGAAACACGTGCGTAAAAGTGTCAAATCCGAGGAGAGAGTGAGTGATATTTCACCCTCAGGACAGAAACAACTCTCTCTCCCCTCCCTCTTCTCTCTCTCTTTCTGCAGATGTTGAGTTAAAAACAGACCTGGTGTAACTCACACGGAGGCAGAGGAGTTAAATAACACCACGAGCTGAAAATAAACCATCTGGCCCACGCAGATAAAGTACAGTCGCTTTTGGGCCATTATCAAATTATGGGCAATAACCGGTCCCTGCACTTCCCAGCCCTGAAAATGAAATATAAAAAAAATCAACAATGCAGTAAAACAAAAACATATTAAATTGAGCACCACATGACACCAGGTAATTTCAGATCTTATTGTTGCAGTTTTACTTTTTATCTCACTTTGAATGTCCAGTGTTGAAACCCCAGTGTCCCCGACCCCATTGTCACACCTTTGTGCAGTTAAAGGGAATATTTACAATAAATCTATAAATATTTTTCTTGCCAATTCCAAACAAACAGAATAGACTTCAATAATCTGCAGATCTTATCTGAAAAATCACAACTATTAATTAAAATACTTAAGAAAATCTCTGTCCCTCAGTTTGTGTCATTGGTGTTATCAGCACCAATGACCAATGACCAATCCTTTCCAGGATGTTTAAGGTTAAAAAAAGATGTGAAGAAATAATTTTCTGGTCTGACTAAGTTAAAGCCTAATCCTGGGAAATATAAAGGACATATTTTCCTCACTAAGAACAAAAAGTAACTTTAAAATGTGACTTTTTACTGTGGGTCATTCTGAAATGTCACTGGTGTTACGGCTGTGTTAAAACCTCCGCCTCCAGGGCTGGATGAGGCGCGTCCCTGTCCTCCGGGGGGCGCTCTGTCAGACGGAGGTATGTGCGTGTCCTCAGGCTCGCACTGTACTTCCTCCACCTTTACAGTAAGGACATGTTTGCACCTGCAGAGGAATGAGCCGTCCCTCAGAGGCTGGGACTGTCAGGAGCAGAGACTGAGGCAGGTGAACGCTCTGTTTACAGTGAACACTGAAACACGGCGCTCACTCTCTCCTCTGTGTTTGGATTTCAGCCACGCGTCGAGGCGGAGGTGAAGTCAGTCTGTGTCTGAGCCCACCCCTGATCCTGACTGTCCCGGCAGAGGAGTTAAAGAGCAACTAAACACCAAATCAAGTTTTTTTTACTGATCAACTGTCTCAATGGGTGTCTCATAGTGTTGTCTACTGGTCCCTGACATTATTCTGACATTATAGCACAAACATGTGTCAAATCCTAACTTTGGCCTGAAAACGAATGGGTTGCGCCCCTTCAGGTAAACTCTGCTACTAAATTAGAATTTCCTGATTGGCTGGAGACGTGTCCACGGCCTCCACAGAACGTCATAAGCTGCACCAGCTCCACACATCGTCATCAGGTGCTGCCCATTGTCCGCCTGTCCCCTGTACTGTGGTTTATAACCAAGTCCCTCCCACGTAATCAGTCTGCTGTGATTGTGCCAATGCAAAGGCCCACACACTCACCCCCGCATGTCACCCCAAACTTCAGAGACGCCTCTTTCACAGCAATTTTTGACTTTTGTTTGTGGGTGGGGAAAGGCTTTGGCACACCCGTTTAGGTACTCTTTAAAGTTGCCCCAGTGGCTTTGGGTCAAATGCAGAGAATCAGTTTCCCTGCGGGGGTTAATGAAGCCTATAGACATGAATTCAGCCTATCAGTGCAAAGCCACTTAAGTCGCAGCCAATCATTGCCCAGGGTCTTGCGTTTAAGCTCCAGAGTCATGGCTCGCTTCCCTGCTGTGCTGCGACCCACCTCCACCCCTCCACCACCACTACATCCTTCACCTGTGTCCCAGACCACCAGCAGTCAGGGCCGACGGCGACTGACAACGGCCCCGGACTCTGACCAGCCACTTACTGTGCATTTTCTCCAGTTCGGCTTTACCCAAATCTAAAAGCTTCTGGACTGGAGAGCAACAGTGTAACGCCTCATTTGAAAGCTAAGACCTACAAAACGTTTTGTCACATTGTCGCCGTGTTTTTGTCACATTTTTTTGCCACATTTTTGTTGCTTTTTCAGTGGTTGTTGTCATGTTTTCTCCATGTTTTCTTGTCACTTTTATGTTGCATTTTTGTTGCTTTTCCGGCACGTTTTTGTTCTGTTTCATCCTCGTTTTCATGCTATTTTGATGCTTTTCTTTTCAGCTTGTAGATTTGGGTAAAGCTCGGTCAAGGCGGGGGTAAGAGGTTGAGGAGAACATTGAGAGGCCAGACCAGTGGCTCTTCTGTGCTCTTCCAGAATACAGGACATACTTGTCCAGGCTCCGGGGGAAACATCCTTAACTTCACTACCAAAGTATTTCTGTCAGTAAATCTTTGTAATCACTGCTTTTGTCTCTGAGCCCGTCCAGGTTGAAATAAAGCATAACTTAAGTCACTTCCAACAGTCAACAGGGCAGCATTGGACAGTGCTCATGCCTCACAGCAAGAAGGACCGGGCCTCACCGTGTCTGAGGCGGCCTCCTGTTTCCGTGAGTGAGTGAATGATGATGGTTGAAATAAAGATGAGTATATTTGCACATATGTAAAATGTTGTTGATGCTTCTTCTTCTATAAGTGTAAAAAAAACTTGTCTCATGGATATACTGTAGGCTTCTTTCATGATGTTCCAAATGTGATCATTCCAGTCGAAGCAGAGACACAGGTTTGTAAAGAAATGTTTCCCTTGATCGTTATCTGGAAGTGATTCACAAACCTGAACATTCATCTTATGCTGAAAGTCCTTTTAGTTTCTCAGATCCAGTCTTGACAGTGCAGTTCTCGCGTCCTCCTCCAGGCGGCAGTATTCTGTCAGCTCTGAGTCTCTCTCTCTCTCTCCTCGTCCTCTGAATAAAAATCAGTTTATTTGGAATAATCCTCAGATCAGAGACATCAGGGACATGGAGCCACGGACGCTGCTCTGGGTCAGATTTTCACTTTAAAAAATATTTACTCCATTTTTCTTTTTCAAATCATTTAGTTTCATTTCATTTTATAGTTCATCTCTTCTTATCCCACTATTATTGATATATTCTACATATTCTCCTCATATTATTGTTGTTATTTCGGTTTATGTGACTGTTCTAATGTGGTTTTCATGTGTTTCTGTGTAAATGTGTTTCCAGGTGTTTCTCTGCTCGGCGTCGCTCTGTGTGGCACGACCTGGACAACAGCGAGTACGACTGTTGGCCCTCGACAAACCCGACGAGTTCAACATGATCCACTGCGGAGGTGAGATGATATTTATTAAACATATCTACATGCGGAGGTGAGAACGATATTTAACATATCTACACTGTGGAGGTGAGAACTGATTATTATAAAAATATTCTACACTGTGGAGGAGCCTGATATTTATAAAAAATATCGTACACTGTGGGGAGATCTGTTTTATAAACTATCTTACCTATGGAGGTGGATGATATTTTATAAACAATCTACACTGCGGAGTGAACTGATTTATAAAACACATTACACTGTGAGTAGACATGAATATTTATAAAACATAGCTACACTGCGATGAGACTGATATTTATAAAACGATCTTACACTGCGGAGTGAGATGATATTATAGAAAACTATCTTCATGCGGAGGGACTTATATGGTATAAAACTTCTACAACTGTGAGAGGTGCGAGATATTATAATGAATATCTACACTGTGGAGTGTATCTGATATTTTAAAAACACATCTAACTGTGGAGGTGAGACGGATTTATAAAAACATATTCACTGCGGAGGTGAGATGATATTATATAAAAAAAATCACTGCGGAGTGAGACTGCTTATTTATAAACACATCTACACGGTGGGTGAGATATATGTTATTAATACAATCTACCTGCGGAGGGTAGACTGATATTTATAAAACTATCTCATCGGGTATGATGATATTTATAAAACATATCTACATGTGGAGTGAGATAGAGATTTATAAACATAGTACACTGGGTAGACTGTATTTATAAGAAAACATATCTACACTGTGAGTGAGACTTGAGTTTAGAAAAAACATTATTCACATGCGAGGTGAGACTGTATCTTAAAAATATCGTACCACCGCGGTGTTGAGATGAATATTTATAAAACATATTCTACATGCGGAGGTGAGGTGATATTTATAAAACTATCTACCACTGCGGAGTGAGACTGTATTTATAAAAAACAATCTTGCACTCGAGTGAGACTGATATTTATAAAAACATATCTACACTGTGGAGGTGAATTTAATTTAAACACATCTACACTCGGAGTGAGACTGATATTATAAACATATCTAACTGTGGCAGTGGACTGTATTTATTAAAAAACACATCTACATCTGCGGATGGTGAGACTGATATTTATAAAAAACACATCTACACTGCCGGAGGTGAGACTGATATTTATTAAAAACATATCTACACTGTGGAGGTGAGGACTGTATATAAAAAACACATATCTACACTGCGGAGGTGAGACTGATATTTATAAAAACACATCTACACTGCGGAGGTGAGACTGATATTTATAAAAACACATCTACACTGCGGAGGTGAGGGGACTGATATTTATAAAAACATATCTACCACTGTGGAGGTGAGACTGATATTTATAAAAACATATCTACACTGGGAGGTGAGACTGATATTTATAAAAATACATATCTACACTGTGGAGGTGAGACTGATATTTATAAAAACACATCTACACTGCGGAGGTGAGACTGATATTTATAAAACATATCTACACTGTGGAGGTGAGACTGATATTTATAAAAACATATCTACACTGGGAGGTGAGACTGATATTTATAAAAAACATATCTACACTGTGGAGGTGAGACTGAATTTATAAAAACATATCTACACTGTGGAGGTGAGACTGATATTATAAAAAACAATCTACACTGTGGAGGTGAGACTGATATTATAAAAACACATCTACACTGTGGAGGTGAGACTGATATTTTATTAAAAAACATATCTACACTGCGGAAGTGAGACTGATATTTATAAAAACACATCTACACTGTGGAGGTGAGACTGATATTTATAAAAACATATCTACACTGCGGAGGTGAGACTGATATTTATAAAAACACATCTACACTGTGGAGGTGAGACTGATATTTATAAAAACACATCTACACTGTGGAGGTGAGACTGATATTTATAAACACATATCTACACTGCGGAGGTGAGACTGATATTATAAAAACATATCTACACTGTGGAGGTGAGACTGATATTTATAAAAACATATCTACACTGTGGAGGTGAGACTGATATTTATAAAAACATATCTACACTGTGGAGGTGAGACTGATATTTATAAAAACATATCTACACTGCGGAGGTGAGACTGATATTTATAAACACATATCTACACTGCGGAGGTGAGACTGATATTTATAAAAACACATCTACACTGCGGAGGTGAGACTGATATTATAAAACACATCTACACTGTGGAGGTGAGACTGATATTTATAAAAACATATCTACACTGCGGAGGTGAGACTGATATTTATAAAACACATCTACACTGCGGAGGTGAGACTGATATTTATAAAACACATCTACACTGTGGAGGTGAGACTGATATTTATAAAAAACATATCTACACTGTGGAGGTGAGACTGATATTTATAAAAACATATCTACACTGTGGAGGTGAGACTGATATTTATAAAAACATATCTACACTGTGGAGGTGAGACTGATATTTATAAAAAACACATCTACACTGTGGAGGTGAGACTGATATTTATAAAAACATATCTACACTGCGGAGGTGAGACTGATATTTATAAAAACATATCTACACTGTGGAGGTGAGACTGATATTTATAAAAACATATCTACACTGTGGAGGTGAGACTGATATTTATAAAAACACATCTACACTGCGGAGGTGAGACTGATATTTATAAAAACACACATCTACACTGTGGAGGGTGAGACTGAATATATTTATAAAAACATATCTACACTGCGGAGGTGAGACTGATATTTATAAAAACACATCTACACTGTGGAGGTGAGACTGATATTTTATAAAAACACATCTACACTGCGGAGGTGAGACTGATATTTATAAAAACATATCTACACTGTGGAGGTGAGACTGATATTTATAAAAAACACATCTACACTGTGGAGGTGAGACTGATATTTATAAAAACACATCTACACTGTGGAGGTGAGACTGATATTTATAAAAACACATCTACACTGCGGAGGTGAGACTGATATTTATAAAAACACATCTACACTGTGGAGGTGAGACTGATATTTATAAAAACATATCTACACTGTGGAGGTGAGACTGATATTTATAAAAACACATCTACACTGTGGAGGTGAGACTGATATTTATAAAAAACATATCTACACTGTGGAGGTGAGACTGATATTTATAAAAACACATCTACACTGTGAGTGAGACTGAAAAAAAAAACAATCTACACTGTGGAGGTGAGACTGATATTTATAAAACACACATCTACACTGTGGAGGTGAGACTGATATTTATAAAAATCTACACTGTGAGTGAGACTATAATAAACTATCTACACTGTGGAGGTGAGACTGATATTTATTTAAAAAATAAAAAACATATCTACACTGCGGAGGTGAGACTGATATTTATAAAAACATATCTACACTGTGAGGTGAGACTGATATTTATAAAAACATATCTACACTGCGGAGGTGAGACTGATATTTATAAAAACATATCTACACTGCGGAGGTGAGACTGATATTTATAAAAAACACATCTACACTGTGGAGGTGAGACTGATATTTATAAAAACATATCTACACTGTGGAGGTGAGACTGATATTTATAAAAACACATCTACACTGTGGAGGTGAGACTGATATTTATAAAAACATATCTACACTGTGGAGGTGAGACTGATATTTATAAAAACATATCTACACTGCGGAGGTGAGACTGATATTTATAAAAACATATCTACACTGCGGAGGTGAGACTGATATTTATAAAAACATATCTACACTGTGGAGGTGAGACTGATATTTATAAAAACATATCTACACTGTGGAGGTGAGACTGATATTTATAAAAACATATCTACACTGTGGAGGTGAGACTGATATTTATAAAAAACATATCTACACTGTGGAGGTGAGACTGATATTTATAAAACATATCTACACTGTGGAGGTGAGACTGATATTTATAAAAACATATCTACACTGTGGAGGTGAGACTGATATTTATAAAAACACATCTACACTGCGGAGGTGAGACTGATATTATAAAAACATATCTACACTGTGGAGGTGAGACTGATATTTATAAAACATATCTACACTGCGGAGGTGAGACTGATATTTAATAAAAACATATCTACACTGTGGAGGTGAGACTGATATTTATAAAAACATATCTACACTGCGGAGGTGAGACTGATATTTATAAAAACACATCTACACTGTGGAGGTGAGACTGATATTTATAAAAACATATCTACACTGCGGAGGTGAGACTGATATTTATAAAAACATATCTACACTGTGGAGGTGAGACTGATATTTATAAAAACACATCTACACTGCGGAGGTGAGACTGATATTTATAAAAACACATCTACACTGCGGAGGTGAGACTGATATTTATAAAAAACATATCTACACTGCGGAGGTGAGACTGATATTTATAAAAACATATCTACACTGCGGAGGTGAGACTGATATTTATAAAACATATCTACACTGGAGTGAGACTATATTTAAAACATATCTACACTGGGAGGTGAGACTGATATTTATAAAAACATATCTACACTGTGGAGGTGAGACTGATATTTATAAAAACACATCTACACTGTGGAGGTGAGACTGATATTTATAAAAACACATCTACACTGTGGAGGTGAGACTGATATTATAAAAACATATCTACCACTGTGGAGGTGAGACTGATATTTATAAAAACACATCTACACTGCGGAGGTGAGACTGATATTATAAAAACACATCTACACTGCGGAGGTGAGACTGATATTTATAAAAACATATCTACACTGCGGAGGTGAGACTTATATTTATAAAAACATATCTACACTGCGGAGGTGAGACTGATATTTATAAAAACATATCTACACTGTGGAGGTGAGACTGATATTTATAAAAACACATCTACACTGCGGAGGTGAGACTGATATTTATAAAAACATATCTACACTGTGGAGGTGAGACTGATATTTATAAAAACACATCTACACTGTGGAGGTGAGACTGATATTTATAAAAACACATCTACACTGTGGAGGTGAGACTGATATTTATAAAAACACATCTACACTGTGGAGGTGAGACTGATATTTATAAAAACATATCTACACTGCGGAGGTGAGACTGATATTTATAAAAACACATCTACACTGGGAGGTGAGACTGATATTTATAAAAACACATCTACACTGCGGAGGTGAGACTGATATTTATAAAAACATATCTACACTGCGGAGGTGAGACTGATATTTATAAAAACATATCTACACTGCGGAGGTGAGACTGATATTTATAAAAAATCTACATATAGATAACGATAACATCTACACTGCGGAGGTGAGACTGATATTTATAAAAACATCTACACTGGGAGTGAGACTGATATTTATAAAACACATCTACACTGTGGAGGTGAGACTGATATTATAAAAACACATCACACTGGGAGGTGAGATATATTATAAAAACACATCTACACTGTGGAGGTGAGACTGATATTTATAAAAACACATCTACACTGTGGAGGTGAGACTGATATTTATAAAAACACATCTACACTGTGGAGGTGAGACTGATATTTATAAAAACACATCTACACTGTGGAGGTGAGACTGATATTTATAAAAAACATCTACACTGTGGAGGTGAGACTGATATTTATAAAAACACATCTACACTGTGGAGGTGAGACTGATATTTATAAAAACACATCTACACTGTGGAGGTGAGACTGATATTTATAAAAACACATCTACACTGTGGAGGTGAGACTGATATTTATAAAAACACATCTACACTGTGGAGGTGAGACTGATATTTATAAAAACACATCTACACTGGGAGGTGAGACTGATATTTATAAAAACACATCTACACTGTGGAGGTGAGACTGATATTTATAAAAACACATCTACACTGTGGAGGTGAGACTGATATTTATAAAAAACAATCTACACTGTGGAGGTGAGACTGATATTTATTAAAAAACACATCTACACTGTGGAGTGAGACTGATATTTATAAAAACATATCTACACTGTGGAGGTGAGACTGATATTTATAAAAACATATCTACACTGTGGAGGTGAGACTGATATTTATAAAAACATATCTACACTGTGGAGGTGAGACTGATATTTATAAAAACTATCTACACTGTGGAGGTGAGACTGATATTTATAAAAACATTAATTAGTGAATGATATTTATAAAAATATCTACACGGATAAAATATAAAAACATATCTACACTGTGGAGGTGAGACTGATATTATAAAAACACATCTACACTGTGGAGGTGAGACTGATATTTATAAAAACACATCTACACTGCGGAGGTGAGACTGATATTTATAAAAACATATCTACACTACAAGGTGAGACTGATATACATTTATGTCCCGGACTTTGTCTGCTCTGGATAACCTCATTCTGATAAACGCTCTGAGGAGGAGACAGAAAAAGGAGCTGAATTTTGAGACTTTTGAGACAACACCGTGAAAATATGGCTCGGGTGTGATCGACTTTTTGATCGAAACGACCAAATGGCATTTTACTTCTGGTCTTCATCTCGTATAGATTGTTGAGAGCGTTTCATAATCTGGCCTTGAGGACTTTCAAGGACTTTATACTATTTGTTGACTCCAGCCGTTCATTTGGCTTCAGTAAAACCTTCAAAGTGGACAGAGCTGGTAGTTGTTCTGCTCTTGGACTTTGCATCAAGTCTTTTGAGCTTCTCTTTGTGGGTCAGGTTTTACAGGAGACGACACAGACTGGTCTCACTCATAGGGTGACCAGATTTTCCAACTAAAAACCTGGGACTATATTTGGGAATAGCCTGCAGGGGTTCCAAATCTAAGCTCTGAATGGGGAACTGGGGGTGGGATTTAATAAGTTATCTTCTTCCCACTCCCTTTCAGGTAGAAATGGATCATTTTATTTATATACTGTATATTTTTCCTTTTGTTACCATTGTTTGCCTGAAATAAATGAATAAATGAATGAAAAATGAAATGAATGAAACTGTCTTTACCCACGATGAATGGTAAAACTGTCAACGACTTATGACATGCACCAATCTGCATCCTGAATTGAGATTTTGAATTGGTTTACACTTGGTGATTGATACTCCCATGGGCCAAAGACATTCATTTTCAAGAGAACTATGCTATTTCAGGGACTACATTGGCTAAAACTGGGACAACTGGGACAGATTACGAGTAAAACTGGGACAAATCAATGGTTTTGGCAAAATCTATTGAGACATGGGACAAAGGACTCAAAACTGGACTGTCCCGGGTAAACTGGGACATCTGGTCACCAGTCTCAACATGTTATCGTCCTGCATTTCCCTTATGGAGCGATAAGTCGATATAGTGATTATCACGACGGGTCATTCACAACGTCAACACTGTGAAAAAGGCAAAAAGTGATCTGGCAAAATTTGGCCAAAGTAAATTTTTGTGAACCCTAATGTGCACATGCAAATATGTGTGTAAAGCACAACAACCCAGGTCAGGGCAATCAGCCATTTCACAAGGCAAAACAAGTTTAGTGTAAACAACAAGGACAATGACTTCTTCCTTCAGAGGTGAGGAAGAAGTTTCATGGATAAGAGGCGAAACAAAAACGTTACAGGTCTATGTCGTACGATGCAAAAACACACAGCAAAACACTGAGGTTAAAAAGGTGGTAACCTCATATAAAAATCAGGCAAATATTTTAAACCGACAAGAAGGTAAGACCACAAAATTGCCCACAAGGCTTTTAAAATACAATTAGTAAACAGTAGAAAGACATAGGGTGTTTATGTTTTTAGAGGTGGAAAACTGAGTGGAAGATATACTGTACATGTTAGTATTTTAAGACTTTTCCATCACAAAGGAAACTGTAAAGTCTGCACTTTACAGTGCAGGGGGGGGGGACATGCACAACGAGAGGCGTGTGTGAGTGTGTGTTTGAGTGGAGGAGACTTTGGGACAGTGTCATACGATTAAAAGAGGCCCATGTCCAGCTCTGATGAAGCTCGAGCCTAAATGTGCTAATACGACCTGACCCTGACTGAGATACGATACAAACCGATCACAAACAATGAGTCTCACATTCTGCCCTTGGATCAATGAAAATGTTGCTCCTGGTTTTGCATTGGTGGCATTAAGGGTTAGCCTCGCCGGCCAGTCACAAGATGGCCGCCACTACACGAGCCTCATGTCCACTTAAGAGTTTCGTTAAAGGTCTTTGTGTGCCGCAGGTCTGGAGATGGCCTGGGTCGAGCGCCCCCGGAGTCCATAAAGAGCGGCGAGGTCTTCAGCGTCACGTACACCGTCACCGCCCAGGACTCCTTCTACCAGTGGGCCGTGGACAACGGGATCTTCACTCACAGGTATTAAACTTACTGCTTCTACAAACTGGATCTTCAAATCTGAATCCGACCTCGATCCCGCAGCTCCATCGTGGACGCGGAGGCGGCGCGGCGTTTCTGCGAACACCTCGACTGTCCCTCCAACTGGAAAGACGCCGACGGAGAAAACTGCTGCATCCACCACGCCAACATCCACTCCTGCCCCATAGGATACATGGTACAGCAGGCGATCCAGGGGCCGAGAGGCAGACGGGGCGGGGGGTTCACGGCTGTGTCTGTGCAGGTCACGGAGAGCATCTGCGGACCGTGGATTCCTGACGACGGGAAGATCTTCACTCACACCATCTCCACCACCGGGAAGATGACGCAGACCAACTGGACCTCCAAGGCATGAGCTCACGTCACAAAGCGTTTACCTGACCTTTACATGTAGCACTGACTTTACAATATACATGCGTTTCCAATGATATCACGCAGAGTTCCGGCAGCCATTTTGAGCACCAAAGTAGAATTATGCAGTACTACAACATGTAACAATATCTCATCTCAGGATAAAAATGAAAGACAACTGATTGACAGTGGTAGTTTTATGTCCTCGTAATCATTGCTCATGAAGATAACAGTAAAAACACGGAACCAGAGACGCAGGTTTATGTGATATAAGCAGCAAATGTGTCACAGACGTAGCAGCTCTGTCTGTGGAGCTACAGCAGGATTTACTAAAGATCTGCTTCACTCTGAAGACTAAATTAACTCATCAAAGAGAAACAGAAAACCTTTCTCTGGGATTTTTACTGTCATGTCAATAGAGTCTCAGTCTGAGTCAGTGTTTAAGCTGCTTAAGATGTTAGCATGCTACCAGTTAGCAACTGTCAACCAACTGTCATTGGCTTCAACACAATAAACACATGTGTGTCTCACATATACGAACACTGAGGAAATACTACAGTAACAGCTCAGCTCTGACCTCTGTCACATGTTGTATCCAAGGCTAGATGTTTGTGGTTCAGGGCTTTCCCTTGGAGAGGTCAGAGCTGAGCTGTTAAAGCTAAATGCTAACTGGTAGAATGCATGCTACCAGTTAGCATTTAGCTAACATCTTGAGCAGCTTAAACACTGACTCACTGGTTATATCACATAAACGTGCGTCTCTGGTTCCGTGTTTTAACTGTTATCTTTTTGAGCAATGATTACGAGTAAATAAATGCCACTGTCAATCAGTTGTCTTTCATTTTCATTCTGAGATGAGATATTGTTACATGTTGTAGTACTGCATAATTCTACTTCGGTAATCAAAATGGCCGCCATAACAACAAAAGTCACATGACTGAAAAGCATGTATACTACAGGACAAACTAATTTTACTTAATTAGAAAACACAGATCAGGCAAGAATATACGCGCTGCATGAGGACGTTTGCTCTGACGAGGAGCGGGAGTATGCGGTTAAAAAATTCAGGCTCCAGCCCTGTGTATCTTTCCCCTCTCTCTCTCTGCGGCCTAACTTTCTGTCGGGGCATCTGAACTTATATTTGCTGATGATTGTTTTACGTTTTGCCTAATGAATGAACAGAGCACGATGCCCTGATCGTGAGCCACGTTGGCTCATATTTCTTTTGCTCCTCTTCCTCATTGTTCTCATTGAATAAGGCCTGTCTTTTTGGTCAAAAGCCCGGTGATTCTGATTAGTGTCTTTAGAAGTGTCCTGTGTCTCCTGCAGGTGGTGCTGTTCCACCCGGGCCTCACGTCACTGATCGCCCACATCAGAGTGGGGCAAATGCAGGTGGCGCTAGAAGCCAAGAGCACCGTGCTGCCCGCTGAAAGTACGTACCCTCATTAGCAGTTAAAGTGTATTTTGACCAGGGATGGGAACCTCTGGGTTCCTCATGATTCGATACGAAACGCGATACATGGCTTACGATAACGATTATCTCACGATACGCCGATACTGCGATAATCAATATATTGCACAAAAATAATCTACGAACATCACGATTAAAAAAAAAACTGCTACTTTTAACCTTTATTTTAACATATTACATATTATTCATACATTTCTTTTCATGTGCTTTGTACCACTTTTATAAATGATCCCTGACTTACTCACTGAAAATTGTTAATTTACATTTAAATAAACAAGAAACCACAGTCCAAAAAGGAATAAATCAACCCCAAATTAATCTTATTTATAATTATAAAAACTATCATTATAAGTAATTTATTTGTGTGACAGTGTTTGGTCCAAGTGCTTAGTGCTGCCCCCTGCTGGTCTGACTGAATTATTGATCATTATTGGCCTTTATTGACTGTGAAAACAGTGGAGCACTGCTACCTCATTAATATGCATGACGTTGCTCATTAATATGCATGACGTCATCAAAAGTATCGATATCAGAATAAAAAGTATCGGTATTGTATTGTCCCGCAAAATATACAGTATATCGGAAAATCGATATATTGTCACTCTCCTAATATTGACGTCACATAAATGAATCCTGTTTGTCTCAGTCTGCGGCGACGGCGTGTGCGAGGGGGCGGAGCTCTGCCGCACCTGTCCCGCTGACTGTGGGGAGTGTCCCATGAGCCCCGCGACCAAAGTGGCCATCGGGCTCCCGCTGGGCCTGCTCTGCACCTGCTGCGCCGCCCTGTGCTCCGTGAGTCTGTCTGTAACACATACTGTGCATACACTGGGGGCGAGGGAGAGGCTGAGGAGGCTGTGCTCTCTGCTGCAGTGGCTCTGGTACCAGAAACAGAAGCTGCTCTGGGACGAGAGCTGGATCATCGACTTCTCCCACATTAAACAAGGTACAGCCGCCGAGAATGAAGACGCTGGGTCAATGTGGAGATTTATCAGAGTAAAAAACATAAATAAACCAAACTCTCTCTTCACGATGTTTATTTATGACGTTTTGTCGTTTTGAGCCGGAGATTTATCCAGGAAGTAACTCCAACATGTCTTTCCCACCCTTATTCATTCACAAGTACTGACATGTTTGGTATCCTCGTGTAGCAGGAAAGGCTGTGACCGAGATGACGCTGTAATCCAAATATGGTCATTTCCTTTGTGGGAGACAGCAGCGGCTAAAGACGGGAGAAATACAGTATACACAGGGCACATGTGCAGACAAAGGGACTAAACTTTAGGGCCGTTTTTATTCCACTCTTTCAGAAACACATTTGGAAGCTTTTCTCAGAGGGATTATTTTTATTCCTGCCTCATGTATTGAGCTTTGAACCCCATAACCAAGGAAAATGTTTTGTATTTTCTGTTATTTTTTTCTCTTATGAATAGCTTGATCAAAAACTGGATCCAAAGTCTTTGTAACTATCCATCCATCCATCCATCCATCCATCCATCCATCCATCCATCCATCCATCCATCCATCCATCCATCCATCCATCCAACCATCCATCCATCCAACCATCCATCCATCCGTCCAACCATCCAACAAACCATCCAACCATCCATCCAACCATCCAGCCGTCCAACCGTCCATCCATCCATCCAACCATCCATTCATCCAACCATCCATCCATCCATCCATCCATCCAACCATCCATCCATCCAACCATCCATCCATCCATCCATCCATCCAACCATCCATCCATCCATCCATCCATCCATCCATCCAACCATCCATCCATCCATCCATCCAACCATCCATCCATCCATCCATCCACATCCATCCATCCAACCATCCAACCATCCATCCATCCATCCATCCAACCATCCATCCATCCAACCATCCATCCATCCTCCAACCATCCAACCATCCAACCATCCATCCAACCATCCACCTCCAACCTCCATCCATCCATCCAACCATCCACATCCAACCATCCATCCATCCATCCATCCATCCAACCATCCATCCATCCAACCATCCATCCAACCATCCATCCATCCATCCATCCATCCATCCAACCATCCATCCATCCATCCATCCATCCAACCATCCATCCATCCAACCATCCATCCAACCATCCATCCATCCATCCAACCATCCAACCATCCATCCATCCATCCAACCATCCATCCATCCATCCATCCATCCAACCATCCATCCATCCATCCATCCATCCATCCATCCAACCATCCATCCATCCATCCATCCAACCATCCATCCATCCATCCATCCATCCATCCATCCATCCATCCAACCATCCATCCATCCATCCATCCAACCATCCATCCATCCAACCATCCATCATCCATCCATCCAACCATCCAACAAACCATCCAACCATCCATCCAACCATCCACTCCAACCGTCCATCCATCCATCAACCATCCATCCAACCATCCATCCATCCAACCATCCATCCAAATCCAGCCTCCAACCGTCCATCCATCCATCCAACCATCCATTCATCCAACCATCCATCCATCCATCCATCCAACCATCCATCCATCCAACCATCCATCCATCCATCCATCCATCCATCCACATCCATCCATCCAACCATCCATCCATCCATCCATCCATCCATCCATCCATCCATTCAACCGTCCATTCATCCATCCAACCGTCCATCCATCCATCCAACCGTCCAACCATCCATCCACATCCATCCATCCATCCAACCATCCAACCATCCAACATCCGTCCATCCGTCCAACATCCAACAAACCATCCACCATCCATCCAACCATCCAGCCGTCCATCCATCCATCCATCAACCATCCATCCATCCATCATCCATCCATTCAACCGTCCATCCATCCATCCAACCGTCCAACCATCCATCCAACCATCCATCCATCCAACCATCCATCCAACCATCCATCCATCTTCTTCCACTTGTCCGTTGCCGGGTCGTGGGGGCAGCTGTTGGAGCTGCACCAGCCCCTATGGCTCCTCCTGCAGGTGGTGGGTCCACAGAAGGACGGCCTCATGGTTCTAACCGGGCCTGTTGGTCTCTCATAAGGGGCTTCTGAACTGCTCTTTGTCTGACCCGTCACCTAGGACCTGTTTGCCATGGGAGACCCTACCAGGGGCACGAAGCCCCCGACAACAGAGCTCCAGGATCATTCAGGCTCAAACCCCTCCACCACGTTAAGGTGTTGGTTCCAGGAAGGGTCTTTGTAACTTATATGTCACAAAATAAAACCATTCAAACCTGGCTCTATCCGTGATGTGAGCAGTTTCCCTGTTGACCTGCAGCGCCTCTTAACCGTGTTTCAGACGTGTGCTTGTCCTCAGAGCACGGCGGCCGCTTGACGATGGGCAGCATCCTGAGTGCTCCTCCGGGGAACAACGAGAGCAACAGCAGCCGATTGACGGCCCTCAGCTCCTGCACAGGCCCCGGGCCCCGCCGGGCCGCCTTCACCTGCACCGGAGTCTAGTAACAAACGCTTTTACTCAATACGCTATCATCAGTGGAAGTTTTCAGCCTTGGGTCGTTCAGATGTGTATGGCTTGTTTATAATTCTTCATCTTTTCCTGTTTCAGTGACGGTCGAACAGTTGCCATAAAGAAAATTCAAACCAAGTCGTTCTCTCTGTCCAAAACCATTCGGCAGGAGGTCAAACAAGTCCGGTAACAGGAAAACCCTCAGTCTCTGCGTGTATTTCTCCTCAGATTCCGCTAATAAGAGTAACAATGTCATGTTTTTAGCGAGCTGGATCACCCCAACCTGTGCAAGTTCATCGGCGGCTGTGTGGAGCTGCCCAATGTGGCCATCGTCACCGAGTACTGCCCCAAAGGGAGTCTGAACGATGTGCTGCTGAACGACGAGATCCCGCTCAACTGGGGCTTCAGGTTTCCTTCGCCATGGACATTGCCAGAGGGATGTCCTACCTGCACCAGCACCGGCTCTGCCACGGGCGCCTCAAGTCCCTCAACTGTGTCCTGGACGACCGCTGGGTCAGCAAGATCACGGGTAACTGCGGACGGAACTGTTTAATGCCATGCACTACAGGCGACTACTCTCTTTTCAGGCCGCGCAGAGAAACGGTGCAGTGTTGACGTGTCGGAGCAAATGAACATTGGACATTTTATTCAAATCAATCTACTAAACATCAGATTTTAGCGGTGAACATTTTTCCTCGTTCTCCACTTAATAAATGGACTTCGTGCTCGACCAGAAGAGGTCAATTGAGGTTTATTACAGCAGCACTGAGAGCGGTCTCTAATGGAAGCCTCACATTCATTTCCTCATTTACATTGTGCTGCCTTGTGTTCTTCCTTCAGCATTATAGGCTCTCACAGGTCAAACTAAAACCTTTATTAACCCCATCGTGAGCTAAACAATGTTCGTGTCTCAAGAGAAAGAGATGTAGCTACAGCCGGTCCCGCTGTGGAGCGGATCGGCACTCGCTCGGCCGTAATTTATTGGGTTCATAATGTTAGCTTGCAGATCCAATAACATAAAGTAAAACTAAAAGTTGTACCTTCAGTATCTTTCCTGTTCTCTAATTCAGTCCCGATCTTTCGGCTCATCAATAATGTGTAAAATCAAATTTTGTATATTTGTAAGGTTTCTGCTAAATAAAGAAAGTTAATCTTAAAAAAAAAAAACCTTTTCCATAAAACAAAGCAGGGGGCGCTGTTACAACCCGGTTCTGCTAGATTAAAAGTTGCAACAAAAAACAAGATGTAAAATGGATGAAGTTGTAATTTAATAAAAGGAGTGTAAAAGGTAAATTTAACAAAGGGGAAACAAAACACTCAACCAAAAGGGGAAATTTACAATAATTACAAAGAGGTTAACAAAAGCGTAACCAAACTAAAACAACAAAAGGGGATCAACAACAAAGTTAGGCCTAAACAACTACCAATAAGAGTCATGACTCAATAAACGGTCTCTCGATCCCACGTCACATATAGTGAACATTCCAAGAAGAGACACAAACTTAACTCAAGTGGTCCCTACACACACACAAAGTCATTAACATTAATGACACAAACGGGACACAAACGGACACAGACACAAAACAGACACAAAGGCGTACTGGTCACTAAGACCAGCAGCCCCGAATGGTCCATGGTGTGGGCTTATATAGGCGTGGCTGCAGCAGGAGGTTGATTGGGGCTAGGTGTTCCGATACCGCACCAATCAGGACCAGGGACGAGCAGCCAACCAGAACCGAGCATGAAACGAGTCCTCCAATCCCAGACCAGGGCTCACAAAGCAGGGTTTCCATGGAGGACAAAGGGACATTAGCACTACACAAACGGAACCAACAAAAGGGAGGGAGACTGGAGGCCTGGGGCCGTAACAGGCGCACTATCACGGTGGATCTGCTGTGCCTCCCGGTCTGTAGCTTTCCCCTCCTCCAAACAGTGCATATGTCATTTCTTCAGATCAAACAGATTAATGAGCAGAATAAAGAAAAGCAAACTGGACACAACGGGAAAGCACAGTCCGTTTTGGAAGAAAGACTGTTCCTCATTTTGCGCATTGTGAAGAAGCTTTGAATCTTGTCGTTCCAGATTTCGGTCTGAGGACGTTCCGGCACGACGAGGGGGCGGAGCCTGTGTCGTCCTATCAGCAGCGCCTGATGGAGGTGTATCTGCCGCCCGAGTTCCAGAACTCCAGCGTTGAGCCCACGCAGCCGGGCGACGTCTTCTGGTACGACACCGTTTTTATAACACTCACTACCATCCAACAAGGGCATGAGATATGACACTTCTTTGTTCGTTCATAACCTTCTCTAAATGTTTCCAGTTACTCCATCATTCTGTTGGAGATCGCCACGCGCAGTGACCCCGTCCCCGTGAGTCCTAACAGTCTTTAAACATGTGAATTAAAGCCCGTCGGTCTAAACCCAGCGTTATCGTGGTCGTAGGCAGAGGAGTCGAGCCTGGAGTCGGCCTGGTGCCCACCGCTGCCCGAACTGATCCGCAGCAAAACGGACAACGCCTGCCCCTGCCCCGCGGACTACGTGGAGGTGACCGGGCCGTGCGTCTGAAACAGAGGGAACGTTATCCGTGTTGTAACGTGAGTTCTCTTTCCCTGCAGCTGATCCGCCGGTGCCGCGCCCATAACCCCGCCCACAGACCCACCTTTGAGCAGATCAAGAAGTTCGTCCACCGCATCAACCCGGTCAAAGGCAGCCCCGTCGACATGATGATGACCCTGGTACGACGCCTACACTGCCCAGTACAGAGTGAGAGAGTGGAAAAATGTCTTTATGTTGCAGATGGAGAAGTACAGTAAGCACCTGGAGGTCTTGGTGGCCGAGCGAACCCAGGACCTGATGCACGAGAAGCAGAGGACGGACCGGCTGCTCTACAGTGAGACTCACGAGACGAAACGAGACGCCGTGAATGACAGACATTGAATTACAAACGTGCACTGTGCTCCGCAGGCATGCTCCCCAGACAAGTGGCCGACGACCTGCGGCAGGGGACCACGGCCCAGGCCCAGAGCTACGTCAGCGCCACCGTCTTCTTCAGGTCAGAGATACACTTCATTAATATTGCAGCATTGCCTTTAAACTGTATAACTTGGGTCAAACTCTTTGGATTTCCTTCCACAAGCTTCTCACAATAGTTGGATGAGTTTTGGTCCATTCCTCCAAACAGAACTGGTGTAACTGAGACACAGGACTTTGTGACGACCACTTCAAAACATTGACTTTGTTTTCCTTAATCCACTTTGTAACCAGTTTGGCTTTGGGTCATTGTCCATTTGGAAAACCCATCTGTCCAAGCTTTAACCTCCTGGCTCTGGAGATGTTGCTCCAATATTTCCACGTAGAGTTCTTTGTTCATGATGTCATCTATTTAGTGAAGTGCACCAGCCCCTCCACAGCAAAACAACCCCACAGCATGATGCTGCCCCCCCGTATTTCACAGTTGGGATGGTGTTCTCAGGCTTTTTCCTCCAAACATGGTCATTATGGACAAACAGACACAGGATATGTCTCCAAACATTAAAGTCTTTATCCTTGTGTTTCTTTTGGAGTCAGAGCTTCTTCCAGGCAGAGTTCCCTCTCAGCCCATGTTGGTACAGGACTTGTTTCACTCTGGATAAAGACAAACTCTTACCAGGTTCAGCATCTTCACCAGGTCTTTTGCATTTGTTCTTGGGTTGATCTTCTCATTTCAGACACAACACGTTCATCTGGGACACAGATGTTAAGGAGAAAACCTGCTAAAAATCTGGTGCAACAAAATAGATTTTTTTAGGAATGTCAGTTTCTGTTCCTCAGTGACATCGTGGGCTTCACGCAGCTGTCGGGCTCCAGTACTCCGTATCAGGTGGTGGATCTGCTCAACAAGCTCTACACCACCTTCGACGACATCATCGACAACTACGACGTCTACAAGGTGGAGACGATCGGCGACGCCTGTGAGTGTGGGACTAATCTACCTGTTTATCTTCCTGGAAGCCACAATTTTGATCCATCCATCCATCCATCCATCTAGACATGGTGGTGTCTGGAGTTCCTCACGAGAACGGGATCCTTCACGCCTCGGAGATCGCCAGCATGGCCCTGGACCTGGTGTCAGTCTGCAAGAGCTTCAGGATCCCACACAAACCCAACACTCAACTACAGATCAGAGGGGGGATTCACTCAGGTACTGCTACTACTACTACTACTACTGTTACAGGACGGTCTAGAACTTTGCCCACAGCCTTTCTTCCTATAAAGCCTGGTTTCAAAGAGAGTTAGCGTTTGTAAAGCCAGATATTCCCCCCGTGATAACACTGGGATGGTACAGTTTATAAAGGAAGTGTCTGGGGAGAGGAAAGTCTAGGCCTCTCTGTTCAGACTGCTCATCTGTTCAGGTAAAGCAGGAGAAAATGGACATGAAATTGAAATAGATTCTTCCAAATCGCCGCCTTTTGCTTTGATTACTACTAGACACATTTGATATTTCTCTTTGAGCTTCACGTCACAGAAATGGTTTTGACTTCACAGACTGTTAAACATCTTGACCCCCGCCTGAACCGAGCACATTATCTCCAGTTTGGCTTTACCCAAATCTAAAGGGTTCTTGAAAAAAGTGTCAAAATAGCAACACTAATGAGATGAAAACAAGGATGAAAATTCAACAAAAGGGTAACAGAAAAGTGACAAAATAAGTGATGAAAAAGTGACGAAATGCGAGGAAATTTTAGCTTTCAAATGAGGCATTACTGTGGCCTATCAGAAAGGAGAGGTTAAACCATTTCAGGGACAAGGACCTTATGAATAAAGGGAATTTAAAAAGCTTTGACCTGTATTCAGAAAGCCGTCCTCTTCCAGGTCCGGTCGTGGCCGGAGTCGTCGGGACTAAAATGCCTCGTTACTGTCTGTTCGGGGACACGGTGAACACGGCGTCGCGGATGGAGTCCACCAGCCTCGGTGAGAAAACGCAGCTCCAGTAACACAAACAGTAACTCTTTGACTATAACTGATCTCACTGCGACAGCGCTGAAGATCCAGTGCAGCTCGAGCACCTTCTTCCTGCTGGAGGAGATCGGTGGATACGTGCTGGAGTGCAGAGGGACGCTCCAGGTCAAGGTCAGAGCGAAAGAGCAGAAACATTCATTTATCTCTTTACAGAAACAGCTGCACAGCGATGGGGAGCAGGAGGAGTGTGGAGTGTAAGGGGGTTTTCACTCTGGCTCTGCTTAAAGTCGACCTAAAGGGGTTTTAACTGGAGGTTTTGGGTGTGAATCCAAATAAAAATAAATAAATAAACGCAGCAGTTTAGGCTTAAACAGCAGCTCTCGCATTCTGGAGCAGAGCGGTGTGAAGGCGCCAACCTCGAGCCCAACTCGCTTTCATTCCTCTATTTAGAGCAGGGGTGCCCAAACGTTTGTCTCCGAGGGCCAAAATTAAAAAATGCTTGTGGGTCGCGAGCCAAACACGGCGATGTCAAGCGTATAAACGTACACATATAAACTGCAAATAATAATAGTTACTTTATTTTATTTTTCAGTAGCCTATACATTTGCATATGATTCTATCTGTGCAAATAACATGCTACGTTAAAACAAATGTTAACTGCGGCAAATGCATAGTTTTAGTAGAATTGCAGCAATATAGTACAAAATGTATCTGTATCTACAGCATCTACAGTGACTTTACCTCATTCATTTGTTAACTCAAAGAAAATGCCACATTAGATCATTTTGAAAGTGTCAGTTCAGCATCAAATCTTTTTAACATTTACCTTTGTTGATGTCAACAACCTTTGCCATAAAAGTTTGAAAACTGGGAAAGTGGATTCTACGATAGGGCTGAAAGATATATCGTTATCGTATTGCTATCGAGATATGAACATTCAAAATATTAAAATCGAAAAAGCAAGATATAAACAATATAGATTTTCATCAATAAAACTGCACTCTTTTGTATTATGATTTCATTTTCTGAAAAATGCTTAGTTTTCACCTAACCCATAGTCATATCGTATTGTATCGATATCGAGATATCTGACATGAATATCGAGAATTTTGTCCATATCGTTCAGCCCTATTCTACGACGCTCTGTGATCAACACCAAAGACACCACATCAGTGTTTCCTTAACTTTGCGAAAGGAGTGAAACAGCGCCCCCAATTTGACGCTGGTGGCCAAAACGTGCACTGCATCCATATTTACCATTGAGAATGAATGGGAGAGAGTTAGTATGCGGCGCAAAAGTAGGTCACTCTCTGGGGGGCCAACGTAATTGTTCCGGTGGGCCCCACTTTGGGCACCCCTGATTTAGAGCAAAGAGAAGACTTATTGTAATACATGAGCTGTTTTCCCTGCAGTCTTAAATATAAAATAACATTTTTGGTTTTCTGAGTCAGGGGTTCCCCTATAATGCCCCAGCCCCTGTCTGCTCGGGTTTGCCCGGCTCAGAGTGGATTCCGCACAGTCTTCAGTCCTGTTGTCTTGTTGCTAACTGATTTGTTGTGAAGCACTAAATGTGCTGGTTTTACACTGAATCCTGTTCTTTCACCAGTTACACTCAAATCATTATCACTGATAAATATAATATTACAGCAAGTCACTGAGAGTCATTGGCCTCCAGTTAAGTCTTGAGTCACAAAAGTCAAGTCCTAAGTCAAGTGAAGTCTTTCTGGAGCTTTGGTCAAGTAAGTGTCAAGTCCCGAAAAATGCGACTCAAGTCTGACTCGAGTCAAGTCATGTGACCCCCTCTGGACAGCCCTATAGTAACAGAAACAGTACCTGCCTTTTGATAAAAGAGCTTTTCTAAATTAAAGACTTCCTGAACTGTCCGTCCTTAGGGAAGGGCGACATGGTGACGTACTGGCTCGAGGGAAAGAAGAGCGTTTTGGCGAAAAAGGAGGTGAACGCCGACGCCAAGACGCCCAAACTGGTCACCATGGATTCAGGCGTGGTTACCATGGATACGGAGGCGGAGAGAGAGACGTACGCATCGTTACCGGGAACGCTCAACTACGACCTGCTGACGGAAACCGCTTAGAACCAGAGCTACGTCTGCGGTTACTACGAGGCCTGTGAGGTTATCACAGACCATTTATCTGAAACTTTACTAAACGTATTAAAGCTTTTGCTCGTGTTCTCAAGTATTTGTTGTTTTCTTTCATTTAAGTCAGAGGTGCCTAACCTTTTCTGACCCAAGATCTACTTTTCAAGTGGCCCGCCTCCCGAGATCCACCAGTTCAGGGTCAACATCATAAACACCTCGTTTACATCCTGCAGTAACTCTAACCTTACATCAAGTGTTCTCATCGTCACACAACCACTAGACATCACATCACAAACCCTTCCTCTCTCAAACATCAAGATTTAAGCCAAATAAGGTCCAGTAGCAGAAATGAGACTTGGACAGATGGACAGAAGGCTGAAGGAGTTGGCGTTTCGCTGTGATGTCAGGCCCGGGGTCGGGGATAGTCACAGTGGCGAAATCCTGTCCTTTCTCTTCACGTAGACCACGATCGACTGGTTGGGCACCACTGATTTAAAGTGGGGGTATTATGTAAAATGGACTTTTTCAAGCTTTATATCATGTTATTATGTCATTCCCTCATTAAACACATGCCTGGAGTGTTGCCTTGGCTCATTCACATATTTTTGAGTAATCAGTAAAAACTTAGACGGCAGCCATTTTAGGTGTAGCTATGCCTCAGTCCTCCTAGGAACGCCCCCACCTCCTGGAGACGCCTCTGGACCTTTCGTCACCAGCCAAGCCACCAACCACTGCTCCTCAGCTCAGCAGAGCCCCCTCCCCGCACAGTAGTGTTGTTTAGATGCCACAGCAGTGTGCTGAAGGGGGCGTGTCGGAAAGCTTCTTAAAGAGACAGAGGCCTATTTCAAGACGTTCAGTACAGCCATTTTGAGAGAGCAATTTTATTCAAGGCAGTTATTTTAATTTACTGCATATACAGACCAACAGAAGGTTACGTCATCATTGTAGTATGCTATAGACTGGTGCTATGTGATTGAAAAAAACATAATACTCCCTCTTTAAGGTAATCGTGCTATAGTCAGTAGTTTACACATCTCACGCCTTTAAACTCATATTTGAATTTGGCAAAACTCCTGGAAAAATTCATTAGGAATATTACTTCTGGAACAATGACAAAGTGCTTTTACTACAGTCCTGTGCTTGAGTAAAGTTACTGAGAATCTGTACTTTATTTGAGTAGTTTTATTTGTATTGAGAACTTCATTCATACTTTCCACTCCACTATATTTCTATAAAGGCTCCAAAGAAAAAAGACCATTTGTCCGTGTGGTTCATTTGACTTATGACTTGAGCAGGAGTATCTGTACTTGTGCTGTCGACTTCCGTCAGACCGGACTCCACGCAGACGAAGCCGGCCGAGCGTCTGTGGACTCTCTGTTCCCTCTTCAGTCGGACTCATGTTGGAGAGAAGCGCTGCGTCGAATCGAGCGGTCCTCGTCCCGAAACAGCAGCTGAGACCTGGGAGAGGCTCAGGAGCATCACTGGGACAGCTCTTCTCTTTGGACGGCGAAGTCAAAGTCCAGTGCCAAACCAGAAACAGAACCAGCTGTCCCTTTGTATCGTGTTTAATCAAATGTATGTAGCAGATTGAGTTTAGTACATTGTTGAAGCCAAATATCCACGTATCATTCAGCAGAAACCGTAACATCAGGTCGACAAAGGCCTCGGTCTGAAATGCAAAGCGTGTTTTTAAGCACACATGGACACAGGAGCGTTTGAAGTGGGTGCTAATGAAATGGGTGCTCACCTCCGTCTGTTTCCCAGTGAAAAACATGAAACCATTTACATTTCACGGGCTTCAAATGCGGCGTCTTTTCATGCTCCGGAGAGCGAGCCTTTGTGCCCGTCCACAGCGAGGGGGAAACCGCTTTAATGAGGCTTTGAAACGTTTGCTGTGGATTCAATATGAGAAGTTTAATGTACTGCAAGTGTTTTGTGATTCAGTGCATATTCATGGTTTATGCTTTTGGTGAGAAAATCTGAAAATCCAATCTCATCAGTATTTGGTAATGACTAGATTCACAAACTCTTAACCCCCCGCCTTAACCGAGCACATTTCCTCCAGTTCGGCTTTACCCAGTGCCTCATTTGAAAGCTAAGACCCGCTAAACGTATCTCAATGGATCTTTTTCCTTGCTTTGATGCCGTGTTGTTGACACAGCTTTTATGCCATATGTGACGAAAACGTAACAAATATTAAGATAAGATAAGATAGACTTTATTGATCTCACAATGGAGACATTTACCTGTTACATTCAGCTCTTAGAAACACTCAGCGTGCAAATAGGCAGGAAATGTGAAAAAAACAAATAGTAAATAGTGGTATCTTATGTACAGTAACTGCCAAGGACTTTGTGGGGACAAAAAGTGTAAACAGTGAATAATAATAAAGTAAACTGACTATAACAAAAAAAGTTATTATCAGTATCAGCAGTGCAGGTTTACATCATAGTGTAAGTGGATGATAAAGTGACTCAGGTAAGTGATGTGAATATAGGGATTATTGCACATGTTACTTTACAGTCTTGTTGTACAGTCTGACAGCAGTGGGGATGAAGGACCTGAGGGTGTCTCAGT
Organism: Neogobius melanostomus; assembly: GCA_007210695.1. Taxonomy (NCBI): domain Eukaryota; kingdom Metazoa; phylum Chordata; class Actinopteri; order Gobiiformes; family Gobiidae; genus Neogobius; species Neogobius melanostomus. The sequence goes on from VHKM01000315.1 coordinate 227,091, forward strand.
CTTCCACTGAAAGAGCTGCTCAGCTCCTCTACAGTCCCGTGCAGTGGGTGGGAGGTGTTGTCCATGATGGAGCTTGGCTAATACCCTCCTGTCCCCCAGGGGCAGCCCAGGACGGAGCTGGCCCTCCTGTTCTACGGCAGCGTAGTGGAGAGCAGAGGCCACCACAGAGTCATACAAAGGCCTGAGCAGAGGCTGCTCACTCAGAAGGACCTCAGTCTCCTCAAAGGGTGGAGGCGACTTTAGCACTTCTTGTTGGTGTTGTGGGACCAGTTCAGTTTATTGTTGAGGTGAACACCCAGGTACTTGAAACTGTCCACCACCTCGATGTCCTCCCCCTGGATGTTCAGCGGTGTGTGCAGTAGTGTCTTCCTCCTGAAGTCGATCACCATCTCCCATCTCCTTTGTCTGGTGGTTATTATTTGTTACGTTTTTGCAATTTGGAGCCCTAGGCATGTTGAACTTTTGCGCCCCCGCCCCAAAAAAAGAAAAGAAAAAATACTAAAAGGAAATTTCTGCATGCTTCTTGACCAAATCTCATGCTACTGTTTTGATCCTTTTTTGTTTTTTCAATCCTTTTGGACACTTTTTGGATATGGAAAAGTCTAGTTTTATGTTAGAGTGTGCATCATGAATCGTGCATAACAGTTATATTGGAGGAACCTCTACTTCTGAAGTAAATTTACGAATCTTAACATGTAACACGGCTCCCGGAGGCCAAGAAGGAAAGCTTCAAATCTCTATAGTTTCCAACACGAACGCAGGTCTTTATCCGTCTCCGTTCTAAAGTCAGAAATCAGTGACGTTCTAAATGACGGGAGTATTGGGTTCAGCGACTCCTCCAGCAGATGGCGCCTTAGGGACGGCCCTGCGGTTTTGTCTCGTTTTCCTCACTTTGTTGTCGCTCTTTTGTGGCTAAAAACACAACAAATGAGCAACGGAAAAAGAGATAAAAAAAAGTGACGACAACGCAGCAACAACACGTGGAAAAAGATTTGTTTAGATGAATTTTGTAGGCCTTAGCTTTCAAATGACTGCAGCAAAAATGTTCAAAATTTTGCATTTATTTATTAAATATTTTACAAAAAGCATTAAATATTACAAAAATCTATCTGTAAAAGTAAACATTCATCGTGTCTTTCTTGGTCCGTCACTTCTGTAAAACTTAAGCTCCAGGTTTAACCTCGAGTCAATAAATCTGAAAGACAAAACACATTTTTTTTTAATTTTTTTATTTCACTCTATTTACATCCACATCATAATATTCTATGTCCATGTTTGTTTTTAGATGATTGATAAATGTGTTGGTTAATGTGCTCTGTCCTCTCCATAAAAATCACAAATAAAACAGACGCCACATTTTCCAAGAGTTTATTGATCTTTTTCTCCCAAACACAATCATTTACATTTTGACAGAATATTCCATTAATAAGGAGTTTATTTAAAGAAATCCCAAATCCACTAAAACATGTAGAGTTGGATCTTTAGGGTCAGTTCTGTCACACGTGAAGCAAAAGCAGAGAATGTAAAGTGAACACTTTGTACAGAGCCCTTTATTCTAACGTCTCATATGAACTCAGGAAACACCGGCTCTTTCCTTATTCACACTTTTTACAGAGAAGAAGATCCTTATTGTCTGTCCCTGCAGCAGAGACAGAAACCAACACACAAACGCCTGAGTCACTGTTGGAACTGCTGTTAATATAGAAGTGTTTCATTTAAGACCTTCACAAACTGTTGATGACTCTGTGTCCACAGCTGAGATGATCAGAGGAGCAGAGTTTGTTCCTCCAAAATTGGGATAGGGACAGAAATAAGGAAAGAGTTTCTCCCTGAAGCAGCAGCCAGTGAAGGAGTAGAGGAGATCTGCAGAATCTACGTCATAAAAGGAGACCAGACCTGCTCCATAGTCCACAAACACCCCGACCTTCTGAGGAGGCCTCAGTGGAGACAGGAGGACAGAAGGGCCAGCACAAGCTTTGTACTTATCTTTGTCTCTCAACCAAATGGTCCAGAATCCGTTCTTTGGGGTCAGAGTGATCTTTCCCTTCCTGTTGACGGACTCTTGGGCGACTCCTAAAGCCCACTCAGTTTTCCCTTTGACCTGAACCTCAAAGTAGAACCTGCCTGAAGAGAAACTCTGTTTTCCTAAAACCATAACATATTTAGTAAACCTCTGAGGAGAGTCTGGGAGCTTCTTCTTCACATCAGTGTGATGAACCTGTTTGAGATCTTCAGACAGATCCAGTTTAGGATGAGCAGAGTCTGGGTCCAGAGTGACGTCCACAGCAAACGTCTGAACTCTCCTCAGTCCGTGCTTTGGAGGCAGTTGTGTAAAGACTTGTTGAACTCCTGTGAGAGACTTGTCTCCAGCTCAGACAGAGCGCGGGCCGCACTGCCCTCACACGTCTGCGGCTCAAAGCTCACGCTGCTCCAGTCCTTCAGGCCAGCAGGGGGCAGTGCAGGGCAGCGCTGTAGAAAGTGGAGGGGGTCTGTAGAGAGTGAGAGCTGCTGGGCCTCAGTGCTGCTCTTCTCCAGCTCACACATCTCCTGCTGCAGCTGTTGGATCAAGGCCTGAGCGCGCTCCTTATGTTTAGAAAGACTTTGTTCCATGACTTTGGTGTGATGGTCCAAACATCTCTGCACAGACTCCATGATGTCACTGAAGACCTTCACCATCTGCTGTGTCTCTCTCTGAGCCTCTCTCTCACTGAGCTCCAGGGCAGCTGTGATCTCCTGGACCTTCAGCCTCCTCTGCTCCACCAGACGCTGGTTCTCAGCCACAGTCTGCTGCAGAGAGACCTTCTCCTGCTCAAACGCCTCCTTCAGAGAAACCAGCGTGTGGTTCTTGTGCTCCAGAGCAGAACATACCACACAGATGGCCTTCTGATCAGTGCTGCAGTAGAGCTCGAGCGGCCGGTCGTGTGTGGGACACATCCTGTCCTCCAGGTCGTCCACAGGCTCCATCAGCTGGTGTCTCTTCAGTCTGGGCGCGCTCAGATGAGGCTGGAGGTGGCTCTCACAGAACGAGGACAGACAGACCAGGCAGGACTTCACTGCCTTCAGTTTGGGCTCAGAGCAGAAGTCACACTGGACTTCTCCAGGTTTGCACATTCGCATTCTCTTTGACTGAAGTTCTTCATCTAGGGTGGCCTGTGAAACCATCTCAGAGAGTAAGGTGTTGGTCTTGAGCTGTGGTCTGATGGAGAAGACCTCTTTACACAGGGGGCAGAAGCAGCTCTCATTGGAGTCCCAGGTCTGAGAGATGCAGCGTTTGCAGAAGTTGTGTCCACATGGAGTGGAGACGGGCTCAGAGAACACCTCCAGACAGATGGAGCACAGGAACTGCTCCTCAGAGCGGCTCGGGGTCGAAGAGGCCATTTCTGAAACACATAAAAGTGTTAAATAATGTTGTGTGTGTAGATGATCACAAAGTGTTATTTTTTAACCTCAATCACACCTTTAAACAAGTTACGTTGTGGGCCCTTCCACACAAACATGTGCTTGAAACTTTAGAGAACTATAACTTAATGAAGGATTGATATTTTCAAATGTTTTTATTTCTTTATATTGAAGCTTTTATATTGAAGCTCTACCTCTCCTCTTTTCATACAGATACAAATATTATAACTTTTTAAATATTTGAACCCTTTCTTTGCCAACTTCAAGTCACAAAGTCACTCAGATGTAATTGCCAATGTGGCCCATTCATTTACATAGTAGCCCATAGACTTACATTATAATCCCCACTTTTCAAACCGCTGCTATAAAAAGGATTAAAAATGTCATTTTAAACTCCTGCATATTTTCTGAACCCTGAGGCTTCAAACTAACGCCCTGACATGTTTTTTTCACCATCAGGTCATGTTTACCTAGTGTGGCAAGAGGAAGAAAATGCCTGTGTGTTTGTTTTTTGCCTTTTCTGATCAATGGAACAAGCAGCGACTTCCCATTGAAGCCCATCTGCTGCACACACTAAATATGTTATGAAATACTTTTTTACATTTATTACACCAGCATTTGTCCTTATAATATAAAATATCATGTTTTTCTAAACTTTCTAATCCCTAAATTGTCTTTTTTTGGTCATATTGGAATTCTCCAGTCGTGTCCGTACAGCTGCTCCTCAAGTCTGATCGTCTTTATTTGCCACTGTAAATGTTATTATTTTAACAAATACTGGTTCAAAGAGCTCTAACACTGTCTTGCCCTTTTCCTAAACACTTCCACAGATTCTCTCTGATGCATAAACTCACAAAATAAAGATTCAGTAACAATGAAGTAATGCAGTTGTTTATGTTTTTAACAACAGTTCACCAACAGGCATTTTCTTCCTCTTGCTATACTAAGTAACAATGACGTCATGGTGAAACAAACGTGTCAGGGCGTTAGTTTGAAGCCTCAAGGTTCAGAAAATATGCAGGAGTTTGAAATTACATTTTTAATCCGTTTTATAGCAGCGGTTTGAAAAATAGTGATTATAATGTGAGTCTATGGAGTCAAGGGGCCAACAATGGAAATACATGTTAGTGACTTTGTGACAGAAAGTTGGCAAAGAAAGGGTTAAACTATTTAAAAAGTTATATTATTTTATATGTGTGACAAGAGGAGACTTAGACCTTCAAAATAAAACAAAATGTAAAAAAAAAAAGGAATGTTCCTTTATTTATTTTATAGCTTACAAACACATGTTTGTGTTGAGGCTCCCACAACGGGAGTGTTTTACTAAAACTGCTTTTACATAAACACATTTTAACTTAGAAACAAATCCTTCAGGTCGTCTCACACAGACATCAGGCCACATCAGCCAGAACAGATGTTTACCATTTTGGACTTGAAATAAAAATATGGAACATGTATTATAGTGACTTTGGGTCAGAAAGTTGGCAATTAAAGGGTTAATTTTTTAAAAAGTAATATTATTGTTATTTGTGTGAAAAGAGGAGAGACAGACCTTCAAAATAATAAAAAAGTTTAAAAAAATCAATCCTTCATTATTTTATGGCTTTCTAAAGTTTCAAGCACATGTTTGTGTCGAAGCTCCCTTAAAGTGAGTTTTTTTCTGAGTGTTTACAATGGGATAAAAATCCAAATGAATCACATTATTTTAGACCAGCCAAAAATACACTCCCTGGGAAAATTCCACTCAGTTGCCTTTAACAATGTAGGAGTTACACAACAAAGAATAAGGTGTGATAGAGGGTTAATCATTTATAGGCTGCGTGTGATATAATTCTATTCAGTCGGAGCAGGTGCCAATACAACTCTACGGGAGAGAAACAGTTTTTAAAGACATTTCCAAAAAGAAAATCCCAAATGTTTCCATGATCATTATTTGACAGTGATTGGATTCACAAACCTGTCACATTATTCTTATTCTACTGATCAACATCACACTCATGTTTTTGAATATTGTCTCCACTTTGGACGCCTTTATGAGGCCGAATGACATTTGAACACTTTAAACCTGTAATATTTTAGCTTCACTAAAGTCACACAAATGTATCAATCTGAACCATTTCAAGCTTTTTTTCTTCATAACTAGAGCTGTGAATAAATCTCAATGTCACTGATCCTTAAACATTTATATAATATCAACATTAAAACTACCCAGTCCAGACGACAGAACCTTTTCCTATGAAGGTCTGTCTAGAAGCCTCTATTATTATGGGATTTGTAATGAACTGTCACATAAAGCTTTGATAAAACCGTCTCCACAGACTTTATCCTTCAAACTGAGGAAGAAGAAAAACACAAACCTGACACTTACAGCAGGTTTAGTCCGGACGACTTACATCTGGAGGATTCGTTTGTCTGCAGCTTTTAAACTGACTTTATATATTATTTTCTCTTATTCCACTTCTAAGTGGAGTGAGTTTGACTCTGACACAAACACAAACAGCCCGAGTGTAATAAGTAACTAAAGCTGACAAAGTCTAACCTCCTCAGATCCATGTAATAAAAGAGTTTTCTTTGACTGTTGCAGTGTTACGCACAGGGCCGTGTGCTGCAGTGGAACAGACGCACAAACTGACACACGTTTGGCTTCAGTCAAGTTCAGACAAACAAGTTTAAACGGATTCAACCACAGAAATCAGCCCATGATACAGAGTTTATACAAAGAAATGTACAAGAGTTCTTACCAGCGAGTCCTGAGCTGCAGACGGAGGAAACAGACTGAGGCTCTTCCTCTTCTTTAGAGACATGTGACTCAGAGCAAGGTCCAGTTCTAAACCAGGGAGAGCCAAGGTGTGGCAGGAATCAACCTGCAAACACTCAATAAAGTCAGTGTTATGTGCACATACGCCACACACTTATGTTATTCTGGCCTATGTTTTCTTTCTGTCTATTTTGATACTTTTTTCTAGTTTTTGCTGTTAGTTCTGTAGTTATATTTTCCCTTCGTTTTCAAAGTATTTTTGGGTTTAGTTTTATTGTCTTATTTTTGTTTTTTCGGAGCACTTCCTCCTACAGGCCGGTCTCTCTCTCTAAGCTCCTCCTCCTCGCCGTACTGGTCCCGCCCCCTCTGATGCTATAATACATATTTTACAATTTAAAATCTATTTGTCCTATACGTTTGTTAAGTGTGACGTCACGACTTCCGGGTCCTAGCAGACGGGCAAATATACGAGAAAAAACATAAAAAACTCTTAAAGGGGGGTATTATGTAAAATGGACTTCTTCAAGCTTTATATCATGTTATTATGTCATTCCCTCATTAAACACATGCCTGGAGTGTTGCCTTGGCTCATTCACATATTTTTGAGTAATCAGTAAAAACTTAGACGGCAGCCATTTTAGGTGTAGCTATGCCTCAGTCCTCCTAGGAACGCCCCCACCTCCTGGAGACGCCTCTGGACCTTTCGTCACCAGCCAAGCCACCAACCACTGCTCCTCAGCTCAGCAGAGCCCCCTCCCCGCACAGTAGTGTTGTTTAGATGCCACAGCAGTGTGCTGAAGGGGGCGTGTCGGAAAGCTTCTTAAAGAGACAGAGGCCTATTTCAAGACGTTCAGTACAGCCATTTTGAGAGAGCAATTTTATTCAAGGCAGTTATTTTAATTTACTGCATATACAGACCAACAGAAGGTTACGTCATCATTGTAGTATGCTATAGACTGCTGCTATGTGATTGAAAAAAGCATAATACCCCCTCTTTGAAAACAACCTTCAATACTTCCGGGGTTAGCGTAGCCATTAGCATTTTTCTCGGCTAACCCGGAAGTAGCGATTTTGGTAAATATTACTTTTATAGCAGTAGGTGCAGCATTTGTGGCTAATGGGCCTCCTTTTCGAGCTGTAATGTAAATTATTTTTCTTTTTTCTTTTATTATGTATATATATATATTTCTGTTTTTTCTTTCTTCTTTAGCTCGAAATAAAATATTCAAATCAAATCAAATAAATAAGTATGTTCAGTAACTCTGTTGAATTCAGAAATATTGATTGTGGTATTAAAGAGTTTTTTGTAGTTTCTCGCACATCTGCGGACCCGGAAGTAGAGCTGTGACGTCACCACTTAACAAACGTAATATTCCTAAAATTTAAACTAAATAATTGGAATTGACATGTACCGTATACGTAACCCAGAGTAGTGCCATAAATATTCCCCCACAGGACTTTAACAATACCTACACTTATTTATGATCTAAAACCATAAAACAAAAGATAAAGTTCACACAGTCCATACTTTATTTATTTGAGCACATCAGGTTATTGTTATCATTTATCTGGAAGTTTCCTTAGTGCCGTTTCAGGACCTGCCGGGCGTCAACACTTGGAATCTGAAGGAAAATGATCAGTTTGTTTCCCAGAACCTCATCTTAATTTATAAAACGTGAAACAGTGAGGCATCCAAAATAATGTCTGCTTTTGAGTCCCGGATGCATATGTCAACTGTAATAATCAATCCCTTTTATAAACTACAAACTTCCCCACAACATATAAACAGAATTTAAAATGAAGTGGGTCTTGATCAATAACTGTAAGACGAGTTAGACACAGACGTCACTTTGAGGTTTCTGTGATGGACACGTGGCGCCCTCTAGAGGACAACAAGGGCACACTTTTTAAACCACACAGTAAATGGTAGAAGCCAAAAAAGTAAGAGTAACATTACTTTAAATCATCTTACTCAAGTAAAAGTAAAAAGTAGTGACCCAAGTATTTATTAGAGGAGGAGGAACATTTAGTACTTTGAATACTAGGTAGCGCGTAAAGGTTTGATTCATGTTTCATTTGTGACATAAATTTAAAAATTTTTTAATATTACTCAAGTAGAAGTAAAAAGTACTGTATGAAAAAACTACTTGCAAAAGTACAGAAAAAGTTACTCTTACTTGAGTGAATGTACCCTGTGGTCCTAAACTACCTTTAAAACAGATCTACGATTTCAGGATGTTTGACATTGGGCCTCATTTCCTAGTTATCCAGAGTGTTGTTGATGTCTGGAGATATTTTTTCTTAAATTCATGCAGTTCTTATATTTGAAGAGTCTAGTGGCGCTAGGCTAGGGCAAGGCTAACGCATTTCTATGGTATCAGTTAGCCTGCATTAAAAACAGTCTGACCCACTCCACAGTGCACCTGAGGTAAATCACTTATAACACCAGACTAACCATATAAATGTCTGTGTTAATAGAATCATGTTTGAAATATAACTGACCTTGTATCACATGAATTACCACATTTTGAGGGACTATTTTCTCGCAGATCACTCCGCCGCTGCGTTAGCTTACAGCCACGAAGCTGATGCTGCTCAAATACAAGTTATTTTAAATGATTCTATTAACACAGACATTTATATGGTTAGTCTGGTGTTATAAGTGATTTACCTCAGGTGCACTGTGGAGTGGGTCAGACTGTTTTTAATGCAGGCTAACTGATACCATAGAAATGCTTTAGCCTTGCCCTAGCCTAGCGCCACTAGACTCTTCAAATATAAGAACTGCATGAATTTAAGAAAAAAATATCTCCAGACATCAACAACACTCTGGATAACTAGGAAATGAGGCCCTATGTCAAAAATCCTGAAATATCCCTTTAAGTTTATTTTCTCCAGCTCAGTTTTACCCAAATCTAAAATGTTACAGCCTATAGGCCAGAGTAACGCCTTTGGACATTGTTTTCATCCTCGTTTTCTTCCCACTTTTTTCAAACAGCTTTTAGATTTGGGTAAAGTCGGTCCAGGTGGGGGTCAGTCAACTCTTAAAGTGAGACACTGATCTATAGTATTAATCACCTGCAGTCTCATTGTTGGGCTCTGGTCGCTCTCTCCTCCAGGAGGCGCTGCGCTGCGATCCTGCTGCCGTAGATCACGAAGCCCCAGGACAAAACCACGATCGCCAGCAGTATCTGAAACATATCAGTAAAGTGACAAGGACATGACATAAAACACAACAAAGGAGCAACAGAAAGTGACAAAAAGTGATGGGAAAAAAAGTAACAACAACGTGGAGACAATGCAAGGCAAAAGATCCATTTAGATGAGTTTTGTAGGTCTTAGCTTTCAAATGAGGCGTGACACTGGCCTATAGGCTGTGACCTTTTAGATGTGGGTAAGCCGAACTGGAGAAAATGCTCTTGGTTAAGGCGGGGGGGAAGAGGTTATGGGATGGACATAAATTGCAAACTAGCCTCGGATATAGATGGTGTGTTATGTTGAATGTAAATAATAATAATAATAATAATAATTAAAGCCGCAAGCGGCATCGAACGGCCCTCGCGGGCCGTGCCTCCTTTAGCGCCTTTGTAACAGTACCGAGGGCGCTAACATGCCTACTACATTTTATTGCCCTGATGTGCCATAAATCTATGTCAGTAAACATCAAAACTACATTTTTAGCCTCTCCATGTGAATAATGGCTCCAACCTGCAGAGGGCGCTAGCGCGCCCAAAATCTTTTTTATTTCACCAGCAGCATCGGACGGCCCTGACGGGCCATACTTCTATGACTACTGTCCACAAGCTCCTTACAGAGGGCGCTAACGCGCTGTAATTGTGTATAATGTGAGATTTATGTGTCAGTCCCATTAGATTACATGGGGGGCCTCGGTCGTCTCCATGGCAACGCCGTACAAAATATGGTATGGGTCCCATTGGCTTTTTTGATCGGGATGCCATCAAGTATTTTTGTGCCGAATTTGATCCATTTCCGAGAAACTAATTTTTTTCCGATAATGCATTTTTGTTCTCAGCCTAGAGGGGGCGCTCTCGCGCCCAATGTCACTTTTTTCACATTTGTTGTGTCCGGGGGTGAAAGGTCAATAAAATGTATATTTCCGATTTTTAATCGGAGTTTGTTTGTGCGAATGGGAGCATTTAGTTGTTTACGTTAAGTCGCAAAATTCTTCGTAAAGATTGCGGCTTCGCCGCACACAAACCGTAAAACTTAGCCAAAAAATTTGGATAACTTTTGATGCCCCACATCTTGAGATGAGCTGGAGCGATTTGGAGCTCATTTGGTGAAACGCCCTAGGAGGAGTTCGTTAAAATGCGACGTCAGCGAAAACGCTGACTCAGCATTTTCCCACCTTCCTGTCAAAATGGCTGACTTCCGGTTTGTCAGGGGGTGTGGCCACAATAATATTTTTTGTTTGTCGTCACATGACGAATGGCTGTACCGAATCCTGTCGCTCTGCGACAAAGTTGAAATTGGCCCCTCCTCGATAGGCGCAATGTATCTTCACTTTTGTAGGTGGCGCTGTCGCGCCATTTTTCATTTCCCAAATCTTTTTTCTTTCACAAGCAGCATCGGACGGCCCTGACGGGCCGTACTTCCATGACCACTGTCCACAAGCTCCTTACAGAGGGCGCTAACGCGCTATAATTGTGTATAATGTGAGATTTATGTGTCAGTCCCATTAGGATAACATGGGGGCCTCGGTCATCTCCATGGCAACACCGTACAAAATACGGTATGGGTCTCATTGGCTTTTTTGATCGGGATGCCATCAACTATTTTTTGCCGAATTTTATCCATTTCCGAGAAACTAATTTTTTTCCGATAATGCATTTTTTGTTCTCAGCCTAGAGGGGGGCGCTATCGCGCCCAATGTCACTTTTTCACATTTGTTGTGTCCGGGGGTGAAAGGTCAATAAAATGTATATTTCCGAATTTTAATTAGAGTTTGTTTGTGCGAATGGGAGCATTTTATCCTTTACGATAAGTCGCAAAAATCTTTGTAAAGATTGCGGCTTCGCCGCACACAAACCGTAAAACTTAGCCAAAAAATTTGGATAACTTTTGATGCCCCACATCTTGAGATGAGCTGGAGCGATTTGGAGCTCATTTGGTGAAACGCCCTAGGAGGAGTTCGTTCAAAATGCGACGTCAGCGAAAACGCTGACTCAGCATTTTCCCATCTTCCTGTCAAAATGGCGGACTTCCGGTTTGTCTGGGGGCGTGGCCACAATAATATTTTTTGTTTGTCGTCACATGACAAATGTCTGTACCGAATCCCGTCGCTCTACGACAAAGTTGACGTTGGCCCTCCTCCATAGGCGCAATGTATTTTCACTTTTGTAGGTGGCGCTGTCGCGCCATTTTTTATTTCCTCAATACGAAACACATATTTTAATTAATTTTTCACCGGACCTGAATTTTGGGCAAAGTTTGGTGAGTTTTTGACTATGTTCAGGGGGTCAAATTCCTGCTCAAAGAGCAGAAGAAAGAAGAAGAAGAATAAAGAATAATTAAAGCCGCAAGCGGCATCGAACGGCCCTCGCGGGCCGTGCCTCCTTTAGCGCCTCCATTGCCGAGCCATAACCCTACCGAGAGCGCTAGCGTGGCTACACTGCATTTATTGTCCTCATGTGCCATTAATCTTTGTCAATAAACATCCAAACTACATTTTTGGCCTCTCCATGTGAATAATGGCTCTAACCTGCAGAGGGCGCTAGCGCGCCCGAAATCTTTTTTATTTCACAAGCAGCATCGGACGGCCCTGACGGGCCGTACTTCTATGACCACTGTCCACAAGCTCCTTACAGAGGGCGCTAACGTGCTGTAATTGTGTATAATGTGAGATTTATGTGTCCGTCCATTAGGATAACATGGGGGCCTCGGTCGTCTCCATGGCAACACCGTACAAAATATGGTATGGGTCCCATTGGCTTTTTTTGATCGGGACGCCATCAGCTATTGTTGTGCCGAATTTTATCCATTTCCGGAGAAACTAATTTTTTTCCGATAATGCATTTTTTCTTCTTAGCCTTAGAGGGGGCGCTATCGCGCCCAATGTCACTTTTTCACATTTGTTGTGTCCGGGGGTGAAAGGTCAATAAAATGTATATTTCCGATTTTTAATCGGAGTTCGTTTGTGCGAATGGGAGCATTTAGTTGTTTACGTTAAGTCGCAAAATTCTTCGTAAAGATTGCGGCTTCGCCGCACACAAACCGTAAAACTTAGCCAAAAAATTTGGATAACTTTGATGCCCCACATCTCGAGATGAGCTGGAGCGATTTGGAGCTCATTTGGTGAAACGCCCTAGGAGGAGTTCGTTAAAATGCGATGTCAGCGAAAACGCTGACTCAGGCATTTCCCACCTTCCTGTCAAAATGGCTGACTTCCGGTTTGTCAGGGGCGTGGCCACAATAATATTTTTTGTTTGTTGTCACATGACGAATGTCTGTACCGAATCCCGTCGCTCTACGACAAAGTTGACGTTGGCCCCTCCTCCATAGGCGCAATGTATTTTCACTTTTGTAGGTGGCGCTGTCGCGCCATTTTTTATTTCCCCAATACGAAACACATATTTAAATGAATTTTTCACCGGACCCTGAATTTTGGGCAAAGTTTGGTGAGTTTTCGACCATGTTCAGGGGGTCAAATTGCTGCTCAAAGAGCAGAAGAAAGAAGAAAGAAAGAAAGAAAGAAAGAATAAAGAATTAAAGCCGCAAGCGGCATCGAACGGCCCTCGCGGGCCGTGCCTCCTTTAGTGCCTTTGTAACAGTACCGAGGGCGCTAACGTGGCCACACTACATTTTATTGCCCTGATGTGCCATTAATCTTTGACAGTAAACATCAAAACAAAATGTTTAGCCTCTCCATGTGAATAATGGCTCCAACCTGCAGAGGCGCTAGCGCGCCCCAAATCTTTTTTATTTCACCAGCAACATCGGACGGCCCTGACGGGCCGTACTTCCGTGACCACTGTCCACAAGCTCCTCACAGAGGGCGCTAACGCGCTGTAATTGTGTATAATGTGAGATTTATGTGTCAGTCCCATTAGGATAACATGGGGTGCCTCGGTCGTCTCCATGGCAACACCGTACAAAATACGGTATGGGTCTCATTGGCTTTTTTGACCGGATGCCATCAACTATTTTTGTGCCGAATTTTATCAATTTCCGAGAAACTAATTTTTTCCCCATAATGCATTTTTTCTTCTCAGCCTAGAGGGGGCGCTGTCGCGCCCAATGTCACTTTTTCACATTTGTTGTGTCCGGGGGCGAAAGGTCAATAAAAATGTATATTTCCGATTTTTAATCGGAGTTCGTTTGTGCGAATGGGAGCATTTTGTTGTTTACGATAAGTCGCAAAATTCTTCGTAAATATTGCGGCTTCGCCGCACACAAACCGTAAAACTTAGCCAAAAAATGTGGATAACTTTTGATGCCCCACATCTCGAGATGAGCTGGAGCGATTTGAGCTCATTTGGTGAAACGTCCTAGGAGGAGTTCGTTCAAATGCGACGTCAGCGAAAATGCTGACTCAGCATTTTCCCACCTTCCTGTCAAAATGGCTGACTTCCGGTTGTCAGGGGGCGTGGTCACAATAATATATTTTTGTTTGTCGTCACATGACGAATGTCTGTACCAAATCTCGTCGTTCTACGACAAAGTTGACGTTGGCCCCTCCTCCATAGGCGCAATGTATTTTCACTTTTGTAGGTGGCGCTGTCGCGCCATTTTTTATTTCCCCAATACGAAACACACATTTAAATTAATTTTTCACCGGACCTGAATTTTGGGCAAAGTTTGGTGAGTTTTCAACTATGTTCAGGGGGTCAAATCGCTGCTCAAAGAGCAGAAGAAGAAGAAAGAAAGAAGAAGAATAAAGAAAAATTAAAGCCGCAAGCGGCATCGAACGGCCCTCGCGGGCCGTGCCTCCTTTAGCTTCTACATTGCCGCGCCATGACCCTACCGAGGGCGCTAATGTGGCCACACTACATTTTATTGCCCTGATGTGCCATAAATCTTTGTCAGTAAACATGCAAACTACATTTTTAGCCTCTCCATGTGAATAATGGCTCGAACCTGCAGAGGGCGCTAGCGCGCCCCAAAAATCTTTTTTTTTCTACAAGCATCATCAGACGGCCCTGACGGGCCATACTTCCATGACCACTGTCCACAAGCTCCATACAGAGGGCGCTAACGCGCTGTAATTGTGTATAATGTGAGATTTATGTGTCAGTCCCATTAGGATAACATGGGGGGCCCCGGGCATCACCATGGCAACACCGTACAAAATACGCTATGGGTTCTATTGGCTTTTTTGACCGGGATGCCATCAACTATTTTAGTACCGAATTTCATCCATTTCCAAGAAACTAATTTTTTTCCGATAATGCATTTTTTCTTCTCCGCCTAGAGGGGGCGCTATCGCGGCCCAATGTCACTTTTCACATTTGTTGTGTCCGGGGGCGAAAGGTCAATAAAATGTATATTTCCGATTTTTAATCGGAGTTCGTTTGTGCGAATGGGAGCATTTTGTTGTTTACGATAAGTGGCAAAATTCTTCGTAAAGATTGCGGCTTCGCCGCACACAAACCGTAAAACATAACCAAAAAATTTGGATAACTTTTGATGCCCCACATCTCGAGATGAGCTGGAGCGATTTGGAGCTCATTTGGTGAAACGCCCTAGGAGGAGTTCGTTAAAATGCGATGTAAGCGAAAACGCTGACTCAGCATTTTCCCACCTTCCTGTCAAAATGGCGGACTTCCGGTTTGTCTGGGGGCGTGGCCACAATAATATTTTTTGTTTGTCGTCACATGACGAATGTCTGTACCGAATCCCGTCGCTCTATGACAAAGTTGACGTCGGCCCCTCCTCCATAGGCGCAATGTATTTTCACTTTTGTAGGTGGCGCTGTCGCGCCATTTTTTATTTCCCCAATACGAAACACATATTTAAATTAATTTTTCACCGGACCGGAATTTTGGGCAAAGTTTGGTGAGTTTTCGACCATGTTCAGGGGTCAAATTGCTGCTCAAAGAGCAGAAGAAGAAGAAGAAAGAAAGAAAGAAAGAATAAAGAATAATAATAATATTTTTTGCAAAAACAATATCGTCGCTTTCGCGACGACAACATATTATACATTTTTGGAAAGCTCTCAACCACCCCACGCAGGCGTGGGGCTCGGAGGTTGATGACGAGCGCTTCGCGCTCGTCATCAACCTCCGTATGACAGTTGGCCATATACCCCCATTCATTTTGCTGCTATAATAAGTATACAGGGCCCACACCAGAGGTGTGGGCAGTCACTGTTTGACACGGTGAGTTTACGGTTGACATGGGGACAGCGCTTCGCGCTGTTTTCGTGCGCTCCGCGCACCTAGGTACAGTGCGCTTTGCGCACTGCGTTGCGTTTACCCATTAATTTTCCTGCAATAACAAGTATAAAGGGCCCACACCAGAGGTGTGGGCAGTCACTGTTTGAGACGGTGAGGTTACGGTTGACATGGGGACAGCGCTTCGCGCTGTTTTCGTGCGCTCCGCGCACTTAGGTACAGTGCGCTCCGCGCACTGCGTTGCGATTACAATAGGCCCTTGCGACGGCAGGCCGCTCGGGCCTAATAATAATATTTTTTGCAAAAACAATATCGTCGCTTTCGCGACGACAACATATTATACATATTTGGAAAGCTCTTAACGACCCCCACACAGCCGTGGGGGTCCGAGGTGGATGACGAGCGCTTCGCGCTCGTCATCCACTTCCGTATGTCAGTTGGCCATACACCCCCATTCACTTTCATGCAATAACAAGTATACCACCAGAGGTGTGGGCAGTCACTGTTTTACACGGTGAGTTTACGGTTGACATGGGGACAGCGCTTCGCGCTGTTTTCGTGCGCTCCGCGCACCTAGGTACAGTGCGCTTCGCGCACTGCGTTGCGTTTACCCATTAATTTTCCTGCAATAACAAGTATAAAGAGCCCACACCAGAGGTGTGGGCAGTCACTGTTTGAGACGGTGAGGTTACGGTTGACATGGGGACAGCGCTTCGCGCTGTTTTCGTGCGCTCCGCGCACTTAGGTACAGTGCGCTCCGCGCACTGCGTTGCGATTACAATAGGCCCTTGCGACGGCAGGCCGCTCGGGCCTAATAATAATAATATTTTTTGCAAAAACAATATCGTCGCTTTCGCGACGACAACATATTATACATTTTTGGAAAGCTCTTAACGACCCCCACGCGCTCGTCATCCACTTCCGTATGTCAGTTGGCCATATACCCCCATTCACTTTCATGCAATAACAAGTATAAAGGGCCCACACCAGAGGTGTGGGCAGTCACTGTTTTACACGGTGAGTTACGTTTGACATGGGACAGCGCTTCGCGCTGTTTTCGTGCGCTCCGCGCACCTAGGTACAGTGCGCTCCGCGCACTGCGTTGCGATTACAATAGGCCCTTGCGACGGCAGGCCGCTCGGGCCTAATAATAATATTTCTTGCAAAAACAATATCGTCGCTTTCGCGACGACAACATATTATACATTTTTGGAAAGCTCTCAACCACCCCCACGCAGGCGTGGGGCTCGGAGGTTGATGACGAGCGCTTCGCGCTCGTCATCAACCTCCGTATGACAGTTGGCCATATACCCCCATTCATTTTGCTGCTATAATAAGTATACAGGGCCCACACCAGAGGTGTGGGCAGTCACTGTTTGACACGGTGAGTTTACGGTTGACATGGGGACAGCGCTTCGCGCTGTTTTCGTGCGCTCCGCGCACCTAGGTACAGTGCGCTCCGCGCACTGCGTTGCGTTTACCCATTAATTTCCTGCAATAACAAGTATAAAGGGCCCACACCAGAGGTGTGGGCAGTCAGTGTGTTACATGGTGAGTTTACGTTTAACATGGGGACAGCGCTTCGCGCTGTTTTCGTGCGCTCCGCGCACCTAGGTACAGTGCGCTCTGCGCACTGCGTTGCGATTACAATAGGCCCTTGCGACGGCAGGCCGCTCGGCCTAATAAATACAACAAACTTGTCCTGATGAAATAAATGACAGAAACACATGCCCTTACGTGTTACATATACAGATATTATAGTAGATCCATGGTAGTATTGTAGTATTGCAAGTGTTTCCCAAGTAAAGTACTGCAGTTAATCTCATCATTTTGGACATAACGTATATCTAAGGCTCAGTGGTGGAAAGTAACAAGTACAAATTATAGGTACTTTTACTTTACTTAAAGTG
This sequence comes from Neogobius melanostomus, assembly GCA_007210695.1. Classification (NCBI taxonomy): domain Eukaryota; kingdom Metazoa; phylum Chordata; class Actinopteri; order Gobiiformes; family Gobiidae; genus Neogobius; species Neogobius melanostomus. The sequence goes on from VHKM01000315.1 coordinate 244,511, forward strand.
CATATGACAGATTTTAATGCTCTTGAAAATATGACTTATTTAGATGGATTACATCAGTTGCATAGTTATCATTGTTTTCAGTGAAGCAGCAATTTTAATGAAGAAATGTTGGGCAGAAAAGTTATTTTTATTTGAATTTTTAAGCTGCTGACAGGAAGTGACATAAAAGAAGGAAACATTCCATAGCAGTTTGACTCATTAATTTCCCATTGACTTAACATGGTTGCACGGCAACAGTTTAAAATTGTTTACCTTCTTCGATGTCACTTCCTGTCGGTGTCCAATAAGGAAGTGAAAACATAAACATCACAAAAATGGTCAAACTAAAGAAAACTGGAAATAATCTTTAGCAAAATCTGAAATATAATCGTGTTAACTGTGTTTTAGCAAAAATTGTGTCTAATGTGTCAGATGCACTTTAAGTACATTTTATGATGAATACTTTATACTTTTACTTTACTACATTTTAGAGCCTGTATCTGTACTTTCTACTCCACTACATTTTTGAATTGAGTTAAAAGTAAGAGTATTTCATTTTCAAAGTGACCTCTTTATGATGAACTGGTTTAGTCCCAGTTTAGACCTGGTTTAGTGTTTTACCCCTTTAGACCTTGTTTAGATCTGGTTAGACCTGACCCAGTTTAGTCCTGGTTTAGACCTGGTTTAGTGGTTTACTCGTTTAGACCTGGTTTGATTCAAATGATATTGAACAATCCTGCACATTAAACTCTATACTTTTACTTAAGTACATTTTTGGTCCTGTATCTGCACTTTTACTGCACTAAGAAGTACTTCTGCAAAGGCTTGAATATAAGAGATGGAGAATAATGAACAGTTATTCCTACAAACGCATGAATGAATAAACAAACAAAATAGGTTTCGAAATGTATAATGTTTATATATGTTTTCTTACAACCATGAAACACAATCCGATCAAATAATAGTCTCCAAATCAACAGCAGCTAAGTGCTAATGCGGTGGTAAAATACGGCTTTTACGTACAAATAACCTTATATTTACCACAGAGTAGATTCTGTCCAAGCCTCGCCGGCTCACAGTCTGCATCCTCAGGTTTAAATCCACGAAAACGTGCAGGTTTCAGATTTCTTTCGCTAATGTCTTGCTCATTTCGGGCTCTTCGACAACATCACAAACCGAGCCGAGCGATATGTTAATGAGCGCGTGACGTCTCACTCTGGCTTTGTGTGTAGCCACGTGGTATCGATACAAAGGTTTTGGTACTACTGGTATCGAAACATTAAAAGAATCGAAAGCATGAACCGAAAATAAATGCAAATGTTTAAGTTTTGATGCTGTTGGTTATCAAAATGTAAAAAAAAAAAAAAAGACAAGATGACAAAAATTAAAAGGGGAAAAATAAAAAATAAAAAATTGGAAAAATTAAAAAAATAAATTGGGGGAAAAATTGTGGAAAAAAAAGCAAAACAAGTGGAATAATTTGGGAAAAATTGGGGAAAAAATTGGGAACAAAATGGTAAAATCTGGGGGAAAATGTGGGAAAAAAGGGAAAATTTAGGGCAAAACATTTTGAAACAAATTGAAAAAAAGATAGAGGAAGAAAAAGAAAATTATGGAAACAAACACGTGGGGAAAAGTGTAAAAAACTGGGAAAATTTAGGGAAAACATGGAAAAAGAATTTAATTCTTAATAAAAAAGAATTTGTTCTCCCTTTTTGTAGTTAACATTATTCAACTGTTTTCTGGTTCTAGATGACAAATATTTTATTAAAGGTATCGAAAACCAAGTATCGTTAAAGTACGGTATCGGTCAAAAAATGTGATGTGCATCGGCCTTGTGGAGGTTGAGTGATTATTTACGTTACCGCTAAACAGAAGAGTTTGCAGTACGAAAATGATACAGTTGTTGCGTGAAAAGTTGCTGTAGCAATTCGAACAAAAAAATATAGCAAAACATACGTTTCTATAGGTTTCTATGGTATCAGTTAGCCTGCATTAAAAACAGTCTGACCCACTCCACAGTGCACCTGAGGTAAATCACTTATAACACAAGACTAACCATATAAATGTCTGTGTTAATAGAATAATGTTTGAAATATAACTGACTTTGTATCACATGAATTACCCGTTAATTATATAATACATCATACATATAATACACAATAATACATCCATGGAATTACCGCATTTTGAGGACTATTTCCTCGCAGATCACTCCGCCGCTGCGTTAGCTTACAGCCACGGAGCTGATGCTGCTCAAATGCAAAATGGTTAAAATTATTTAGAATAAAATATCTCCAGACATCAACAACACTCTGGATAACTAGGAAATGAGGCCCAATGTCAAAAATCCTGAAATATCCCTTTAACGCTACCCGGCCCTACTTTTTTTGTATATTTATTTTATTTGCATACATTATTTTCTATGTAACAGTTACACCTAAACAGTAATATACAATATAGTGAAAAATAAATAAATACATTAAAAAAACTACGAGCGAGGCATGAGCTTCACCCACAAACGATCTCTGCTCCCAGCGTCCTTTGCGTCCGCATTCTCGGCTGAAATGTGTAGCGGAACAAGCCGATCAAATCCGAACATTACCCGACAATCTCATACTTTTTAAGCAATTTCGAACCGTAAACGCGTCGCAAATCACGAGGCCCGGTCTTCAACTCGGCCGCCGACCCAACACGGAGCGGAACAGCCCGGGAACGGCGGCGCAAACGCGGATGAGGAGCTTTGGAAGGCACCCGGGGAGTCTACCGTTTCCGACCAGGTAACGGCGAGCTAACCGCGGCTAACATGCTAACACGCAGGAATAACGCGTTTTTTTAACCATCCCTTTACTGTGTTGCGACTTAATTCACACAGAGCGTATGTTTAATGTCCTGCCCGTTCGTTACCACTTATATAAATTGCAAATGCATTGAAATAGCTGCAGGATTTGACGGTTTAAGTGAGTGTGCTAGCGGTTAGCCTATTAGCATTGTTGCTTTTGGGTGTAATAATTGAACATTCCCAACAACTTTAACATAAAACGCCACTGCAAAATGCCAGTCTGGTGTTTGGGATACAGGTTAACGTCGAATCAAGCCGTAAAATCAGAAATACGCGTAAAATCAAGGTGTTTTGTGACAGTATACGTGATATTTTTGGTGTCACGACGTTGGCTGTAAATGCACCACTTTATAATTATATGATAAGCATGACACTGATTGACAAACGCTGACTCATAGTGACTTGGTCTATGATTATTATGTGTGACACGATTAAACTATTGACGTGTTGATCTGCAGTGAAAGTTAAAGGTATGAAACATTAGGTCACTACAGTTCATTCACATCAGGCTTGTTTTCATTTTGCTCATTAGAGCTTTAAGTTCTGTCCCGTTTAGTCTCTGTGTAAGCACATTATCCTCCTAATAATCAGTTCCTGTTAAGATTATGTATTTACATCATGGTAGATTCGTGTTTATAGTGTACATAAGTGAGATAGTTTGAGACTAACCTTGTCACATTGAAATCCCAGTAGGGAGGATCGCTGTTGTTGTTCATTTCCGCGATTTTCACCAGATGTTTTGGTGACTGGTGGGCAAACAGCTGTTAATTTAAATCACAGATCTTTTACAGCAGTGGTCTTTTCACAGATGCAATGCTCTGTTTGTGAAGATGTTTTGACCCACCATACAACTATTAATATCTATTGAATACATTTGCGTTGCCCACCAGTGCCTCGGATGTGACGACAGGGCGATTCCCCTCATTCAGTGACCTAGGGCTGCACGAATTTGACAAATACATGGAAATAAGACCCATAGAATTTTTATCATACTGGTGTTATTATCCTGACCCCAGCTCTAAACAAGGAAATAATACTGGTGTGACTGGTTTCTTGTTGTAACACTCCTGCAGATTGAAGTACATGATTCATATGTGATGGACGACACCTGTTAAACCCCCACCTGAACCAAGCTTATTCTGTCCAGTTTGGCATTACCCGAATCTAAAAGCTTCTTGAAAAAAAGCGTAAAAATAGTGATGAAAACGCGACAAAAGAGCGACAATAACACGACTAAAAAGTGATGGGAAAGCCACACAAAAGAGCGACAAAAAGGTGACGAGAAAAACAATAAAAAAAGACATTAAAAGAAGCGACAGAAATGGACAAAGACTGGGATTCGATTTGTGATTTTATATTGATACATTAATAAAGTATAAACTGCTAATAATGAGTGAAGGAAGTCGTGCTACTTTTAGACTTTAGTCAAACAACATTCTTGCTCAAATTGACCCACATTAGAACAAAACAAAATAATCTACTTTCAATGGTTTATGTGGACACTGGACAGCGCCCTCTACTGGAGGAGTTTCCTTGACACTCGAGAGTACCTCTGGGGGACAGTCACGTGACTAAAAAGCGTTATCCAAACATTTAGAATCTGCTTCAGGGCACTCAGACAAACTTGTACCTGAGACAATTAAAGATAAGCAGTTTAGTGTAACACTGAGTAAATGTAGCACATTTGGAGACGCTTCGGCTATTTTTTCTTTTCTTTGTGTAATGTAAAATGAGACATTTGTGTATCTGATCCTTAAGTCTCGCGGCCTGTTTTTCGTGTTTATTGTGATGCTGTTGCTCCTGTGAAACAGGTTGTGAAGAACTTGGATGCTTGAAATGTGTGAGGAAAATTAGGGATGAGTTTGTTCACCAGTAGGGCTGGTACCGTAAAGAAAAATTACATACTGGTACTTAAACGATACTTGGTTTTCGATACCGAGACCTGAACGATACTTATACTGAAATTATTCGTCATATAGAACCAGAAAAGATTAATATGTTAATTTATTCCCTTCCGTTTTATTTCTTTTACATGTGTATCATTTGTTTGAGCTGAAACAATCAAGAAACTTCCTTTAACGACAAAAGGGCAGCGATTTTGTTTTTTTTTACCCTATTTTTCAATATTTAAACTTTTTTTTTCATTTTAATTTTTTTTAATTTTTTTTTAACGTTTTTCCCTTTTTATTTTTTATTTTACCCCCAATTTTACCCACATTTTCCTGCTTGTTTTGCAATTTTTGTCTCCACTAACCCCAAATTTTCCCCTTTTTCAACTTTTTTTCCTTTTATATTTTGAAGACCAACAGCATCAAAACTTGAACATAAAGATTTTCTATTTGTTTTCGGTTCCTGCTTTCGATACTTTTAATTAGTCGATACCAGTAGTAACTAAACCCGTCTTTTAATTCCAAACTGGTATCGTTTAACGGTTCCAAGCCCGAGACACCACTGGGGTGGGAACCTCTGGGAGCTCACGATTCGATACATGGCTCACGATAACGATTATCTCCCGATACGCCGATACTGCGATAATCGATATATTGCACAAAAATAAGCTACGATACATCACGATAAAAAAAAACATGCTACTTTTAACCTTTATTATAACATACTACATATTATTCATCATTTACATTTCTTTTCATGTGCTTTGTACCACTTTTATAAATGATCCCTGACTTACTCACTGAAAATGGGTCATAGATCTGTCAGTGACTTCATTTACATTTAAATAAACAAGAAACCACAGTCCTGTTTAAAAAGGAATAAATCAACCACAAATTAATCTTTATAATCATAAAAACTATCATTAAAAGTGCTTAAAACTGTAGTGCTGCCCCCTGCTGGTCTGACTGAATTCTTGATCATTGTTGGCCTCTATTGACTGTGAAAAAAGCGGAGAACTGCTGCCTCATTAATATGCATGACGTCATCAAAAGTATCAGTATCGTATCGTCCCGCAAAATATCCCAATATATCGGAAAATCGATATATTGTCACACTCTTAGACCCCACCAACAATTTCACATGTTCCCCTCTTCCCTCGACTCTCTGCAGGTGATGGCGCCGATGAAACTGCGCCGCCGTGAGGTCACGTCGTCCGCGAGCGCCCGCCCCAGAGAGACGAACACGGGCGAGACGAGCGCAGCCGGAGCGGGACGTCCCGGAGCCGCAGCCGCCGCAAAAACAACAGCAACAAAAGCAAACAGTCGACCTCCGGCAGCGCGGCCGCCGGCTCCCCTCTGCCCTCGTCCTCCTCGTCCGCCCCCTCGCGCCCCGTCCTGGCCGCGGAGGACACCTCGCCCGACTCCAAATGCCCCATCTGCCTGGACCGCTTCAACAACCTGGCGTACCTGGACCGCTGCCTGCACCGCTTCTGCTTCATGTGCATCCAGGAGTGGTCCCACAACAAGGCCGAGTGCCCGCTCTGCAAGCAGCCCTTCAGCTCCATCCTGCACTCGGTCCGCGGGGAGAACGACTTTAAGAAGTACACGCTGCGCCCGCGGCAGGAGCTGGACAGCGTGGAGGCCACCATCGCCATGGTGGCAGCGATGGCGGGGGACGAGAGGATGCGTCTGACCCTGCGCAGGGACAGGGACGGGGGAGGCGGGGCGAGGAGGCACAGGCGGAACAGGCGCAGCGTCCCTCTGTTAGAGTGGATCGTCCACGCTCCGCCCGGGACGCTGCTGAACCAGCCGCTGTTGCCCCCGGACGAGGCGCGGCCGTACGACCTGACGGAGCGCGGGATCGTGTTCGAGGGGCTGACGGGACTCGGGCCGGCCGGGAACATGCCTCCCTTTGTGGGCAACACCCGTGAGACTCGCAGGCTGCTGGCCAAGCTGGCGGCGAGGCAGCGTCTGCAGCGCGAGGGCGGGACAGTGCGGCCGCTGCGGGACAGGGACATGGTGGCGCTGCGACGCGGACTCTATCGCTGCGGCATCCGCGTCCGAGGAGTCGCCCGGGGCAACCACGAGCAGCCGCAGAGGGCCGTGTCCGCCGAAGGCTTCTGCCAGAACCCGTCCAGCCTGCACAGACTGCGGCCGTGGCTGAGGCGCGAGCTCACGGTGCTGTACGGCGCTCACGACCCGCTCATCTCCATCGTGGTGCGGCTCATCCTCAACGCGCTCGCTCGCCTGGGCTCGAGGACGTGGCGCCCGCGGCCGACGAGCTGCGGCCGTTCCTGTTGGCGCGCACGGACCAGTTCCTGCACGAGTTGGTGAGTTTCGCGCGCTCGCCCTGAACATGGAGAGCTACGACCTGCAGGCCGTCTACGACCCGCCCGAGGTCGCCTTCAACTTCGAGAGGATCGACAGCTCCGACAGCAGCGCCGTCATCGCCATCTCTGAGGACGAGGAGCGCGAGAGAGGAGCGAGGGAGAGGCCGGCGCCCGACAACCAGCCCACCAGCCTGTCAGGTCCGTCACACACATACGTGTTCTTCCCTTTTATTACATACAACAAACATGTTATCAAATCACAGTCAGAACGTGTAGGTTTGGATCAAAGGTTTTTTTTCCAAAGTTTACGTGATGTCCAATCTAGGGCCGGGCCATAAATCTAATTCATGCTTTTAAAAACAGACGATGTGGAAAATGGCTAAATGGTAAAATCGTGTCGGTCGCTCCATGTCCGCCTCACGTGTTGTTAGTTTAGCAGCGACTGTTTTCTGTAATGTCACCCGAAGAAAACCCAGAGACTTTCTGACTCTGCTGCTTTACAAAGGCTTGTGTTTTCAGAGTGCGCTATAGAGTTTTCTTCCACTAAAACTGAGTTTTCCCCAGTCTGATCCTCTTCCTTCTCTCACCCTGATGCTCTGAGCGGAGGCACAGCGGCAGCTTAACTCCGCCCCTTTCCCCTTGAGTCTCCATGGAGACGGTTGTCAATCACAGCAGAGGCATGAGGATGAGAAAACTAAAATGCTTTTAAAAACTCCATGGCTTATTTAGAAGTTTTACTTTTGAGAGCAGACATGGAATATTTAAAAGAGAAATAACATTTTCTAATGGATCTAACTGTAGCTATATTATGAATCTAGATATTAATGGTCTGGACTCTGAGCAGTTTTCTTATTATGAAAGATCAGGAGACCTTTAAAAAAAAAAATCCAATAAAATCGTAATCGTCCAAACCGAGTAACAAAATCGAGATTTTCATTTGTGGCCATATCGCCCAGCCCTAGTCCAATTTGAAAATTGTAATTTACCTCATCTCTCTGATGTTTGCAGCTCTTAAAGCTCGAGCCTCGCTTCCTTTGGCTGCTGCCGAAGTCGCTGCAGGAGAATGTTTGTTTTTGCCGCAGTCGCTATAAACAAACTACATGTGTGTCTGTACAGCACAAACGGCAACGCGTGTCCTGCGACTGGCGAGTCGGGATCGTTAAGGATTTGTCGATACTATATTCTTATCGATACTCCTATGGTTAGTCTGGTGTTATAAGTGATTTACCTCAGGTGCACTGTGGAGTGGGTCAGACTGTTTTTAATGCAGGCTAACTGATACCATAGAAATGCTTTAGCCTTGCCCTAGCCTAGCGCCACTAGACTCTTCAAATATAAGAACTGCATGAATTTAAGAAAGAAATATCTCCAGACATCAACAACACCCTTTAAGGCTGGAGCTTATCGGTCTGGGTGGACCGGCACACGTGGCCCCGGGGTCGTTATGATACCGGGTTTCAGTACCATCCCTACTGACGAGTTGGGTCACCGCCGTATGTGCGTATCATTGTATTAATCTCAGAAATATTTAAAAATCAAAAGCTGTCAAAATGCTTAAATAAACAGGAGATTTTAGCTTTTTTTTTTTTTGGAGAACAATTAGCTCCCTGTTAATTATGATTTTGAACCATAAAACATGCATTTGAGTGACGTCACACCCCGACCCAAAGACTGTGAGGACCATATCGTCAAACATAATAGGGTTGGGATGATGGACGACATCATCGTTCACTGTAAACATTGTCAACTGCCAATTAAGGGGACATCGCCCAACCTAAACCCTAACACAGCTTTCCTAAACCTACATGATTCTCTAGTAAGTGCTGGGACCAAAGTCTTATGTATGATTTAGTTTTATCGCTCTGTGATTGGTTAACCTCTTACCCCCCGCCTTAACCTAGAGCGTTTTCTCCAGTTCAGCTTTACCCAAATGTGAAAGCTTCTGGACTGGAGCTTAAACAGCATTAGTGCAACGCCTCATTTGAAAGCTAAGACCTACAAAACTGATCGTAACTTTTTTGTCGCATTTTTTTAGGGATTTTCATCACATTTTTGTCGACATTTTGTTGCTTTCTTGGTGGTTTTCTTTTGTTGCTCTTTCATCTTTCTTTAATTTTTATCGCTTTTCTATTGTTTTTGTCGCGTTTTTAGATTTGGGTAATGCCAAACTGGAGATGTGCTTGGTTCATGTGGGGGTTTAGGGGTCAGTGTTTCCCCTGGGTTTACTGGTTGTGTGGGGGTATGGTTTAACGTGCTGCTGGGTAAAATAAAGTGTTTTTAGTAAATGTTATTATTTGTCACAATTTATTGTTTGAATTTCTATATGATTCATAATAATTCAGTTTAAGTCACTGTAAAGCATTTTGATGATGTAGGAAACAATACTAAGTTTTAGAAAGTTTGAGAATGTAATATATTATTAGATCAGCCTAATGTAGACTACCATTATTTAATTTCCCCCATGGGTGTTTGGATTATCAGTGAGTTCCATGGTTTATGATCTAATTGGACACATGTAATACATCTGTGTTCTGCTTAAAACAAGAGGAGCCAAAATCAGCATTTAAGGTTAAGTTCAGGACTTTCTACAGAATCCAACAGAGCTAACTTCAGTGACTTCATGTGAAACAGATGCAACAGCTTCACCTAAACAGTTTAGGCTAAACTCAACTGTTACGTTTAGCTTGGGTTGGATTTTCTTATTTACAAAGTGCCAAAGGGATTTAATGTTAATTGTATATCATCTAATGCTCTAGTTAAACTCACTCGCTCTGTGGCAGCTCCGGTCTCTGCCTCTGTCTCTCTGCCCCTGTTTCTCCCGCAGCCTCAAATAAACACGACCGCATGGCCTGGGTCACTGAGCGCAAAACGCGGATCCGTAAAAAACTCGGACTGGATTGAACAGGCGTAGGATCTCATAAAACAAAAACCAGAGCAGATTTGCTAAAGCCGCTCGTTTTAATGATCGGTGATTAGCGCTGCATAATAAAAGGCTATTGTCCGGACAGGGCGGGGGCGCTGATGGCGGCCCCGCCAATATAATGGTGGGGGAAACACTGGAGGTTAAACTGGTTACACTTGTCTCTGACTCAGATCATGACACAGATCAATACGTATGAGGAGTGGGCGGGGCCTGTGTCTCACACAGAACTGACCTAAATTACAGACTTTTAAAGCAATGTAATGTAAAACTGCACAAGTTCATATGAATAAGATTAATCCAAACACAGTGAGTCCATTATTCCATTTCCAAAAGCTCTTCTTCGAAAACACCGTCCTCTTCAAACCCTGGTGTGATTTATTTCTGTTCCTCTGCTGTGTTTGATATTTCAGTGTTTAATAACTATCAAATCAAATGTTCTTCAGTTTACATCTGTCTGTAAAGAAGAGACCTTCAGTCGTGTTAATTACCTTTGAAAAATTCCAGGCTGGTTAATCTTGACATCACTACTCTGTGTGTTATTCGGCCGCTTTGCTTCTGGCAGATTTGAATCTTGTTTGTGATGAAGCTGAACTAAAGTAAATGAGTTTAGCATCAGTTTTAAAAGTATATTCACAGCTCGATGCTCAGGTGGATGAATAATAAAATATTAAAATCTCACTGATCGTCTGTCTCAGGTTGGGACGACGAGACGCCCGGCCCTCCTACACCGCCGTGGACTCTTCCTGTTACCTGTCCGGCTTCAGCCCCGCCCCCTGGACTCGGCCAATCAGACGAGAGAGTCGCTGTCGTCGCCGCGGCGATGGGGCGAGGAAGAGGACGTGGAGGAAGAGTGTCTGATCGTCGGCTACAAGAAACCCATCGCAGAGAGGACGCCCGAACTGGTCCAGCTGTCGTCGGACGAGGACGAGGAGAAGGAGAAGAAGAAAGAGACGGAGACGGAGACGGGAGGAGAGGAGGGAGAGAAGAAACATGCAGAGACGATGGACGGAGAGAAAGGAAAGACTGAGGAGAAGGAGGAGGCGAAAGATAAACAGCCTGAGGCGAAAGATAAACAGCCTGAGCCGAGTTTACCAACGGTCTCTCCCTCCACGTCCTGCAGAGAAGGTACGAGCTGCTCCTAAACACATCCTGTCTCTGCGCTTCTGCCTCCAAATCCTTCATCTAATGCGGGGATTAAATGAATATGTCTCATCACCAAAGACTTGATGAGTTTCCACGAGTCTCAAATAGGACCGGATACTGTAAAAAAAAAACTTTAACGATACTTGGCTTTCGATTCCTACACTAAAATATTTGTCGTCTAGAGCCAGAAAACAGAACAAGAGTTTACAATATCAGGTTCATCAATTCAATTCAATCAAATTTAAGGAAAAATTGGGAAAATAAGACAAACATTGGTTCTTTTTATTTTTTAAATGGGGAAAATTAAAATTGGGAGGAAAACATTTATTTGAGCTGAAACAACAAAGTCCCTTTTTAATCCTGTCCCTGGACCGACAGCATCAATACTTGGATATACTGTTTACGGGTGATTGACATGACGATATGTTTGTGTCCTAATGTTACATTTCTTTAAAACATAATTTGATCTTTCATTACTTGCATCACTTTAAACTAAATAGGTTTTGTAGAATAAACATATTTTCATCACATTTCAATAATACATATTTTTTTATGTTTTCACACCTCAAACCCCTAAAATGTCAGGTGGTGCAACCGTCCGAGCAAATGATTAGACTAATGAAGCTTCTGAAAATTGTATTTCCAGAGTAACAATTAAAAAATAAAACATCATGGCATAATTGTATGTTAAATATCTTTCAAATAAGCCTCATTTGTGAATATTAATAGTTTTAAAGCTTTTGAGTTCACTAAAAAACGTTTGTCTGACAATTTGTAATCTTAAAATATCAGGGTGGCACAACTGTAAGAACAGGGCTTTTACTTTGAAATAAAGAATAGTAACATCAAACAGGATATGACATCAGCCAGAAGAACAAGTCGTCTTTAAGAGTGAAAAGGTTTGAAATCTCTTTCAAGAATTAGAGAAAACAGTTTTTTTCGACTCATAGATAAACTGTCACACTTTTGGTGTCAGGTGGTACAACCTGTAATATTGGAAAATATTATTTTATTATAAAAGTCTTAATTTATTTTAAAAGTAAATGTTTACCCATGCTAACAAATGCTAAAGCTAATGTAAGAGTCCACATAAAAGCTGATGTTGCTAATGTCAGGTGGTGCAACTGCAAAAATGTCAAATTACCATCTAAAAACTATAGGGATGCACTGATCCAATACTGGTATAAGTATCAGAGTCAATACTAGGAAAAAAAATCAGATATTGGTTTAAAATATCCGATACTGAACCGATACCTGTTTTGGGCTGACACCGAGCACTCAGTCCATGGTCCTCCTGTTTTATTTCTGATTACAGCATCAGTCAGTTACAATTACAGATGAAATGTTCAGAGGAGAAAGACTGTCTAAGATATACTTAGCAAAGATTTCACTTTGTGCAAATTTTTGGAAACTATTTAAAGAGAACCTACACTGCCTTTCCCCACCCACAAACAAAAGTCAAAAATTGCAGCGAAAGAGGCGTCTCTGAAGTTTGGGGTGAGTGACGTTCTGTGGAGGCCGTGGACACGTCTCCAGCCAATCAGGAAATTCTAATTTAGTAGCAGAGTTTACCCTGAAGGGGGCGCAACCCATTCGTTTTCAGGCCAAAGTTAGGATTTGACACATGTTTGCGCTATAATGTCAGAATAATGTCAGGGACCAGTGGACAACACTATGAGACACCCATTGAGACAGTTTATCAGTAAAAAAACTTGATTTGGTGTTTAGTTGCTCTTTAAATGAGAGAAAAAACTCAGTTGCGCCACCTGACACTTTTTTTTATACAGAGAAGCTACAAATACATAAAAACATAACTTGTTTAAACTTAAAATATCTTTTTTTATATACGTTATTGACCCAAAGATGGATTATTTTTTGGTTCCTGCTGATAGTTTTATTATATAACACCGGTAGTGTCTAAAACACGCTGGTCTGGTTTGACGGTCCCGGCGCTGGACTGTTGTGGTGTTTAAATGGTAATGTTGTGTATTGTTTGTGTGGTCCAGAGGTGATGGACGACGCCCGGCCGTCCCGCTCGCTCTCCCACTGCCTCAGCCCGGAGCGCAGCCTCACGATGAGCCCCCCGAGGGACCAGCGCGGCGAGTCCCGGCGCCGCAAACGCGAGCAGCGCAGGAACCGACGGCTCCGCGGCGGCTCGTTCCCCAACTCCTCGGCGCTGTCGGCCTCGCGGCGCTTCTCCCGCTCGCCCTCGCGCTCCAGCCCCGCCTCCGACAGCGACTGGGCGCCCGGATACTCGCTGTCCGTGTCGCCGCTCAACTCCTCCTGCCCGTCCACGCCGCTGTCCTCCACCTCCTCCTCCTCCTGCTTCGGCTCCTCCCTTCCTCCCGGGCGCCCGTCGTGACCCCGCCCCCAGGCCGAGCTGCGACGACGGGAAGGCGGACGCCACGGAGAAGCCCGGGGGAAAGAGGAAGTACAAGAGCCGCCATCTGGACTGCGACGCCGGCGACCCCACGTGGAAGCCTGGAGGAGGCGGGGGCAGTCGTCACGGCGACGGGAGGGGCCGGAGTAAAGCCAGAGACATGGAGAGAGCGAGGAAAGAGGAGAGAGAGAAGAGGCGGAGGCGGAGGAGGGAGAGGCAGCGGAGGGAGAGCGGAGAGAGGTCAGTCTTTACTCATTTACTACACACTTAACCCAGTTCAGCTTCTCTACAGGAGAACAACAGTGTCACGCATCATTTGAAAGCTAAGACCTAAGTCATCAGAACTTTGTCACATTGTCTCTGTGTTTTTCTCTCTTTTGACGTGTTTTTTTGTCGGCTTTTGTTCATCCATCAATCAATATTTATTTATAAAGCCCTTTACACACTCAAGGTGCTTTACGGTTAAAACAGAGTGAGAATAAAAACAATTACATTTACAAAATATACAAAGCATTTGTATAATAGTTCTGCTGTCCCTTTAACCCATTAAAATAGGAAGTCTATGGGGAACTGACCAAATACTTTTTTGCCCCACTGTATATACTTTATTTCACTTTGCTTTGACACATTTTATTTTTGTGAAGATGTATCTAAATAAATCCAATTTCTCAGGAAAGCCACAAGTGTAAGCTCTCAAATACTTTTTGAATGTTGTTCCTCTCTGCTACAGAGGCTACAGAGAAATCAGTCATTTAGTCGGCGTTGACACAAGTGCTGAATACTTCAGGAACTTCAGGTTTTCAGGGTCTTTTCTGAAATCGCCCGTAGGTTTTCACAGGCATTTTTCCAGGCACTTCAGCCCTAAATGGGTTTTAAATGACCTGTGTGGAGTGCGTGCCCTGTGACCTCACGTAACCCCAGTCATGTGACTGTGTGTAGCCAATCACACACTTCAGCACGAGTGTTTTAACCAATCAAATCAGATGAATACATGAAATAGATCAAATGTCACCACATTACTGAGCATTAAAAGCCAGTCTGAATAAATAGGTTTTAAGCCGGGCTTTAAAATGCCCAAGTCAGTGATGGTTGAAAAGACCTGATCAGCCCAGTGATGGTACTTGGCTCTTGGGACGTCCAGCCTTAGCCTCCTGTTTGAGTTACGGACAGAAGGAGGAGGGCAAGGCTTGACTTTTTCATTGCTTTTTTTGCACATTTGTTGTGTTTTCATCCTGGTGTTTGTCTCTATGTTGATGCTTTTTCCAGAAGCTTTTAGATTCAGGTAAAGCCAAACTGGAGACTATGCTCAGTTCAGGCTTGACTTTTCTTTTGCTCGACTCTTCGGGGTCGTAAAATGTCGGCCATTCACAAGAATTACTCTGATGTAATGAATGTGGTTTATTATCAGTAACAAAGCACCGCATTTATTCATAGACGGAGCTGCACGAGTCCAAACACAGATATTTCTAAAGAAAAAAGAAACAAAGCTCAAATCCAAACATAAAGATTTAAATGTCGTTCATTACCGGACATTTGCTTTTCAAACCGGCTGAAACAGAAACCCTGTGAAAGTGTATTTTGTGACGTGTCCTGTTACTTTGTCAGAGTACTGTGTTCTGAATACTTCACATACTTTAATATTCCTCCTGTGTGTCCAGTCGCTGCAGAGAAGAGCGCAGTCCCAGTGTGGAGATCATCTATGAGGGAACAGTGTCTCCACCTCCCAAACGCAAACGCCGCCGCCAGCAGCGCCACAGTCTGATCTCCAGGTACAAACATCACACTCAGAGCTGAAGAAATGAAACCGGCTCAGATTCCTCATGTTTGTGGCTTTAAAGATACAGTAGTTGGTGATTAAAATGGAATACGTGTTTTTTCTTTTGTCGTTAAAGGAAGTTTCTTTGTTTCACCTCAAACAAACGATACAATGCAAAAGAAATGAAAGAAAAAGGAATAAATTAACATTAATCTGTTTTCTGCTTCTAGATGACAAATGATTTAGTATAAGTATCGTCCAGGTATGGAGGGCTGAGCGAGTCCTTATTTAATAATCCATATTAACTGCAGCTGCTTAATTCTAGCCAATGGCCACATTCTATTTTCTTTGGATCCTTGTTTTAGACCAGGCTGGTGAGGAAGCCTAAACTAATAGCCTAAATTGTACTATTTTGACTATTGAGAAGAAAAAGTGAGTAACACTGTCTGGAATTTCTCACATTTCTGCCTAAATCGGTCACTAAACATATGTGTCTGATCTTCATCAAAATCACAGGAATGATTAAACCGTGTCTGCCTGAACTAATACCCAAACATTGATCATGTTTTTATTGGCAATACAGTGTTTCTCCCCCCCCCCCGAAACATCCCACCCCCAGCCCGGTCCCGTCCCGCCTAGTAAGTGTGTCATACTGCCCAAACA
Source organism: Neogobius melanostomus (assembly GCA_007210695.1). Classification (NCBI taxonomy): domain Eukaryota; kingdom Metazoa; phylum Chordata; class Actinopteri; order Gobiiformes; family Gobiidae; genus Neogobius; species Neogobius melanostomus. Next base: position 260,416 of record VHKM01000315.1, read on the forward strand.
TTATAGGCCAACAACCATCAAGAATTCAGTCAGACCAGCAGGGGGCAGCACTACAGTTTGAAGCACTTGGACCAAACACTGTTACACAAATAAATTACTTTTAATGATAGTTTTTATAATTATAAAGAAGATTAATCTGGGGTTGATTTATTCCCTTTTAAATCGGACTGTGGTTCTTGTTTATTTAAATGTAAATGAAGTCAGTGACAGATCTATGACCCATTTTCAGTGAGTAAGTCAGGGATCATTTATAAAAGTGGTACAAAGCACATGAACAGAAATGTAAATGAGAATAATATGTAGTATGTTCAAATAAAGGTTAAAGTAGCATGTTTTTTTTAATCGTGATGTATCGTAGATTATTTTTGTGCAATATATCGATTATCGCAGTATCGGAGTATCGTGAGATAATCGTTATCGTGAGCCATGTATCGAATCGTGAGCTGTCCAGAGGTTCCCACCCCTAGTTGTAAATGCAAACAAATTGAGTGCTGTTCCATTTCTTAGTGCTGCCTTTTCTTCAGCCTCTGTTTAAAGGTGTAGGTAAAGGTAAATGAGTGAATTGGCCCGAGTGTAACCTGCCTCCTCTCCCCTCAGCTCTCCGCTCGTGATCACCCTGTATAAAGGTGTAGATAAAGGTAAAGGTAATGAGTGAATTGGGCCCGAGTGTAACCCTGCCTCCTCTCCCCTCAGCTCTCCGCTCGTGATCACCCTGTATAAAGGTGTAGATAAAGGTAAAGGTAAATGAGTGAATTGGCCCGAGTGTAACCCTGCTCCTCTCCCCTCAGCTCTCCGCTCGTGATCACCCTGTATAAAGGTGTAGGTGTAGGTAAAGGTTAAAGGGGTAGATAGGTGAATTGGGCCTGAGTGTAACCCTGCCTCCTCTCCCCTCAGCTCCCCGCTCGTGATCACCCTGTATAAAGGTGTAGGTGTAGGTAAAGGTTAAAGGGGTAGATAGGTGAATTGGGCTGAGTGTAACCCTGCCTCCTCTCCCTCAGCTCTCCGTCGTGATACTCTGTATAAAGGTGTAGGTAAAGGTAAAGGTAAATGAGTGAATTGGCCTGAGTGTAACCCTGCCTCCTCTCCTCAGCTCCCTGCTGTGATCACCCTGTATAAAGGTGTAGGTAAAGGTAAAGGTAGATGAGTGAATTGGGCCGAGTGTAACCCGCTCCTCTCCCCTCAGCTCCCCGCCTGACACCCTGTATAAGGTGTAGGTAAAGGAGGTAGATGAGTGAATTGGGCCGAGTGTAACCCTGCCCCCCCTCGCTCTCCGCCTATCCCTGTAAAAGAGGTAAAGGGAAAGGTAAATGAGTGAATTGGGCCTGAGTGTACCCTGCCTCCTCTCCCTCAGCTCCCGCTCGTGATCACCCTGGACAGCGACAGCGCGGGTCCTGGGCCGCAGCAGCAGCGCCTGCAGCTCGCCCTTCGGCTCTCAGCAGACCGTGGACTTCTGCCACTTCCCCGCGCTCCCGCTCGTCCACTCCTCCCTGGCGGGCGGGGACATCGGCGAGCTGCCCGTGGACATCCTGGACCGCGAGTCCGACAAGTCCGAGGCGTCGAACCCCCGGCGGGACGGCTCCACGGATCCCATCTCCCTGGAGAACAGCAGCGACTGCAGCACGGACGTGGAGCAGGGGAACGCTTCAAAACAGCGGAGGACGACTCGGGGAAGCTACGACTTTTAGAAGATAAAGCCAGTTCTTCTGATCGGACGGACTTTCAGGAAGCTTTCGAGAACCCGGAACTGGCCGATAGACAACTCCTCAACAGCATTCTGAGCGTCCTGGACGGGATCACAGCCAAACCTGATCTTCCCTCCACTTCCTGTCCCAGTTTCCCGCACGATAATCATTTTAAGAGCTGCTCGGTCTCGGATAAACTCAAGGGCGGAGTCGTGGACGGATTCCAGTCCACGTTTTATCCGTCCGCTTTGCCGCCGTTCCTGCAGCTGAAGGAGAGCAGGAAAACGTGGCCCCGGACCTCGACGACTCCTCCTCTCCCGCGGAGAATCCCCCCGACGCCCCTCGCACTTTGCACGACCTGGACACGCACCGGGACGTGGCCGACTCGCTGCTGCTGCTGCGGGACACGGAGAGCAGCTCCACGAGTAACGCCTCGGTCCGGACGCAGCCGCGGGCCCGTCGCCGCTCGTCCCCGGAGCGGCGATCCGGATCCACGCCCGACTCGGACTCCTTCCTCGCCGAGCTCAACGCCAAAACCGCCGACCTGCTGGCGGACCTGGCGGCGTCCAGGGATGAGCCTTTGACGGGCGAGGGGGGTTTGAAACACGCGGGGCTGGGGCTGGACGTCCGGAACTGTGCGCAGACCAACGCCGAGGACGTGAAGTGATCAGCAGCTTTAGTTTGGTCGGCAACAAAGAGGCTTTATTTACTTTAACAACGCTGTGAATTATCATTAAAGTGGGAATTACAAACGTTTTTTAATTTACTAAGTGTGAGACGCTTCAGACTTTTCCTTTAGCATCTTGGTTTTAAAAGACCAAACTCTTTACGATGTTTACGCTTATTCATTCACACATACCCACATGTTTGGTATCCACGTGTGGCAGGAGATGACGCTGTAATCCAAATATGGGCATTTCCTTTGTGGCAGACGGCAGCGGCTAAAGGGCAGACACAGGGACTAACTTTAACATCTGCACTTTAGTCGCTCCATGAGACTCCACACTTTACAGGCTCCACTCGATGGGACTGAAACCCGGGGCCACGTGTGCCGGTCCACCTGGAGCTCCAGCCTTATCGGTCTTCTTAAAGGAACAGGCCACTGTTTTTCCATACTGAGATATAGGGATGTAACGATTCATAAAAATCCATTTAAAAACCATTTAATATGCGTAAAATGTGAATCGATGTAAAAAATAAAAATCGATTTTAAAGCTGCTCCATTTTGCGAGACCGAAATAGACCAGAACAATAACTCGATGTTTCTAACGACGTTAACTTTAAACTCCACACCTCACCCCAACACACGCCATGTAAACACAACCCGTGTAGGCATCGAAGCAGCAGACGCAGCTAACGTAGCGGCTACGAGATTAGCGTTAGCGGCTAACGCAGAGTTTAGCATTATGACAGAAGTTTACCAAAGATCGTAACTGACAAACATCTGACCGACCTGCTCTGATTCTGCTGAAATCCTCATCAAATGTCCGTTTGTCAAATAATCCAAACCTACAGGAGCTGTCATGTCTTTGTCCTCCTTATGTTACAAAGGCTGCACCGGGAGGCTGTGAGGCGTTCAGGGGAAAAAACTAAACTGGAAATTAGTTCTAAATGGCAGTATATGTTCAAAAATAAATAGTAGTCTCAAAATGTTTGCTTTGCTACAGATCTTATTTATGCTGAAAAAGTACAGCACAAAATGATTATAGTTCATTTTCATGTCTTGTAATGTTTAATGTAAAGTTCTCTTACTGAGACAGTTGCAGTTTGTTACAAGGACAAAATGCAGATGTTAAAACAAAAGAAACATTGGTATGAACGAGTCATATTCTTTTCTTAAAAAAAAATCAAAATGGGAACTTAAAATCGGAAATCGAATCAGGGCTTGAGTGAATCGTTACATCCCTACTGAGATCTGTTCTTACCTGAGCTTAGACGAGTTGACGCGTACCTGTCTGGTCTTTACATGTGCGCTCAGTCACGCACAAAGATGTTGTTAGCATTTAGCCTCTCCTCCTCTTCCTCCTCCTCTTCCTCTATGGGGCCAAACGGGGGTGAAGTTGGAAGCGACAGCTCTTCATGTTTCCTGTTTTCTAAGTGGATAAAATCAGAATTCTTTGGGAGTGAAGATATTACTGCGCAGACGTCAAAGCGCTCCTAGGTGTTATTACGCCTCACAATATAGTTCCTCTTTTCATCCGCTTGACAGTTACGCATCACCTCTTCTAAGCTCAGGTAAGAACAGATCTCCGTATGGAAAAACACTGGCCTGTTCCTTTAAATCCTTCATTTACTGGATAATAAAAAAGATTTCATTTCTTTGTATCTGTGTTTTACCTCCCATATTAAGTGCAAGCACTAACTGAAAATAAATTGGGTCCACATGTCGGGTAAATGTGTAATAAAAAATATAGGCCTGAAATCCCTGAAACGTCGTCTTGTTGCCAACCAAACTCTATAACGCTGATCAAGAAGTTAATTTATCATTTTGTACTGTAAAAAGTTTGTACAATGTTTTTTTCATGAATGGTTTGATAAATAATCTGCGTATCGAACAGGAAGGAAGGAAGTCACGTGGATATGTGAAGATTTGCCCTGAGCTTCAAAACTGACGCTGTTGGGGAAAAAGCTTCAATAAAAGTTTCTGGTGCTGAAAAATAACATGTGTGTGATGTTTTAATGCTGATTAAACGCTGCTCGTTCTGTTAAAGTGGAGCTGGACCCAATGGAACCGTAAGGAAAATGAGTTGTCTTTGGTTCCCTCTTGTGGCCACAGAAAGAAATGTTTCTGATTCAGAAAAGTGAATCTACTCGGGCTGGGTTAAACTACACTAATGTGTCAGAGGGAAAAAGAACTTTAGGAGCTGCTGGTGTTGGAAAAAAATAAAGTATTGAATATCTTTACATCCAAGTGTAGATGCTGTTGGTCCAGGGACAGGATTAAAGGGATTTAGCGGCGTCGAGGATGGATTTTTTTAACGAGGATTAATAACTGCACTTAACCTCTTAAACCTCACCTGAACCGAGCACATTTAGTCCAGTTTGGCTTTACCCAAATCTAAAAGCTTTCTTGGAAAAGCATCAAAATGGCGACAAAGCTGCAAACTAGAGACGTAAATGATCAAAAACTACAAAGCAAGACAACAAAGTGACGACAACACGGCAACAACATGAGGATAAATGTTATTTCACTTTTGAAGCTTTCAAATGAGGCGTTACTCTGGCCTAAAGGCTGTAAGTTTTCAGATTGGGTAAGCTGAACTGGAGAAAATGTGCTCGGTTAAGGCGGGGGTTAAGAGGTTAAGCAACTTTTGAAGAAACTGTACTTTGCAATACTTTTTTCATACGTACTTTTTACTACTTGAGTAATGATAGAATGAAGTGTCTGTTTCTTGAGTTAAAAAATGTTGCACTCAATTCTTCATTAGTTTATTATTATTTATTTGAGCAGCAGACACTCTGCTCTAAAGGAGTGGGCCGAAGCAAGAGCTTATAAGCCCCACCCCCAAATCAATACAATTAAAATCATCATTTCACAAGAACATAGTGGAACAACAACGGAACAAAATAGACCCTACACACCCGCAGCATCCGACCATACCCCAAAACAGAGCAATACTGATTACGTAACAACTAATTACAAAACAACTATGATAATGCTACATACTTACAAACTATTTACAAAGAACTATAACTTACAAAACACTGTTTGAAGTGTTCGTACATCAACAGAAAAGAAGCACAATTACAACAACGGTCTAGTTTCATGTACGAAGTCTAGTACAAAGCAAGTAACAAAAGCGATCAGTACATTTCTGTCAGATGGTTACCGTGGTAACATTGTTAGCATTACCAAAGCTCACTAGTTTTATGTTAAAAAGACAGATTCATATACATATTATACTCCGTGAATATTATTATGTGCATTTATTATGTAAGCCTACACAGTGTAGTGCGTTACAAAGCCAGGTGTAGAGCGGGCCAGTTGTAGAGGGCAGTAGCTCCTCATCAACAAACCCTACACAGCTGCCCTAACTAGCTGATTTGTAGATGATGTTCCTATGCTGTGTGGTGTGTTAAAGACGAGGATCACGAGCCCGTTGGAGGATCCCTCTCAGCAGATCCATAGCTCGCCTGCCCTAATTCTCTATTTGTAATTTGGAGCAATAGAATGACACCGTTGAGAGCAACAACATTCTTCCTTAAAAAAAGCAATTTGATCCTATTGCGCCCCCTAGTGGCAACTCCGTTTTTATTACAGTTTCCACATTTCATGTTTAACTCATCATTTATGTCATGGAGACAAACCAGAGTGCAGCTCTTTGCATGAGGATTGATGAAGAGTGACAAAAGAGCGACAAAACGTCCCGGAAAAGCGACAAAACCGCACAAAATCTTGGTAGTTTTGCAGGTCTTAGCTTTCAAATGAGGCTTTACACTGGCCTACAGGTTATCCACTTTTAGATTTGAGTAAAGCTGAACTGGAGAAAGTGCACTAAACCCCCGCCCCGGCTCTTTACAGGATGAAGGTGGAACATCTCTCGGTCCCAGCTGTCGTCAGAGGAGCTGTGACACAGATCTGTGAAAACCTCATCTTTATATTTAAAGATTTAAGACATTTTTCATGATAGAAGCTCATCCTGCCTCTGAATGAATCACACCCGTCCCGTCTCTGGCAGGCCGGGGTGTTTTCCTCAGCGCTGAGTGAGTAATGTTGCTCCTTATGGTCCCGCTGGCTCGGGTCCAATCAGCCGCCGCCTCTCACCTCCCTCCGAGCCAATCGCGGCGCGGCAGACGGCGAGATGCCACGAGCTCCCACACTGAGAGAGAGAGAGAGAGAGAGAGAGCGAGAGGAGAGGGAGAGAGAGAGAGAGAGAGAGAGAGGGGAGAGAGAGAGAGAGTGAAAGAGAGACCACATGCTGGAGGACGCGTTCCCTAATGATGATGATGATGATGATGATGAAGCTCACCGATCACCTGAGCGCTGACCCAATGATCCAATGACCCAAGAGTGAGATAAATGTTTCCCACATCTCTCAGTGAACGTCTATTAGTCAAAACAATAGAAGGCACGTATAGGTATAGGTATAGGAGGCTCTTAGTAATTTAAAAAAGTCTCTGCAGCTGAACATACTGTACATTTATCTCAGAACAATCTCCGCAGATCCAGAAGTCAAACCTGGACCTTATATGAGACCAATCTGTCCCTAACATCACATCAGCGTTGTTAGTCTTGGTCTGCACACTCCGCAAGTCGATCACGGTTCTCTGGACTCGGTCGTTCGGCCATCCTTCCAATCACGTCGGGGTCACCAAGTTGTGAGGCATGTATGAGTGTGGAGGCTCATACATGCCTCTGGTCTGCGCTGCCTTTTTATCAAATGTTTTTGCTGTGTTTTTGGCGCTTGTTCATGTGTTCATGTTCAGGGCGGCTCGGTGGCGCAGCAGTTAGTGCTTGTGCTTCACAGTGGGTTCGATTCCCACCTGGGACGGGGATCGGTAAATGGTCTCAACTTATAAAGCGCTTTTCCACCAACATTAGGCACTCAAAGTGTTTACAGCAAGGATCCACTCACCCATTCACACTCTTATTCACACACCAGTGTACACAGACACTGGCAAGTGTCTTGCCCAAGGACACAACGGCAGTGTGCACCTTCAGGAGGCCGGATTCAAACCCTCAACCCGCTCTACCATCTGCGCCCCCGTCGCCTTTCTGTGTGGAGTTTGCATGTTCTCCTCGTGTCTGTGTAGGTTTCCTCCAGTTTCCCCTACCACTAAAAACATGTACAATAGGTGAATCCTCCAGCCAGGTGTTTCTGACCATCAGCCTGGCTCCACATCTGGAGACGGATCAAGTGCAGAGAACGAGTTTCCCCACGTATGGGATTATTAAAGTACCTTAATCTCCCACCCATTTTTATATTGTTGTTTTTCCGGCATTTGTTGCGTTTTTCTATCTATCTATCTATCTATCTATCTATCTATCTATCTATCTATCTATCTATCTATCTATCTATCTATCTATCTATGTCCTCACCAGATCTGAACCCGCCCCCGTCCTGCCTTAATCTCACATTATTTATCGTTTTCCTCGTAAAAGTCTATATTTGGCCCGTGTTTCTGCGCCTCGGGCCCGCGGTGCCTGCTGGGTGCCGCCGCCGCCGCCGCTGTTTCTATAAAAAGCCGCGGTAAAAATGGCCGCTCCGCTCGGTCCCTAAACGCCGCCGCCGCTGCTCCGTGTGTGTTCGCATCCATCTCCCTGGCGCTCACCGCTTGACTGTGCGCGTGTCGCGATCATAACCTCCCCCCTCCCTCCTCCCCCGAGGCGCGCGCATGCATCCTTCCTTCCTTCCTTTCCTCGCTCGTTTCCTCGCGTTAATTTCCCACACCCCCTCCCCTCCTTCCGCGCTCTCGTGCCGCCTCTCCTCCCTCCGCGCTCGTGCCAACCCAGGTGATTATCCCTCCTCGCGCGGCGCACCCCCTCTGTTTCCTAAAGCCCCCCTCGCGCGCCCCCCTTTTTTCGCTTTATTCCCCCCTCCTCCTCCTCTTCTTCCTCCTCATTTCTCTCGCCGCTCCGCTCCTCTCCTCCTTCCTTTCCTCCTTCCTTTCCTCCTTCTCCCTTCCTCTGCGCTTCTTTCCCTCTCCCCGCCAGCCATGATCCGTGGCGGGCTAATTCCCAGACGGTCTCCCCTCCTGTGCCTCGTGGTGGTCGGTAGGTAAGTCGTAACAACACGCTCCCAAACCACCATCTTTGTTTTCCTTTCTCTCTTTTTTTCTTTTTTTTCTGCATGCGCGCGTTTTACCGCTTAGACATTTTTCTTTTTTTCCGCTCTCTCCGCGCGTCCCCTTGTTGCTTTCATTTCTCTACGCTTCCTCCGTCCTTCCTTTGCTGGAGGGTGAAAAGGAAACGAGGAGGGAGAGAGAGAGAGGAGGGAAGGAGAGAAGGAGGGGAGGAAAAAAGAAAAAGAAAAAACGCGCACTCGCAGCGACGCGTCGTGGGAAAAAGCGAGCGGCGCGCGGCGTGGCGGCGGCGGTGGTGACTTCTCTCCCGCGCGTCGGGGCCGCTTGACCAGACAGGGTAATTAGTTACGCCTCGAGGGAGCGGAGGGGTTTAGGGAGCGCGGAGGGAGGGAGGAGGGAGGGGGAGGAGGGAGAGGGGGGGGGGGGGGCGGTCACACATCCTGCAGCTGCGCGCTCTTTTACGCACACACCGGAGGCGGAGGGAGACGGAGGTGACGCGGATCTGGCAGGTTGAACGATGCTAATTGCTAAAGGTGTGACCGCGGGGGGGTTCGGGGAGGGGAGGGGGAGGAGGGGGTGAAGAGATAACGGGATAAAGAGGCTAAAGAGGCGGGAAGGTCAGCGGGGAGGCGGGATTTCGGGAGGTTTAGCGCCGGGGGATTTGGCCGGAGAATGTGATCGAGGCTCCGGGGTAAACAATGTGGAGGCCCGCGGGAGAGAGAGAGAGGGCGTACAGATGTGTCTAATGTTTGCTTTAACATATGAACCTATAATCCCTGATCTTCACTATAACGCGTCTGATTCTTCACGGACGCAAATGTCTCACTGTACATTCATCTGGAGAACTGTCATTTCAAGGACATTTTCTCTTCATTTCTCCACTTTAAGACTTTAAACTGAACAATATTCTCGAGCTTTTTTTCTAACCTCTTTCTTTTCTCCAGTTCAGCTTTACCCAAATCTAAAAGCTTCTCGACTGGAGTTTAAAGCCTATAAGTCAGGGTAACGCTTCATCTAAATGGATCCTTTTCCTTGCGTTGCTGCCGTGTTGTTTTTTTTCTCACTCTTTTGTCACTTTTTATTGTGTTTCGACCCGTTTTGTCACTTTTTGTTTGGGTTTTGTGTCTTTTTATTGCATTTTCGTTTTCCTTTCATTCACGATTTTGCCACTTTGTTCCAGAGGCTTTTAGGGTGAAAGTTAAGAGGTTAATATCTAATAAGCCCAATGCCCATCTCGGCTCGCCCGTTGCATTATGGGTAATGGAATGTCTTTTGGCCAAACAATAATGATAGTTAGCGTAAAGCAGAAGAAAGCTCTGATTTGGAGCGTTTTAACCGCTGAAAGTTGATGATTTAAAGCGTTTTGTCGTGGCCATGGAGCCTGTTACAATATTAGCTTAAAGTCTATTTTTACACCAGGGCTGCGTACGGAGATAGACAGAAACCAAACTGCCATTCATACAAAGAGATGCTTCAAAAGTGACGACCAGTCCTTGTTCATATAGTTGGAATAACTATGGAATAACTAGTGAGAAAAACATTTGTGACCCTTGAAGCAGAGGCGTGCTGGCCAGAGGGAGAGTCGGGACGTTTCCCGGTGGCCGCTCGGTTCCGGTGCTTCTGGGCCGGGCCATCAGAATAAAATAATGAAATAATAACAGACTCACAGTTGTGCTATTCCAGGCCTAAAGGCTTTAACTACAGCAGGAGCATGAGCTGCTGTTCCAGATATAAATGAAGTAACACAAGAGTAATTGTCATAGAAATCTATCAAAATAACGACTGATGAATGGAAATCTGAAAAATATTACGCATCGAACTTTTCATTCTTGTGGCGGGAGAGACCATTTGATATTGAACTAACTCAGAGGGGTGTTTAAGGGTGTTTAAGTGGAACACCCCTCCGCTTTAGTTCAAGTTGGTGCAGTCCAATCCAGCAGGAAAAAGGCAGTGAAAGGTAGAAAAGTGGACGAATAAATGTTTGTATCTACATAACTTGTGCTGTGGGTTGTATCAGGCTCAGACTGTGTGAAAAGGAAATTGTTAGAAAATTGTCAGTGTGGTGTCAGCGACCTCTTGTACTTGAGACCGGCGCACTATTAGGGCTATAACTCTGGGCCAGTCTTCTCCAAATTCCCGGGCCGAAATGAGGGCCCAGCACGCCCCTGAACATAGAATAATGTTTGAAATATAACTGACCTTGTATCACATGAATTACCGCATTTGAGGGACTATTTTCTCGCAGATCACTCCGCCGCTGCGTTAGCTTACAGCTACGAAGCTGATGCTGCTCAAATATAAGTTATTTTAAATGATTCTATTAACACAGACATTTATATGGTTAGTCTGGTGTTATAAGTGATTTGCCTCAGGTGCACTGTGGAGTGGGTCAGACTGTTTATAATGCAGGCTAACTGATACCATAGAATGCTTTAGCCTTGCCCTAGCCTAGCGCCACTAGACTCTTCAGATATAAGAACTGCATGAATTTAAGAAAAAATATCTCCAGACACGAACAACACTCTGGATAACTAGGAAATGAGGCCCTATGTCAAAAATCCTGAAATATCCCTTTAAAGTTAAGGCTTAACTTATTGTAGGTAATTCACATTTTCCCACTGTGTTTGTAAAAGTAGCTCACGGTGTAAAAAAGGTTTGTAGACCCCTGATCTAGAGCAGTGGTTCCAACGTCTTTGCCTCGTGGACCCGTTTATGGCCGTGTTCCCGCAGGTCAAAGCTGGAGCGTTTTAGTCGTGTTAGCGTGTGTGCGTTTGGTGTAAGGCTAAAGCGCAGTGTGACCTGTCAGTCTGTAGGTGGCGCCTGTGATGTCCGGGATGAGCAGCGGCGTGTGCATGGACACTGACCTCTCCTCGATGCTGCAGAGAAGCTCCGCCCCCTCGCACCATCACCCCAATCACCATGGATACGCGGCGCAGGGACAGGTGAGCGATTACTCGTTATTCAGTTATTATATTTAAATATATTATTGTTTATTCCAGGGCTGAACGATTTTGGAAAATAATCTAATTGCGATTTTTTCTTCAATATTGCGATTGCGATTAAATATGCGATTATTGTTGCAAGGTCCTCTTCTCATGTATTTTCACCAAACACAAGCAATAAATCAGTCTGTTTCATAATAAACAATATTAGATTAATTTGAAGTGAAAATTGCAACGGTAAAACAAACAAAATTGTTGTTTGACCTATTCAAAATTTGTGAAAATGTGGACTGCACTTCTTAAAAACTGTCTGAACTTACAGTACAGTCTATAAATAAATGAAAAAGATAAATTATTAGATATAAAAAAAAAGATAAAACTCACTGATCCAGTCACCCATACTAAAGTGCAGGAAAATTAAGAACAAACGTTTGCTTTAGCTAGTTGGAAAAGTTTTAGGAAATCAAATCCCAATTAATTACAAAATAAACTATTGATTATTGATTATTTGGCAAATCAAATCCGGTCTGAGCTGCGTACTCGTAGTGCTTCAGATGGCGCGTTATTGATTGGAACAAGACGGGAGGCCAGATGGAGCACACGCCTAAAACAGTGGAATTAGGAGCAGCATTTTGGTTTTGGATTGAAACTTTGGACAATATGAAGAAGAAAAGAGAAGAACAGTGACGCAAGGCACGGAGACATGAGGTGCCAAACAAGACACGTTTTTACTTTTCTCTTTGACTCGCAACATTTAGTGACATTTTCGCTTAAAACAGCCACATTTATCAGCAAAAATTAAGACATGGCACGGACTCCTGCCTCGGATCGGAGTTTTCAACACTTTTTCATACAGCAGTTTGTTGTTAATATCTAGCGTCATGTACCTACGGAGCATATGCGGGTAGATGCAAAGGTAAATAAAGCACATCGCCTCCACGGATACTTTTGATTCATGAACCGTCATTATGCTTGAGATAAAGTTCTTTATGCCCACAACATTCCCAAACATAAGCTCTAAACTGAGCTACAAACCACTCTTTACTCTTTACAAGCAGCACAGGCTCACCTAATATCCTCTGGAGGCAGAGACGTGTGAATTCGGAGTGAGGAGTTTCTGTGATCATCAGAGGCATGTAGTAGCACGAGAATGGCGTGTAGCGCTGACGGCTAACCAATGCTAACGGGAAAGAAATCCACAACTCTACGCCGGATTTTAACTAGACGTAAACAAAAGCACGCGGCGAGCGACTTTGCTCATATCTCACTGCTCCATTCATTTACAAACTCCGTTGCCCTGTGATTACGACATCGCTTGTGTATATCGCATAAAATTGCAAATGCAATTAATCGTTCGGCCCTAGTTTATTCCAGATGTCCGGTCTGATGCTCGATTACTCGGTTATTCAGTTATTTATATTTAAAATATATTATTGTTTATTCCAGATGTCCGGTGGCCCCGATGTCGAATTACTCAGAGATGGATCGCTATCGCTCGTCATCGCTAACTTCTAAAAACCAACGTGAAACATGAACATGAAACAACTTCCCTCAGGCAAACTCGCGGCCCTCGCCCGCCGCCGCGCCCATCTTCCCCTCCGCGGCTGGCGCCATGGCGACGGGCCCTGGGGTTGCCACGGACAACATGACATGAACCGGCGGCCGTGTCTGGCACGCAGGCCGAAGCCCAACCCGCCACCACGCCCCGCGGGTCACATGCCTCGGCCGCGCACCAGAACGCTTCAGGAAACAGCCAATCAGGACGCGGCACAAGAGCGCACTTCCTGGTTCGGCGACAGGCATCATCACATGGCCGCGGAGCAACAGGGAACTTCCTGCCCAAATTACGGGACGGACTTTTGAACAAGCAGGGACACGCCCACTCGACATGATGGCCTATCGGAGGGGCAACGGGGCGGTCATGGGCGGGAGCTTCCTGGGCTCGCTGGGATCCCTCCCGGGAGTCATCGTCATGGCGATGGGCTCGGGCGACCGCCGGAGCGCGTTCCAGATGACTGGCGGCGCGGCCACGCGCCTCACGGACTGTCAGCAGAACTCTCCCCCTGCCCCTCCTCTCCTCGCCGTCGTCAGGGGCGACGCGGGGCCGGGTCCTCCGGGCGCGGCGCCGGGGGCGGGGCTCCTCGGGGCCTGCGGCCGCCAAGAGGAGAGGAAGCGGTGTGCGTGTGCGGCCCACCTGCAGGCGGCCTCATCAAACTGCGGTTCGCTCCTCGTGTCGGACAGGAAGACGGGCCACCAGATCTGCAGTTCAGGGAAGTGCGAGGAGCTGAAGAAGAAGCGGGAAGCGGCGCGGCTCGCTGGAGATGACGATTGCGCCCCCTGTGGGTTACACATAACACAGCTCACATCAGAGCGCCCCCTGTGGCCAATTCATACGCACAGTCACTCAGCAGTGGCCGATTTCACTTTATTACTTTAGGGATTCAGTCATAGTTTCTGTCCCAGCTTTGATTTAGTTGCTGTTAGCATTTAGCATTAGCGTTAGGCATTACATTAGCATACTGTTGCTCGCCGCGGCATTTTGTTAGGGACATTTGTTTGTAAATTCTCCAGGTTCTGTGCTTCAAAATGACATGCAGCATATCCATATTGACTGAGGTTTAGTGAAACTTGACCGGCCGATAGCCGATATTGGCCGATATTGTAAAATCGATCACCTCTTATTGTGGCTCTTTTTTTTGCTTTTTTTGTTGTATTTTCATTCTTGTTTTCGTCGCTGTTTGACACTTTGTTCAAGAAGCTTTTAGATTTGGGAAACTGTAGAAAATGTGCCCAGTTCAGGTGAGGGTTCAGAGGTTTCGTTTTGCACAACTCCTGAGACTGGAGTTGGTGCAGATGTTTGGTAAGAAGCAGCTGTGTGTGTTGGTGACAGTGAATGAAATAGAAGCTGAACAAACATCTAGCCTTGGGCCTTATTTCTATTCCGTGTGTATCATTATTTGAGCTGAAACAACCAGTCACTTCCTGTCCCTGAACCAACAGCATCAAAACTCGGATCTAAACATATCATATTATTCTGTGCCTGCTTTCGATACTTTCCTTGTTATCGTTTAGCGGTTCCCAGCCTCATAAATCAGCTTCGTCATTGAATAATTACTGGTCAAAAGCAGCCGGAGCACTTACGGCGATACGAGAGCTTTATTTGCCAGAACGAGCCCCGGACTTCCCTTCCTCCTGTGAAGCGTGAGACTGAGAGAGACTGAGAGAGACTGAGAGAGAGGAGGGAGGAGGGAGGAGGGAGGAGGGAGGAGGGAGAGTATCGAGCGACTCGGCCGTTTGCCTGGAGCACAGCGAGCACCGCGGGGGAAACACGGCGGAGGCCAGACCTGCTGCTGCGGGAGATCAGCCAGACACTCATTCACAAAACACAGCCCAGAGAGAGAGAGAGAGAGAGGGATAAAGCACTCACACAGGAAGTCACAGACACACTGGAAACACATTTTACTCTCCTGGTTAGCCCTGGTTAGTCCTGGTTCATCCTGGTTTATCTGGTTTAGTCCTGGTTAGTTGTTTAGTCCTGGTTTAGTCCTGGTTTGGCCTGTTTAGTCCTGGTTTAGTCCGTTTAGTCCTGTTTCATCCTGTTTAGTCCTGTTTAGTCCTGTTTAGCCTGGTTTAGTCCTGGTTTAGTCCTGGTTTATCCTGTTTAGTCCTGGTTTAGTCCTGGTTTAGTCCTGGTTTAGTCCGGTTTGGCCCTGGTTAGTCCTGGTTTAGTCCTGGTTTAGCCCGTTTAGTCCTGGTTTAGTCCTGGTTTAGTCCTGGTTTGCCCTGTTTTAGTCCTGGTTTAGTCCTGTTTGGTGTTTAGTCCTGGTTTGCCTGGTTTAGTCCTGGTTTAGTCCTGGTTTTAGCCTGGTTTTAGTCCTGGTTTAGCCCTGGTTTTAGTCCTGGTTTAGTCCTGGTTTGCCCTTTTGTGGGTTTTAGTCCTGGTTTAGTCCTGGTTTAGTCCTGGTTTAGTCCTGGTTTAGCCCTGGTTTACTGTTTAGTCCTGGTTTAGCCCTGGTTTTAGTCCTGGTTTAGTCCTGGTTTAGTCCTGGTTTAGTCCTGGTTTAGTCCTGGTTTGCCCTGTTTAGTCTGGTTTAGCCTGGTTTAGTCCTGGTTTAGCCCTGGTTTGGTCCTGGTTAGTCCTGGTTTGCCTGGTTTAGTCCTGGTTTGCCTGTTTAGTCCTGTTTAGTCCTGGTTTGGCCCTGGTTTAGCCTGGTTTAGTCCTGGTTTAGCCCTGGTTTAGCCCTGTTTTAGTCTGTTTGTCCTGGTTTAGTCCTGGTTTAGCCCTGTTTTAGTCCTGGTTTAGTCCTGGTTTAGTCCTGGTTTAGTCCTGGTTTAGTCCTGGTTTAGTCCTGGTTTAGTCCTGGTTAGCCTGTTTTAGTCCTGGTTTAGCCCTGGTTTAGTCCTGGTTTAGTCCTGTTTAGTCCTGGTTTAGCCCTGGTTTAGCCTGGTTTAGTCCTGGTTTAGTCCTGGTAGCCTGGTTAGCCTGGTTTAGTCTCCTGGTTAGTCCTGGGTTTAGCCCTGTTTTAGCCTGGTTTAGTCCTGGTTAGTCCTGAGTTGGTTTAGCCTGGTTTAGTCCTGGTTTAGTCCTGGTTTAGTCCTGGTTTAGCCCTGGTTTAGTCCTGGTTTAGTCCTGGTTAGCCTGGTTTAATCCTGGTTTAGTCCTGGTTTAGTCCTGGTTTAGCCCTGGTTTAATCCTGGTTTAGTCCTGGTTTAGTCCTGGTTTAGTCCTGGTTTAGCCCTGGTTTAATCCTGGTTTAGTCCTGGTTTAGTCCTGGTTTAGTCCTGGTTTAGCCCTGGTTTAGCCCTGGTTTAGCCCTGGTTTAGTCCTGGTTTAGTCCTGGTTTAGTCCTGGTTTAGTCCTGGTTTAGCCCTGGTTTAGTCCTGGTTTAGTCCTGGTTTAGTCCTGGTTTAGTCCTGTTTAGTCCTGGTTGTCCTGGTTTAGTCCTGGTTAGTCCTGGTTTAGTCCTGGTTTAGTCCTGGTTTAGTCCTGGTTTAGTCCTGGTTTAGTCCTGGTTTAGTCCTGGTTTTAGTCCTGGTTTAGTCCTGGTTTCATCCTGGTTTAGTCCTGGTTTAGTCCTGTTTAGTAGTACAGGCAGGAAAGCACCAGGACACACAGTTCTACACATGACTAACAGACAACATATATATGGAGAGTTACTTACGACTTGTTCAGTGTGTTGATGGATGTGGGGAGTTATTTGTGACCTGTATCTATGACCGGGGGTAATATTCAATTCAATTAAACTTTATTACGGACTCGAGTTCCTAAGAAACAGAGGGACACAATGGAACAACAACATAAATACAAACATTTCACCATCACTTTTAAAGAGACAGCTATACCAGTGGCTCCACATCCTCGATTGAGAGCGAATGGCACTATAGGTGATGTCACGGTAGTACAGTGGTTAGCGCTCGTGCTTCACAGCTAGAAGGTCCTGGGTTCGATTCCCACCTGGACGGGGCCTTTCTGTGTGGAGTTTGCATGTTTCCCGTGTCTGCGTAGGTTCCTCCGGGTACTCCGGTTTCCCCTACCACTAAAAACATGTACAATAGGCCAGGATGAATGAGAGTGTGTTAGAGAGTGCGCATGGGGGACGACGGATGGAAAATTAGCCAAGGCTACAATCCGGTGTGGCTTGTTTACATGCATGAGACCCATGTATGTTCATTAACATGCACTGTCCCGACCAAATAAACCAATAAATAAATAAAAAAATCATCAACCAGTGACCCAACTACAAGTGATGTCATCAACCAGTGACCCAACTACAAGTGATGTCATCAACCAGTGACCCAACTACAGGTGATGTCATCAACCAGTGACCCAACTACAATGATGTCATCAACCAGTGACCCAACTACAAGTGATGTCATCAACCAGTGACCCAACTACAAGTGATGTCATCAACCAGTGACCCAACTACTGTATTCACCGACTTATCAAACGGCATTTAAATGGACTCACCTTATCTACCTTTATCTTCCGAGCACGAGGCGACCCGCTCTTTAAACACTGAGATCTGGTCTTACCTGAGCTTAGACGAGTTGCTACGACCCAGAGGCGTGCTGGCCATAGGGAGAGCCGGTGGGCCGCAGCGCTGTTTAGGGCCGGGCCGCCCCCACGAGGGGGAAATGTGTCAAAATCAGAAAGATTTTCGCATCTAACTTTCATTCTTGTGACGGGAATACCATTTGACGTTGAACTAACTCAGAGGGGTGTTTAAGGGTGTTTAAGTGGAACACCCCTCCACTTTAGTTGAAGTTGGTGCAGTCCAATCCTGCGAGACAAGTGTCCGCACGAGTAAAGACAGAAAGAGGCAGTGAAAGGTAGAAAGTGAACAAATAAATATTTTATCTTCATAACTTGGTGCTGATTGTGGAAGTTGTATCAGGCTCAGGCTGTGTGTGCAGCGGCCCATGTAAAAAGAGCGTTCAAAAAAACCGTGGTCAACGTCAAAGCCATACTTGAACCGCGGACCTCCTGCACCAGAGACTAGCGCTCTATCACTGAGCTATAAACCCACAGAAAAGTGGGCCGGTCTTCTCTCAATTCCCGGGCCGAAATGAGGTCCTAGCACGCCACTGTACGTACCTGTCTGGTCTTTACTCTCAGTCACGCAGAAAGACCAGAGATGTTGTTAGCATTTAGCCTCTCCTCCTCTCCTCTATGGGGCCAAACGGGGGTGAAGTTAGAAGAGACTGAGTAAAGACCAGACAGGTACGCATCAACTCGTCTAAACTCAGGTAAGACAGATCTCAGTATGGAAACCGGCGGCCTGTTCCTTTAAGTCCTTTTTGAATTACGGACAGTCTTGGCTGCATCTTTATGAATGTCCAGGTTGTGCTTGTGGTTTCTATTGTAATGTTGTCGATGATGGTGGGCTGCTGTGTCACGGTGCCAAAGGTGGTTGTATTTACACCAGTTGGTAAAATGAGTCCTGGTGTTGCACCAGGATGAGCCGTCCTTAAGACGTCCCAGTATGGCAGTGTCATATTTGATGTGCACTGTTATAGGTGATGGTGCAGTCATGTGTGTATAGGGTGTACAGAAACAGTTTAGTCCTAGTTTAGTCCTGGTTTAGTCTCGCTTTAGTCCCTGGTTTAGTCCTGGTTTAGTCCTGGTTTAGTCCCTGGTTTAGTCCCTGGTTTAGTCCTGGTTTAGTCTCGCTTTAGTCCCTGGTTTAGTCCCTGGTTTAGTCCCTGGTTTAGTCCCTGTTTAGTCCCTGGTTTAGCCCTGGTTTAGTCCCTGGTTTGGTCTCGCTTTAGTCCCTGGTTTAGCCCTGGTTTAGTCCCTGGTTTAGTCCCTGGTTTAGTCCCTGGTTTAGTCCTGGTTTAATCCTGGTTTAGTCCCTGGTTTAGTCCCTGGTTTAGTCCCTGGTTTAGTCCTGGTTTAGTCCCTGGTTTAGTCCCTGGTTTAGTCCCTGGTTTAGCCCTGGTTTAGTCCCTGGTTTAGTCCCTGGTTTAGTCCTGGTTTAATCCCTGGTTTAGTCCCTGGTTTAGTCCTGGTTTAATCCCTGGTTTAGTCCCTGGTTTAGTCCTGTTTAATCCCTGGTTTAGTCCCTGGTTTAGTCCCTGGTTAGTCCTGGTTTAGTCCCTGGTTTAGTCTGGTTTACCTGTTTAGTCCCTGGTTTAGTCCCTGGTTTAGTCCCTGGTTTAAGCCCTGGTTTAGTCCCTGGTTTAGTCCCTGGTTAGCCCTGGTTTAGTCCTGGTTTAGTCCTAGTTTAGTCCTGGTTTAGTCCTGGTTTAGTCTCGCTTTAGCCCCTTGTTCCGTGGAGAAACCCCTGCTTCCTAATCCGTGGGAATCCTCGGCTTCGCTCTCGTCTGTGTCTTAATGAATCTCTCCCTCCTTCCCCTCGATCCGTCTTCCTCTGGCTCTCGCGGCGTCGGTGGCATTATCGCCGCGGCGCCAATTACTCGCCGTTTAGGCCGATTAGAGCCGCTAATTCGTGTCGGCGCGGCGTCTCGTTGCCGTTAGCCGACCAGCATGGATGGTTTCGCGCTCCCGAGAGATCACCGCGGCTGTCGATGAAATATGATCAGCCGATAAGTCTCCGCCGGAGCCAAAACAGAGAGTAAACCAGGGCTCCAAAAAACACGCCGGAAACCAGATAAACCAGGCATAAAACACGCCGGAAACCAAGGTCTAAAACACAGAGGAAACCGGAGGCTAAACAAGGACTGAACCAGGATAGAACCCACGGACTAAACAAAGGCCTGTTCCCGCGACCTAAAACAAAGCCTAACCCAGGACTAAACAAAGGCCTAACCCAGGATACTAAACAAGACTAAACCAGGACTAAACCAGGACAAAACCAGGGCTAAACCAGGACTAACCAGGACTAAACAGGACTAAACCAGGACTAAACCAGAGCGGACCTAACCGGAGGACTAAAACCAAAGTGCCTAACCCAGAACTAAACAAAGCCTAACCAGGACTAAACAAAGCCTAACCCGGAACTAAAGCAATAGGCCTAACCCAGACTAAACAAAGGCCTAACCTGGGACTAAACAAAGGCTAACCCAGGACTTAAAACCAAAGGCCTAACCCGGGACTAAACAAAGGCCTGTCCCGGGACAAAACAAAAGGCCTAACCCAGGAACTACTACCAGAAGCCTAACCCGGACTAAACAAAGGCCTAGACCCAGGACTATACAAAGGCCGTAACCCGACTAAACAAAGGCCTAACCCAGGACTATACAAAGGCCTGTCCCAGGACTATACCAAAGGCCTAACCCAGGACTAAAAAGAACCCAAACAACAAGAAAAGGCCAACCAGGACTAAACAAAAGGCTTAACCCAGGACTAAACAAAGGCCTAACCCGGGACTAAACAAGGCTTAAACCAGGACTAAACAAAGGCCTTCCCAGACTAAACAAAGGCTCTAAACCTGGGACTATACAAGGCCTAACCTGGGAACTATACAAAGCCTAACCGGGGACTAACAAAGGCCTAAACCGAGGAGGACTATACAAAGCCTAACCCCGGGACTAAAACAAAGGCCAACCGGGGACTAAACAAGAGGCCTAACCCAAGCGGACTAAACAAGGCCTAACCCGGACTAAACCAAAGGCTAACCCAGGAGCTAAACAAAGCTTAACCCAGGACTCTAAACAAAGCCTGTCCCGAGGACTAAAGCAAAGGCCGTAACCTGGGACTACAAAGGCCTGTCCCAGAGCTAAACAAAAAGGCCTAGTCCAGGAACTAAACCAAAAGGCCCTAACCAGGATAAACAAAGGCCATGTCCCGGACAAACAAAGGCCTGTCCCGGGACTAAACAAAGGCCATGTCCGAGAGACTAAACAAAGGCCGTAAGCCCAGACTAAGACAAAGGCCTGTCCCAGGACTAAACAAAGGCCTTCCCAGGACTAACAAGGCCTAACCAGGACTAAACAAAGGCCTGTCCCGACCGAACAAAGGCCTATCCCAGCGACTAACACAAGTCCTGTCCCGGGACTTAAACCAAGCCTGTGTCCCCAGGACTAAACATAAGGCCTACCCAGACTAAACGAAAGGCCCTGTCCCGGGACAAACAAAGGCCTGTCCCAGGACTAACACAAAGGCCTAAGCCCAGGACTAAACCAAAGGGCCTGTCCCCGGACTAAACCAGAAGGCCTAAACCCAGGACTAAACAAAGGCTTTAACCCAGGACTAAACAAAGCCTGTCCCAGGGACTAAACCAAAGGGCCTAACCTGGGACGTATACAAAGGCAGCCTGTCCAGGACTAAAACAAAGGCCTAACCTGGACTAACAAAGGCCTAACGGGACGAAGCAAAGCGCTAACCGGGACTAAACAAAGGCCTAACCGAGGACATACAAAGGCTAAACCCGGACTAAACAAAAGCCTAACACCGGGGACTAAACAAAGGCCTAAAACCGGACTAAACAAAGGCCATAACCCGGGACTAAACAAAGGGCCTAACCCAGGACTAAACAAAAGGCCTAACCCAGGACTAAAGCAAAGGCCCTGTCCCGCGACTAACAAAGGCCTAACCCAGGGACTAAACCAAGGCGCTGTCCAGACTAAACAAAGGCCTAACCCAGGACAAACAGAAGCCTGGTCCCGGCGCACTAAACAAAGGCCTGTCCCAGACTACAACAAAGGCCCTAAGCCCAGCACTAAACCGAAGGCCTGCTCCAGACTAAACAAAGGCCTAACCCAGGACTAAACAAAGCCTGCTCCGGGACTAAACAAAGGCCCTACCCGGGGACTATGAAGCAAAGGCCTAACCCGGACTAAACAAAGCCTAACCTCAGGACTAACAGAAAGACCTAACCCAAGGACGTTAAACAATAGGCCTGAACCCGGGACTAGAACAAAGGCCTAACCCTGGGACTAAACAAAGGTCCTAACCCGGGACTAAAAAAAGAGTCTAACCCGGGACTAAACAAAGCACGAACCCGCGGACTAAACAAAGCCTAACCCGGAACACTAAACAAAGGCCTAACCCAGAAGCTAAACAAAGCCTAACCCGGGACGTAAACAAAGGCCTAACCCAGGACTAAGACAAAGGCCTAACCGCGGACTAAAAAAAAGGCCAACCCGGAACTAACAAAGAAGAGGAAACCCGGACTAAACAAAAGGCCCTAAACCCCACGAGACTAAACCAAAAGCGCCTAACCCGGACTAAACAAAGGCCTAACCCGGGACTAAAAAAAGACTAACCCGGGACTAAACAAAGGACTAACCCAGGACTCAAACAGAAGGCCTGACCCCGACTAAACAAAGCTAACCCTAGACTAAACAACCAGGGCCTAACCCAGGAACTAGAAACAACCAGGCCTAACCCCGCACTACACACAAAGGGCCTAACCAGAAGACTAAACAAAGGCCTGAACCGGGACTTAAAGAAAGGGCCTAACCCAGGACTAAACAAAGGGCTTAACCCGGGGACTAAAAAAAAGACTAGACCCGGACTAAACAAAGGACAAACCAGGGATCCAGTACAAAACAAAGGCCGTAACCCGGGTCTAAACAAACGGCTTAACCGCGGACTAAACAAAAGGCCTAAAACCCGGACCTAACACAAAGCCTGTCCCCAGGACTAAACAAAGGCCTAACACCGGAAATCGTAAACAAAGGCTTAAACCCGGACTAAACAAAGGCTTAACCCGGATGCTAAAGCAAAGCCTAACCCCGGAACTAAACAAAGGACCTAACCCTGCGGACCTAAACAAAGGCCTGCCCGGGTGCTAAAACCAAAGCTCTCAACCCAGGAACTAAACCAAAAGGCCTGAACCGGGACTGAAACCAAAGGGGCCTATCCCAGACTAAACAAAGGCCTATACCCCAGGATCCTTAAACAAATCTGTCCCGGGACTTATACCAAAGCCTAACCGCAGACTAAACAAAGGCGTAACCCAAGGGGGGACTAAAACAAAGCCCTGTCCCGGCGTCTAAACCAAAGCCATGCTCCCGGGTCTAAACAAAGGCGCAACCAGCACTAAACAACAGGCCTAAACCTGGGACTAAACAAAGGCCTAATCCCAGACTAAACAAAGGGCGCTACCCGGGCACTGAAAACAACACCTGTCCCGGGACTAAACAAAGGGCCTAACACGAGACTACTACAAAGGCCTTATCCAGGACTAAACAAAGGGCTATCCCAGGACTGAAACAAAGGGCCTGATCCCAGGACTAAACAAAGCCCTGTCCTGGACTATACAAAGGCCTGTCCCGGGTCCACATCAGAGTTCTGTCTCTCGCTGCAGTGCGTGACTGAAGCTGGTTGCAGCCTCTTGCCTCATCGTTACCGTCTTTTGAAGTCGACCTCAAACTCCCAAACACAGCATTGTTTTTCCGACAGGCGGCTCCTCCTTCGGCTGCACTAATGTCAGAGCTTTCCCAGAGCAGGAACATATCCACCAGCGTTTGGCCATTAGATTTGCCATTTCGGTTTTAAAATCTGTGCATTCAGGTAAGGACAGAATCATTCATTAATTGATTTTGTTTAATTAAAGAAGGGGAACATTAGAGCCACAGGCAGCAGAGACAATAAAACTAGAGATGCACTGATCCAGCTTCTTTGCTTACCATACCGATACTGGAGGGTTGAGTATCGGCCGATATCCGATATTAACCGATACCAAGAGACTTTTCTTAAAAGAAGCTGCTGTGAGTGAAAAAGAGCAATAAAGTCTTGCAAACAAATGGTAAATGGTCTCAACGTGTAAAGCTCTTTTCCTTCATTCAGCCTCAGAGCTTTTACAGCATCAGTTACAGATTAATAAACATAAAGTGATCAGAACAGCTTTACAAATATGTTCGATCAGTTATTCTTTAACAGGTCAAACACAATATTATTTCATTACTTTAGGTAAAGGGTTCCCAAAGTGGGGTCCAGGGCCTCAAAAGGGCTTTCCCACAGACAGACACTACTCAGCCCAGTGCTGGTCGACCCGGTTGAGCTTTTCCACTGATGAGGCCAGACCAGGTGTAAGTTTAGGACCAGGGTTGCCAGATTCTCAAAACCAATATATCGTACCAAGCTTCCAAAACTATCGTATTTCAGCACAAACTATCGTACATTTATTACATTACACACACACACACACGCATGACATGACAACACAGACACTCACCTAAGAGATGAACTCCACCTCCTCGTCGGAGTCATTCACTTCTGATGCAGACGTTCTTGTACAAGTTTGCTAAGTTATTGAGCGTAACAACATAGCTTTTGTAGGTTTGAAATCCGGACACTGATGCCTGGATAAGCTCGTTAAGGGTTGCAGTAATCAGTCGATTGCTGGATTTGGTTTTATCAGATTGGAGAACACACCACACTCACATGAGGCGTTAGAATGAGGAACAATAATGAGCTAAGCCGTAATAAAGAAGCGGGAAAATGACCAACTCGCGAGAGGTGAGACGGGGTTACGTCTTGCTGACCAATCAACTGCAGCCAAGGCAGGAGGATAACGCCATAGTGGAACTGTAAAACTGATCCAGGGACAGTCTCTCCTTATAATAGTACCGGCCAGGCCCTTCCTGTTTAGCTTCCAAGGTCTGACGGGGTTGTGCAGAGCAAAGGCGGTATAGCCTCACTTCTGACAGCAGATATTACACCTACGTGAATACGGAGGCTAAGTCTGACTCCAGATCAGAGCAAAAGCAAAGCGCTGCTGAGACGGGATGGTGCATTTAACCAGACTTTATCTGGCGCTCTGAAATTATCCTACATTTAGGGCTTTTTTGAATTATTGTACATCACACAGGGGCTAAAATTATCGTCCAAATACGATAGTTATTGTACGTCTGGCAACCCTGTTTCGGATCGACCTCTGACCGTGGCCAAAGCTAAACCGAGACTAACATGGCGTGAACAGAGAGAGAGGACGGCCCTCACTATTAAAATGCAGGTCATACGGATTATGCCGATATTAGCATTTAGCCGCTGTTAGCGCAACTTTAGCTGGTGTTAGCATAATATTAGCTTACCTTCATAGATCATGTTTTAGCTGCTTCTGTCCTGTAGTATGGCTCCTCTGAATGATTCCATAACCCTCACCTGAAAGCAGCATGTGTCCACACTTTTGTATGCCTGTACAGACACAACCACAACAACCACAACTGCGGTCGTGTCGTGTAGTGGAACACAAGCGTGTGGTCGATACGTGTCAATGCGAGACACAGACTGAGGCGTGTTATGTGGAAAGGCGTCTAAAGGCACTGCAGGGCCTTAAAGCTACAGTTATATTTATACTATAATAACAGAGTGAATATAATAGTGTAGGGCTGAGAGCTTTTCAGATCGATAAGGGGCCACGATGACTTGGTGCAACCTATGTACTTGGTTGCGTTCAAGGGGTGTGTTCTATAAATGTAGCTGTAAAAGCCTGTAAATGTTTTACAATATTGTTGTAAAAGGCCAAAACACAGACTTGCCTGGATGTTGTGTTCTCTTTTCTACATGTGTTATTTATTCTGCTGCTCATAAGATAAACGAGTTTCGCATTTCCCTTTGAAAGCAACGTCAGGGCACTTTACAAACACCAAACTGACCCGTTCCCTCTGCTCTGCTCCACAGCGCCCCCCGTCTGTCCCGGCCGGAGAGGCGTTCCGCTGGTTTTTCTAACCCTGGGAGTAAAAACCTGCAGAGACACGCTCGCTCTGTGCGTCGCCGCCGCGGGAGAGGACTCGAACAGACTCAAAACTCCCGACTCGGATCTGTACAAACCAGGAAGTGTCACTGACGGACCGGGACGTGACCTCATCAGAAAGGGACGACCACCTCACCATATCACTGTTAGTCTCCTGTCTACCTCCTGGACCAAAGGGACCGTGTGGGGAGTCTGCTTCTGAACTGCCGCTCCTTTTTGCAGCAACAATGTGGGATTTATGTTTTGCTCCTCGCGTCGGGCGACATTTTGGAGAAATCTGACCACACACATCGACAGGGCTGGGTACCTTTCACGTTGTTTTAAACCTTTGGAGATATTGGCTGTGTCCGAATGTCCCGCTCGCTCCAAACTCCTCATTTAGCCGGACTGTAGTCGACTCTATAGTGCTCGTGGCGGCTGCTCTCTTTCAAACAGACGCTAGTTTAAGCTAACAGTTAGCATCGCGGTTGAACACCATGAGGCATTCAAGTTACTGTGAGATTTGAGATTACGTGAGATCGCCCACAATCAATACCAGAGGTTCCGCTAGACTTTTTCTTTTTGGGTCATAAAATGTCGGCCATTCACATTAATTACCGGCCATTAAAAAAAAGTAATGAATGTGTCATATTATCAATAACAGGGCACCTGCATTTATTCATAGACAGAGCGCTACACGAGTGCTTTAGTTGTGGCGTGGAGACGATGGAGAGCGACAGGCGTCACACATACGTATCTGTACTTAAAGGGATATTTCAGGATGTTTGACATAGGGCCTCATTTCCTAGTTATCCAGAGTGTTGTTGATGTCTGGAGATATATTTTTCTTAAATTCATGCAGTTCTTATATTTGAAGAGTCTAGTGGCGCTAGGCTAGGGCAAGGCTAAAGCATTTCTATGGTATCAGTTAGCCTGCATTAAAAACAGTCCACTCCACAGTGCACCTGAGGTAAATCACTTATAACACCAGACTAACCATATAAATGTCTGTGTTAATAGAATAATGTTTGAAATATAACTGACCTTGTGTCACATGAATTACCGCATTTTGAGGGACTATTTTCTCGCAGATCACTCCGCCGCTGCGTTAGCTTACAGCCACGAAGCTGATGCTGCTCAAATATATGTTATTTTAAATGATTCTATTAACACAGACATTTATATGGTTAGTCTGGTGTTATAAGTGATTTACCTCAGGTGCACTGTGGAGTGGGTCACACTGTTTTTAATGCAGGCTAACTGATACCATAGACATGCACTAGCCTTGCCCTAGCCTAGCGCCACTAGACTCTTCAAATATAAGAACTGCATGAATTTAAGAAAAAAATATCTCCAGACATCAACAACACTCTGGATAACTAGGAAATGAGGCCCGATGTCAAAAATCCTGAATTATCCTTTAACTCAGGAGGTCAATCTTCTCCAGCTCGGACCGCGGCATCAGCTGCACAGCGATGGTCGGGCGTAGGATGCCCTTCCGCACCTGTAATGTGACTTCAGTAAAGAATAAGCTGATAACATTACCTCTTGAGTTCGTTACACACTTGTATTAAAGTAAAAGCTCCTGTAGTTCACTGTTCTCCTGGAAAATGTGAGGAAGCACGAAAACAAAAGCCTTCGATTCCCAAAGCGATGATTCGACTGCGCTTTGTAAAACAACCTGAAGGCGCAGGTTGTTTTATTGAACCTTTTTAAATATTTAGTCCTGCCTCAAAAACACTTTATGTCAGACACGACTTAGGTGAAATATTTAATCTACTTTTTCTTTGTATCTCCTTATTTTCTCCAGTTTGGCCGATGGAAATTATATTTACCGGCCATTTTCTTTTCAAACTGGCTAACGGACACACTGGAGGATACATCTTTTCTCTAATGCTTCATGAGTTATAGATTATATATTCTGTAGCCGACACAGACGCGTTGTTATGGCGACAGGCCTTACTTTGCCACATATAACCTAAGATGCTTCCTCTCCTCTCGTCCCTAATGTAAACCAGGACAGAGGTTTGCTGAATAGAAAAGAGCCTTTGTGTTTGTGAATCCACACGGCTCTCATGGGCGGGACTAGTTACGCTCAGTAACTGCAGTTCTCTGAATAAAACACATTACCATGAGGCTAAGTCTCAGTGGTTAGATAGAAATAACCAGGTTTCAGTTTTAAATCAGCGGTTCCCAAACTGTGGCTCAAGGACCAGAGCTGAGAGAAAGTGACCATTTACTTGGGCACGATATGAAAAAGAAATATCACGATAACGATATATTTGACGATATAATTGAAAATCCCAGCCTTACACTTATTTGGAAGATTAATGCAAAGATATTTCATTCTTTTTTTTTAGCGCCATTACTAATTTCCTCACAGATATGATCTACTCAAGCATAGGGCTCGGCGATATGGACCAAAAGTCATATCCCGATATATTTAGGTTGAATATCGATATACGATATATATCCCGATATTTCTTCCGCAAAGTGAGAGCAGTGACATGAAATTTCAAGTCAAAGTCAAAGCCAAATACGAGTAGTTTAATTGAAAACTCATGTAAACGTAAACACTGTATAACAAAACTCTGTAAGGTTCACATTTAAATTTAAAAAAACATCTTAAATAAAATAGCCTGGAAAATAAAATAGGTCCGTCTTTTCCTGAGGGCAGCATTTATATTAAGAGATAACAACATAAAGTGCTCAGTTTAAGAATAAGATCAACTTTTTATTTATTTTTAAATCAGCTTGAGATTACCTGTTTCTTTTTGTTAACTTTATACCTTATCTGAATTTGAAATATCCCGATATACACGATATGGTCTAATTCCATATCTCATTTAAAAATGTATCGATATATCTTAAATATCGATATATCGCCCAGCCCTATTCAAGCAGTTTAAATCCTTATTTTTATTTTACTTTTAAGCACCGTGTTCTACAGTCAGTGTTTATGCTGCTCTGATTAGGGTGACCAGATGTCCCAGTTTACCCGGGACAGTCACAGTTTTGAGTCCTTGTCCCATGATCCAATAGATTTCTCCAAAACCATTGATTTGTCCCAGTTTTACTCGGAATCTGTCCCAGTTGTCCCGGTTTTGGCCAATGTAGTCTCCGAAATAGCATAGCCCACACTTGAAAATGAATATCTTTGGCCCATGGGAAAATCAATCACCAAGTGTAAACCAATTCAAAATCTCAATTCAGGATGCGGATTGGTGCATGTCATAAGTCGTTGACAGTTTTACCATTCATTGTGGGTAAAGACAGGTTAGTTTTGGAACCCCTGCAGGCTATTCCCGAATATACAGTAGTTCCAGCTTTTTAGTTGGAAAATCTGGTCACCCTAGCTCAGATGGAACTGAGCGGAACAGAACATTATATTGTGTCCACAACGATATCAAAAATTATATCGCGATAACGATATGGCCCACCCCTACCATTTACTATTTTAAAAAGTGTCGTCCTGAGGCCCAGCGCAAACCGAGACGCTTTGATACTCGATTCGATCCTGCAGAATCCAGAGGCGTCGAGGATAGCGTGTTTTTTTGTGACACAGTCGGGTCTTGGTTTGGAGAAGCAGCTGATCAAACCATGGTCAGGGTTTACGCTTCAGTCTGAGCTGTTCACCTACAAAACATGATCCACACGTTCCCTCTTTCTGCAACACGCACATGTCTTAGTTTATTCATTAAGGGGAGACACTGCAGGCAAAACGCAATGTTTTCAGGTTTTGGGCCAGATTGGTCTCTGAACATATAAACTTTCACCTCGAAATTAAAATTATACCTAATCTTCACAATAACATGTTTAAATATTGCACTGAGTGAATGTTTCTCCATAGATTTATATGGGAAAACGTAATTTCAAGGGCCATTTCCTCAAAAGGCCTTTTTTCTCTCATTGGGGCAACAACATCTCGACGTCAGTATCTCCTACAGACTTCAAATCTTCCAGCCTTGGATTGAACAATATTTGGAAGATTTTTTAATATCTAATTCCTAGCCTGATACATTTTTATTCCTATTTATGCCAGTGATCTACAGCAGAAGTTTCAAATTGATATCTTTAAATTAAAAATAAATCCCTATTCACCTGCAGTGTCTCGCCTTAAAGGGATAAATCACGTGTTTAAGCCCCGCACGGTTTGAGAAAAGCCTTTTTGAAGTGACGTGACTCCAGTGTTGACGCAGCTCGTGGACGTGTCGGGGAACAATTCAATTACCACAGCGTGAGCCGCATGGAGGGTTTTTCCGACATCACACTCACAGCATCAGCTCTGGGACCATCGCCGCTCCCTGCTTTACATTCGGACACATGAGCTCCATACAGTCACTGAAGGAAACAGCGGGAACATTCGGACACAGCCTAGAAAACAGGTCACGATTTCTAAAGAGTGAATTTGTCTCCAGATTACAGTAACTCCAGATTGTTCTTGATCTAATGAGTTGCTCAGAGATCTCACTCATTGGTCCTGGATCGTCTCAT
This sequence comes from Neogobius melanostomus, assembly GCA_007210695.1. Taxonomy (NCBI): domain Eukaryota; kingdom Metazoa; phylum Chordata; class Actinopteri; order Gobiiformes; family Gobiidae; genus Neogobius; species Neogobius melanostomus. The sequence goes on from VHKM01000315.1 coordinate 290,362, forward strand.
CGTGCGGAGTTCAGAAGCAGACGAGCGGAAAGTCCACCGTACTGTCGGACCGATCGAACATTCCCAACACTTTTCATCCACAGACGAGAAGAAGCATTATTTATTTTTACTTTGGGGATATTTCTTACGACCGTCAGACTGTAACCAGACCATGCTGGCGTTTCTCACTTCTCTCCATATGTTTTCATTTAACTCCTCTTTTTTATTACGGACTCGTTCTGGAAAAACTACCTAAATGTCCCGAATCACTGAATTATTATTATTATTATCATTAAAAACTGCAGTAAAACATCTTCACGGCTGTTTGCACGTTAGTCACAGACTCCACACTTTACACTTTTCATTCATTCATTTAGACTTTATTCCTGATCAGGTCAAACTGCCAATGGGACAAGAGCACGTTTATTCCCCCAGTGGCAAAGACGTGAATCTGAAATAAAGACAAAACGTACCGGAAACATGTCAGAACAAGTGAAATATCAAGTAAATGTTGGCTCACATTGAGACATTTAAACTCATCTAGTTCTTATTTTTTGCAGTGTACAGTCCTGATCATGACAGTTTAAAACCAGCTGGAAAATGGTCAAAGTTCACATTTATCATGGTTGGATCCATCCATCTTCTTCCACTTGTCCGTTGCCGGGTCGTGGGGGCAGCTGTTGGAGCTGCACCAGCCCCTATAGCGCCCCCTGCAGGTGGTGGGTCCACAGAAGGACGGCCTCATGGTTCTAACCGGGCCTGTTGGTCTCTCATAAGGGGCTTCTGAACCGCTCTTTGTCTGACCCGTCACCTAGGACCTGTTTGCCCTGGGAGACCCTACCAGGGGCACGAAGCCCCCGACAACAGAGCTCCAGGATCATTCAGGTCAAACCCTCCACCACGTTAAGGTGGAGGCTCCAGGAAGGGATGGTTGGATCTAAACTTCAATCTGCAACAAGAAGAATTATGAGTCAGACGAAAAGCTTTTATTGAAAACGATCATTAAACAGAAATAGTCTGTTTTTGCAGCTGAGGTTTAGGACCACAGGCCTTTAATATGTGGATTCAGTGTCAGCTTTTCACTTTGTCCGGATGCAAAGGTCGTGTTGGTGTTTGGGTCGTTGAGCCTCTCGCTGCTGAGGGGGACATAATAAAACATTTAGAATTTCTGAAAAAAGACCCTGAGGGTTATGGAACAAAACAGTCAAAGTGGAAGATCTATAATAATGTCGTCAGTGCTGAGCTGGAGGATCCGTTCATCTGTCCGTCCTGACACTGGACGATGCTCGACCCAAATGAAGCTGTTCCTGGAGCCGACTCTGCCCAGTAACCGAGCCGATGGAGGGGCAGGTGATCAGTGGAGCTCCACCTCTGCAGAACAACGCTTAAACTAATCCAAACTAACCGTAAATCTAACCCTAATCCTAACCTTAAGGGACTACACGGCAGGGAAGAGCTGGGACCTCATGTCGGCCCGGGAATTTGGAGAAGACCGGCCCGGGATTATAGCTCCGTAATAGTGCGCTGGACTCAAGTACAAGAGGTCGCTGGATCAAACACCACACTGACAATTTTCTAACAATTTCTTTTCACACAGTCTGAGCCTGAAACAAACCCACAGCACAAGTTATGTAGATACAAACATTTATTTGTCCACTTTTCTACCTTTCACTGCCTTTTTCTGTCTTTACTCGCGCTGGATTGGACTGAACCAACTTGAACTAAAGCGGAGGGGTGTGTCACTTAAACACCCTTAAACACCCCTCTGAGTTAGTTCAATATCAAATGGTCTCTCCCTGCCACAAGAATGAAAAGTTCGATGCGAATATTTTTCAGATTTTCATTCATCAGTCGTTATTCTGATAGATTTCCATGACAATTACGCTTGTGTTACTTCATTTCTATCTGGAACAGCAGCTCATGCTCCTGCTGCAGTTAAAGCCTTTAGGCCTGGAATAGCACAACTGTGAGTCTGTTATTTCATTATTTTATTCTGATGGCCCGGCCCAGAAGCACCGGAACCGAGCGGCCCACCGGACACGTCCCGACTCTCCCTCTGGCCAGCAGTGAGCATAAAAACGACCAACTTGCATCTAGTCCCTTTAAGGACAGTGGAGTTTACTGAAGGCGTTTCATCGAGATCACCTTAAATAAATGTTGCTGGAAAAAAAGTGGAGCTAATTTTCTCTTTGCCCTGCACCGCCTGAAGCTCCACTGAAGGTCGTCATGGCGCTCCCTCTCTGTGGCGCGTAGGAAACATCTCAGGTGGATCAGTAACCACGGAAACCATCAACCATCTTCACCTCCCACTGCCCCACGATCGTTTGGTCTCCATCCAAAGTCTGAGGCCTTTGTTTGTGAAGCTTCAGGACATGTTTTTCTTCCACTTGTTTTGCTCCATAACCCTCAGGATCTTTTTAAAAACACTTCCTAACTTTTCTTATTTTCCCCCCATTTTTAACACATTTTTCACCTTTTCCTAAATTTTCCCCAATTTGTCCACGAATTTTCCCCTTTTATCCATTTTTTTTTCAACTGGTCTTTCACTTTTTCTTGTACATTTTAAAGACCAACAGCATCATAACTCAAAGAACATAAAGATGTATATTTCTAAACCTTCTCTCCGCTCTGACCGCCGGGGCAGAGTCTTCGGCGTAAACCTCGGGCGTCGAGTGCGGCGCTTCCATCACGGGCCGTAAGTGTAAAATGGTGGCGTCATTTATTATCCATGTGCGGCGGCGGCGGAGCGGGATACAATAGACGGAGCAGAGAGAGAGAGAGAGAGGATGAGGATGCTGCGTTTCCCCTGGCGACCGAGCGCACTGTTGCCTGGTAACAGATAACAATGGGCCGGGAGGAGGCGGGGCCCGGAGCATAAAGGAAACATCATCATCATCTTCACCGTCGGAGCGAAGAGGGAGAGAGGACGGAGCAACATGGAGGAGGAGGCGCTGAGCTCGACGGTCCCGGGTTCGACTCCCCCGAGTGGTTTAGCTCACACAGGGTTCATCCCGTTAAATGTAATGCTTTTAATGAGAAATACAAACCCCCAGGTCAGCTTTACCCAAATCTAAAAGGGCACAAAGGCCAGTGTAACGCCTCATTTGAAAGCTAAGACCTACAAAACTCATCTAAACTGTTCATCCATTTTCTTCCTCTTTATCCAGGCCCGGGTCGCAGATGTCCAGACTTCTCGATCTGCTCTGGGACCCCGAGGCCACACCAGGACACAGAGACATTAGTCCCTCCAGCGTGTCCCGGGTCTGGGTCTCCTCCCAAAAGGACATGCCTGGAACACCTCCCGAGGGAGGCGGCCAGGAGGTATCCGGAACAGATGCAAATATGTGATCCGAAACACATACAGTATTTTCCACACTTTCATGGCTTTTTGTCAAGTGTTTGTCGCACTTTTGTTGCGTTTTTGACTCCTTTAGATTTGGGTAAGCCGAACTGGAGAACATGTGCTCGTTCAGGTGGAGGTTAACTTTCCTTTACTACCCAGTTTGATCTATCTGTAATAATTCCAATACTGCAGGATCGCCGGAGCTTTGTCTGGTCCGAGGCTCAGGTATTTCACGTCATAGTGTCAAACAGGAAGTGCTCTACGTCTGTAATGTAATGCCTTACGGCCTGATTTAATTTATAAAACAGCTTTTTTAATTATTTCTGTTGTAAGAAAGAAATAAAGAAGAAAAAAAGTAAGTCCCGATGCGTCTGTGCTGTCCCGGGAGAGTAAACAAACGCACCCCCGGAGGATCCGAACAGAAGTCATGTTTGTGAAGACTGAGCTCTTTCTAACCTACTCTGGACACGCCTGTTCTTTTTTCTTACCCAACGATAATGTCACGGGTTCACGTTTGGCTCTGAGAGGAACAGGACTATTCAACCTTCCTAAAGAAGAGTGCACTCGCCAGAAGTTGGAATTTCTTTCTGGGATTCAGCGACTTTATCAACCAACCTGATGGATGCTTGGTGAACCTTGGCCAGAATCAAAGTGGATTCACTTTTATAACCAACGCGATCCCATAACCCGATGGGGAGGCCAGGCTGAGCGGTGAGTCAATCAAAACGCGTGTTAGCATGTGTGTTAGCGTGTGTGTGTTAGCGTGTGTGTTAGCGTGTGTTAGCGTGCGTGTTAGGTGCGTGTTAGCGTGTGTGTGTTAGCGTGTGTGTTAGCGTGTGTGTTAGCGTGTGTGTTAGCGTGCGTGTTAGCGTGCGTGTTAGCGTGCGTGTTAGCGTGTGTGTGTTAGCGTGTGTGTTAGCGTGTGTGTTAGCGTGCGTGTTAGCGTGCGTGTTAGCGTGCGTGTTAGCGTGCGTGTTAGCGTGTGTGTTAGCGTGTGTTGCGTGCGTGTTACGGTGTTAGCGTGCGTGTTAGCGTGTGTGTTAGCGTGTGTGTTAGCGTGCGTGTTAGCGTGTGTGTGTAGCGTGTTTAGCGTGTGTGTTAGCGTGCGTGTTAGCGTGTGTGTTAGCGTGTGTAGCGTGTTAGCGTGCGTGTTAGCGTGCGTGTTAGCGTGTGTGTGTAGCGTGTGTGTTAGCGTGTGTGTTAGCGTGTGTGTGTTAGCGTGTGTGTTAGCGTGCGTGTGTTAGCGTGTGTGTTAGCGTGTGTGTTAGCGTGTGTTAGCGTGTGTGTGTTAGCGTGTGTGTTAGCGTGTGTGTTAGCGTGTGTGTTAGCGTGTGTGTGTTAGCGTGTGTGTTAGCGTGTGTGTTAGCGTGCGTGTTAGCGTGCGTGTTAGCGTGCGTGTTAGCGTGGTGTTAGCGTGTGTGTTAGCGTGTGTGTTAGCGTGGTGTCGTGTGTTTAGCGTGGTGTTAGCGTGGTGTTAGCGTGCGTGTTAGCGTGTGTGTGTTAGCGTGTGTGTTAGCGTGGTGTTAGCGTGCGTGTTAGCGTGCGTGTTAGCGTGTGTGTTAGCGTGTGTGTTAGCGTGTGGTGTGTTAGCGTGTGTGGTGTTAGCGTGTGTGTTAGTGCGTGTTAGCGTGTGTGTGTTAGCGTGGTGTGCGTGTGTGTTAGCGTGCGTGTTAGCGTGCGTGTTAGCGTGTGTGTGTTAGCGTGTGTGTTAGCGTGTGTGTTAGCATGTGTGTGTTAGCCTGTGTGTTAGCGTGCGTGTTAGCGTGTGTGTGTTAGCGTGTGTGTTAGCTTGTGTATTAGCGTGTGTGTGGTAGCGTGTGTGTTAGCGTGTGTGTTAGCGTGTGTGTTAGCCATTTAATAATAATAATAATAATCCCCTACACTTGTATTGCGCTTTATAAGCCTGTATTACCAAGTTTCTAAAAGCGCGTCATTATTCATTCACTCCATACTCGGTGGTGGTAAACTACTATTGTAGCCACAGCTGCCCTGGGGTAGACTGACGGAAGCGAGCCAACCAGTCTGTGCCATCGGCCCCTCTGATCACCACCAACCACTACATTAGGCTTCCTGGTGTTTCCAAACAGTCTCCCATCCAAGTACCGACCAGGCTCTTCCTGCTGAGCTTCCAAGGTCTGATGGGATCAGGCAGAGCGAAGGCGGGACGGCCCATTTATGAAACTGTGTTGCACATGTCAACTCCTTATAACTGCATTATGTGAAGTAACTTCACTTTTTGCAGTGATATTTATATTTATAATACTGTGAATGTGGAATGAGCGGAGAGAGGGGCGGAGTTAACTGAATCGAAGCGTCTTATCTTCCGGGTTTGAAAAATACCCCCAGAAAATACTTATATTTCTCTCAAAATTAGTACTCCATAGTGATAGAGGTACAATATATCATATAAATGCCTATACTTTACTTTGGAATGGCTAAAATATCATGATACAGCTCCTTTAATATATCTCACAATAAACATGAACAGCCCTAATGTTTGATCGATCTGAACAGTTCGTCACCTCCAGGTAAAGGACACTTTTAAAGGCCTATAAATAAATCCACCTTCTCACTCATTACGCACTGATTAAACATGCTGCAGGACGTCTCTCTTGTCATTTCCATGGACCGTTGAATCGATGCTGCAGGGCCGGATTCCGCCCCGGGGCCAGACGTTGCTCCGTTGCCCTTTTATCGGAAGAAATATGTGACAGAGAGAGAGCGCTGCTTCCTCCTCCTCCTCCTCCTCCTCCTCCCCCTCCCCGCCTCGTCACACCGGGAGCCTCTTAACAGCCGTTTAATGTTCGCCTGATGGTGTTAATTATCGCAGTGTCGCGGTCTCGCGCCTCCCACGAGACTCATTATCCTGGCACGAGCCGCTGCGAGGCGAAACGAAGCGAGACGAGGGGGACACGTCGCGCGGCGCTCTGGCTCCCTCTGCCGGAGGAACGGGCGAAGCGCGACGTATGCAAAACAAATCACCGACCCCCAAATCTGAAAGCTAAGACCGACAAAACTGATCTAAGCGGATCTTTCCCTTGTGTTGTTGCCATGTTGTCGTCACATGTTTTTTTTCCATCTCATTTTTGTTGCTCTTTTGTTGCGTTGTTGTGGCTTTTTGTGGTCACTTTTTGATTATTTTTTCCATCCTTGTTTTCTTCTAGTTTTTGTCGCTATGTTGACGCTTTTTTCAAGAAGCTTTTAGATTTGGGTAAAACCAAACTGAGGAAAATGTGTTCGGTTCAGGTGGGGTTTAAGAGGTTTAAAGTGTATATGACAGATTTTAATGATCTTTAAAATATGACTTATTTAGATCAGTTGCATAATTATCATTTTTTTTCAGTGAAGCAGCAATTTTAATAATGAAATGTTGGGCAGAAAAGTTATTTTTATTTGAATTTTTAAGCTGCTGACAGGAAGTGACATAAAAGAAGGAAACATTCCATAGCAGTTTGACTCATTCATTTCCCATTGACTTAACATGGTTGGCACGGCAACAGTTTAAAATTGTTTACCTTCTTTGATGTCACTTCCTGTCTGTGTCCAATAAGGAAGTGAAAACAAACATCACAAAAATGGTCAAACTAAAGAAAACTGGGAATAATCTTTAGCAAAATCTGAAATATAATCGTGTTAACTGTGTTTAGCAAAAATTGTGTCTAATGTGTCAGATGTGCTTTAAACAAACATAAATATGCCAGTTTATTATTATGTATTAATCGTTTTTATTTGAGCGGATGAGTTTTCAGCAGATGACCTGACAATAACAAATAGGTTAATGCTCTAAAGCAGAAGCAGAGCTTGTTTGCGCCTTTACCTTCCAAACTGACATATTAGAAAGTTTACAGTCAGTCACCATGGTAACGTTTCAAATGCATGTCCAGTACCAGATCATAAACATAACTTCATACACGATCATCATGACATGAGGAGATCATACCATTAGACCTGTGTATGTCCATAAATCAATGTAATCGATGACGGTCCCTAGTTTAGACAAAATATATGTATAGTCTTTATATGCACATATCGTTTACATATACCTACGTTTATATACATATACAATACAAATATAATCAGTGTGCACAGCCCCTCACAGAACACAAACAACTATTTATTTATTTATTATCATTTAATTTCATTTCATTTCATGCTTTTTTCTTCCTTTTTTCCTCTTCTCTCTTAATCGAATGCCCTTTTATGACTCCAAGGCCTTAAATCTGGCGCAGTGTTGTTTAATTCCCCGCAGAAAACCCTGAACTGTTTCATTTGTCCGCTTCAGTGCGCAGTTTACATGTTTATCAGCAGCGTGTTCCTGCGCCGTCCACAAGAGGGCACCAAACACAAAGAAACCTCGACAAAAACAACAAACCGCGGCGTTTTACGGCAGGAAAACGGCGTAAATCTGCTTCAGAGCGCGAGTATTTGTCTATAATGAGGTTTAAGTTTAATATTTCTGCTTTAATCGGCCGGTTCAGCGGTTTCTTCGTGTCATATTTACACCCGCGTAGTTTGAAAACGCTGACGTAACGTGCTTACGTTACCGTTGCGTTGGTGGTATAGTGGTTAGCATAGCTGCCTTCCAAGCAGTTGACCCGGGTTCGATTCCCGGCCAACGCAGGACGAAAACTTTTTTTTTCTCCAAAAAAGTTTCTTGCTAAATCTTCTTCTTTCTTTTCTTTTTAAGGCGAGACGCTGCGAATAAGTGAATGTGCAGGACAAGAAAAGAAGGTTCTGTGGATTTCACTGCCAAGCCAGAAACTACCAATTAGTAAAAACGCGGAGGATTTGGGGATTTATGATCTTAAAGTTATAACTTTATAAAACTAACAGACATGTAGATTTTAGTTCATAATAAAAAACATCTCAAAATCACATGTTTATTCTTTGTTTATTTAATTGTATAAGAGAATGAAGTGAAAAAAGTGCATTCACTTCTGTTATTCAACTTAAACTGTGAAACTAATATATGAGACTCATTACATGCAAAGTGAGATGTGTTTAGCCTTTATTTGTAATAATTTTGATGATTATGGCTCAGCTTGTAAAAAACACAAATTAGAAAATCTCTTAAAATTTGAATATTTTGAAAATGGTCTGTGAGTCACAATCATCAACATTATAACAATAATAATAACAATAATAATAATAATAATAATAATAATAATAATAATAATAATAATAATGCATTAGTCTTATATAGCGCTTTTCTAGACGCTCAAAGTCGCTTTACAATTTGGTGCATTATTCATTCACTCCATATTCGGTGATGATAAGCGAGGCAACCAGTCTGTGCACATCAGCCACCACCACCCACTCACACACTACATTTCCCAGGTTTCTTGGTGTTCCCAAACGGTGTCCCATCCAAGTCCTGCCAGGCCCTTCCCTGCTTAGCTTCCGAGGTCTGACGGGATCGGGCATAGCAAAGGCGGTATGGCCACATAAAGGCTATACATATCTCACTTTGCCTGTAATGAGTCTATATCATATATTACCTTTTAAGTTGAATTACAGAAGTGAATGCACTTTTTCCATGATATTCTAATAATATGACGAGCACCTGTGTATATATAAAATAATCAAAAACAAATGAAAGCAGTGCAAAGTTCACAGTGCTGGTGGTTAAACTGATAAAGTGACGCTGATACTGAGGTCATTCCACTGAGGGTCAGTCTGCCACTGAAGGAGCTGCTCAGCTCCTCTACAGGCCCGTGCAGTGGGTGGGAGGTGTTGTCTATGATGGAGGTGTCCCTGACCTCGTCCACAGAGTCCAGAGCCGACCCTCCTGAGCAGTTCTCCTGATCCATCTGTGTGACCAAACATCCATGACCCGACTGTGACTCGACTGTATCTGTGAGATAAATATGTTTTATCCCGACAGAAAGCGGATATGAGTGAAATATTGTGAGAGGTTTACTCCCCCCTCGGCCGCATCACAAACCTCAGGCCTCGATACCCAGTGTGTTTTTGTGTTTACGTAACGACTTCGCTCAAACGGTGAAGATCAAATTCTCTCCGAGGCGTCTGCCTTTTGTCGCTTCTTCTGAAAGAATCTGCCGACGCTTTAACACAAACACAGCTCCAGTTCTGCCGAGTCACAGGGAGAAGGAAACAGGAAACCTGAGTTCTTTTAGGTGAAGCTTAAAGGGATATTTCGGGATTTTTGACATTGGGCTCATTTCCTAGTTATCCAGAGTGTTGTTGATGTATGGAGATATTTTTTCTTAAATTCATGCAGTTCTTATATTTGAAGAGTCTAGTGGCGCTAGGCTAGGGCAAGGCTAAAGCATTTCTATGGTATCAGTTAGCCTGCATTAAAAACAGTCTGAGCCACTCCACAGTGCACCTGAGGTAAATCACGTATAACACCAGACTAACCATATAAATGTCTGTGTTAATAGAATCATTTAAAATAACTTATATTTGAGCAGCATCAGCTTCGTGGCTGTAAGCTAACGCAGCGGCGGAGTGATCTGCGAGAAAATAGTCCCTCAAAATGCGGTAATTCATGTGATACAAGGTCAGTTATATTTCAAACATTATTCTATTAACAAAATGTACAAAATCATGAAATATCCCTTTAAAATGTGGATAAAGCTGAACTGGAGAAATGTGCTCAGTTCAGGTGGGGTTAAGAGGTTAAGGAAGTAAAGTTGGGGTACGACATATACATATTATATTCTGACTCACTCATACCGGTTGGCACGGCAACAGGATAAACGTTGGCTCCGGTTCCACTTCCTGCCGTCCTGACGTCAGCTCCTGCAGGGGCCGCTGTGTGAAACCACGATCCTCTTCATGTGGCCTGAACCCGAGGCGGGAACGGGAGCGTGACCTGGTTCTGCCGCCGCCGCCGCGAGGAGCGTGACGAGGCGCGAAGTTTGGCCATGACATCATCCTCATCCTCACCGGCTGACACTTTAAAGGCTTTATTTAACCCGCAGAGATTCAGAGGTTTTAGTGAGTTTCTCCTTAACGTCTTTGTTTTAACGTCCAACATGTCTGTGTCTTTCCCACGCTTATTCAGTCACAAATACTGACATGTTTGGTATCCACGTGTAGCACGAAAGGCTGTGACCGAGATGACACTGTAATCCAAATATGGTCATTTCCTTTGTGGGAGACAGCAGCGGCTAAAGAGAAATATACACAGGGACTGAACTTTAACAACATCTGCACTTTAGTTGCTCCATCAGACTCCACACTTTACAGGCGAGCGCTCAAGGCCGGATTTTTGCAGGGGCTTACAGGGGCTCAGTCCAGGGGCCCAACAGGCTGAAGGGCCCATGGGCATAAGGAGAAAAGGAGAGAGTTCCCTCTCTCTTTGCAGACTCCCTCACATGTAAGGCTTAATCAGACGACTTTGTACCCGAGGCCATTTTCATTTCATGAGAATGCACCAAATTGCCCCATTAAAAAACAAAAATCTCTGTGGGAGGACCCCCAGACCCCCCATTTAAAAATGTCCCCGCACCGGTCTGGCAGTAGCAAAGGTTCTTCCATGAGGGCCACGGGGCTCAAACTGTGGTCAATATGTTGAAATGTTTTTTTCACTAATTTGTCATTTTTTGAACTAGTGCTGTGTGCTAAGTTACTTCTGCATATTCATATAAAAAATAAAAAATCATTTATCTTTTCATTGTAGAGAGAGAGAGAAATCCGACAGACACACAGTATATGGGGGGGGGGGCCAAATGCCCCCCCCCCCCCCGACTTAAACCCGGCCCTGGCTCCAGCTGCATTTGGAAGGTTTTTAACGTCATTAATCTCTGGCAGATTCTTTGAGCTTTGAACCCCCAAAACAAGGCGATATCATAGTTTAAATGTAATGATCTTACACGTGCCCTTACAGTCTCATAGTTTGAAGTTTTTATAGTTTATTTAACCCAAAACAGCTCTTCATCACTCCACCAAAGTTACGCGCGGTTTAGTGAAACACTGCGCGGACATGTTCGCATAGGCTCGTATCGGTCGTGGGTGAATGGCGCGCAAGGGGGAGGGCGCGCGTGGTGGGGGTATCGATAGTGCGCATGGACAGGTGTGTGTGTGTGTGGGGGGGGGGGGGGGATCCGCGTGCATGGGCAGTCTCGCGCGCGCGTCATATAAAAGTCTGAATCGGAGGATGCGCCGGTTTTGGTTCCAAAGCGACGAGGGGCTGCGCTGGAGACGAACGCGCGGAAAAAACTGGGGAATAATCTGCAAAATCCTGGATTGTGGCGCGTTCACGGGATATTTCCTCCCGCCGAACACGACCTCCGCCTCTCATCTACAGGTAAGACACGTGTCATCATCACTGAATAAGGGTTTGTACGTTACTCACACACTTTACGCACCAAATAGACGTTTTCTCTGCGCAAATCGGGTTTAAACTGACCGGCGCTAAAGCTGCTGAAATTCTACCGGTTTATTTTGATATTGCAAACCCCAAACCTCTCAGATTAGAACATGCTCTCATTAAAGAGTTGTAAATTCTAAAGAAAGCAAAAGACTGCTTCATTTGTATCGACTTTTTGAAATTCAAACAAAGTAAAACGAGCCTCCACCAAACCTTGTGTTAATTTTTCGCAATTTAAAGACAGACGGCAGATTACTTTTGAAAGACGAGCTTGTTTGGTAACTTTAATGCTTTATTTGGCAAATTCTCATGGTTAATTAATGTTATGGCTCTACCTCAATGTGTGAATGTTATTTTTCACTTCAGACGTGTCCAATGTTCACTTTACTTTTCACATACTAAACTTGTTGTTATTGTAGTTTTATAAGTATGTATTAGGAAGTGACTCCAACATGTCTGTGTGGCTCCCTGGTCTTTCCCACGCTTATTCAGTCACAAACACTGACATGTTCGGTATCCACGTGTAGCAGGAAAGGCTGTAATCCAAATATGGTCATTTCCTTTGTGGGAGACAGCGTGGCTAAAGACGGGAGAACATTCTAGTAAACAGGTCTGTCTCTGTGTCCCTCAGGCTCTGATTCTCCTGGAGCGTCCCCCCGCTGCCGCGGCCCCGTCATGGCGGCCCCTCGGCTCCTCCTCTTCCTCCTCCTCCTCGTCCTGATGAGCGTCCCGTCGGGGCAGAGCTCGGCCCGAGTCCGACTCAACTCCATCCGCACCGTGATCCTCCGGGACGGGCCTTTTCTGCCCGGCAACCGCAGCATGTGGGAGCCCGGCCTCGACTTCACAGTAAGAAACTACTACTACTATTACTGCTACTGCTACGACTACTACTACTAATACTGTGACTTCTACTACTATTACTGCTACTACTGCTGCTGCATATTCATGTTAGAAAGTACAAATCCGGTTGGAAGAATAACTTTGGAGCCTTTATAAAAATGTAAAGGGGCAGAAAGTGTTATATTTATCTTTCCAATGTTGTGGAGCAGAAGTAATGTTCTCAACACAAATACTAACTGATGTATACTTTGTACTTTGAATACCTAAAGGTGGATTATGTGGAAAGTCAAGCTGATATTAGTGCTAGGGCCTGGTACCGTTGCATTTCTTCCATACTGGTACTTTAATGATACCTGAATGATACTTTTTTCAATACCTATACTAAAATACACGTCATCTCAAACCAGTTTATTCCATAAACTAATTCCTGTCACTGTAACAGTTTGTTCCATTGCTTTCGAATTGAACCTGGGTTTTTAAAGATGTTCCTTTCAGATCATAGTGGCTTTCTCTTTTCTCAAACCTTTCTTGGATGTTCACTGGCAATATTTTTTTATTTGCTTTATAGAAAACCTGAAGGATATTACAGTCAACTATATCCTCAAATTTTAGTAACTTAGATTTAATAAATAGTGGATTTGATGGATCTCTATATCTGATATTATGTATAGTTTTCAGAGCCGGTTTTTGTAGAATGAACTGTGGCTGTTTATAGGTTTTATAGGTTGAACCCCAGATTTCCACACAGTAAGTTAAATATGGCATAATCATTGTGTTGTATAAAGCAAGTAACACGGATTGATTTAGAGAGAATTTTACTTTATGTAACACCGCGATGGATTTAGCTATTTTTCCTCTTGTGTCATTTATATGTGACTTCCACACCTTCTATTTTTATTTGTTTTTCTTTTGTCATTGAATATTATAAAGTTTGTTTTTTAACATTGAGAGCCACTTTAATTAGATTTAGATTCTGTTATCTCCTGTTTATCTTTCCCTGAGTAAAATAATGTTGTATCATAAAATACTCTGCAGTTTGCTTTTACGAAGTCATTTATCTATAATATGAACAATAATGGCCCAAGTATCGAGCCTTGGGGAACCCCCCAGCTGATGTCACATAGGTCTGATGTCATTTATTTGAACATATTGCTTTCTATTTCTAAATAGCTTGTGATGCATTTATAATGAGAGCAGCAGGTAAAGGCGCTAACCCCCCCTGCTCCGTCCCGCAGATGTACCAGTGCATGAGTGACCTGGAGTGCCACGAGGGCAGCTACTGCCGCTCCTCGCCGGGGGGCGTGGCCCGCTGCCACCGCTGTCGCCGTCGGAAACGCCGCTGTCACCGCGACGGCATGTGTTGCCCCGGCAACCTCTGCAGCAACAGTGAGTTAGCTTTAGCATCGTTAGCACCAACACACAGAAATGGCAACATTATTTAGAAATATTGTTGCAAAGATTTATTTTATTTTGTAAAAAAAATTGCATATATATATTTTTATTGTTTTATTTTCCCTCATTTTTTTTAATTCAATTTATTTTATTATTATTTTCCTTGTTTGTATTGAATTTTTTATTTGTCATATTTTTTTTATTTTTTTCAATTTTCTAATTTTTTATTTCCTGAATAACTTTATTTTATTTAGATTTGAGTTTATTTTATGTAAAGCTCTTTACCTCCGCGCTCGTTTCTTCCAGACGTCTGTGTGCCGGACGGCGACGGTTTCGAGTCCCAGAGGATCCCGGAGTCGGACGCCGGAGCGAGGACGTCCTGGAGGCGACGGGGACGAGCCGACGTGAAGGACGCCGCCGGGAAAGGTGAGACCGGTCGCTATGGCAACGGCCCCTGATGTTTTAATCCCTTCAGATCCACTGGGTTATTACCGAGCTACTACCGGGTCCAAACTTTATCTGAATCTGCCGCCGAAATCGATCCCATTGAAATCAATCAGGAAAACAGGCGCAATACTAAAGTACGTCCTTTTCGTGGCATTTGTGTCATTTCTGTGGTTTCTTTATCATTACGTCTCATAAGTTAAAGTTCATTCAGAAACTGAATGCAAGTTAGCATTTAGCTCAGAGGACACTTTTAAACGCTAATCCTCATCTAAAGTAAAATATCATAAGGGCAGAACATTTATTAGTGATTCCGGACAGGGTTCAATCCCCACATGTGTCCTCTCTGTGTGTGCATGTTCTCTGTTGCATGTCGTCTGCTCCTCTGGTTTCCCCTACCACTAAAAACATGTACAATAGGTGAATCCTCCAGCCAGGTGATTCTGACCATCAGCCTGGCTCCACATCTGGAGATCCAGCCTCCACAATCATAGACCACTTTTTATTCAACGTGGTTAAAAATATGACACCTAAAAAAATAAATAATAATAATTGTATATTGATTTATTTTAAGTATTTGAATTCCTTTTCTTTTTTATTTATTTATGATTGCTTGTTTCATTCTATCAAAACTACTTCCATCCTATTCATCAATTTACTATTATTCTTATTAATCCTACTACTATTAATGTTGGTTTATTGTGATGATAATTGTCTCCATTTTTGTTTGTCTCTTTATTTTTTTATTTTTTATTTATTTTTTCTTCTTGCTCTGAAGGTTTCCTTTATTATGGTTATATTCTGTATCTTTCTTTTGTTACTATCACTGGGATCATCATGATCATGACACATTTTTTATTTAAATTTTATATATATATATATATATTTTGTTATTATTATTTTTATTTTATTCTTTATTTATTTATTTATTTATCATTATTATTTTTTCCCCTCAATATCTTATGATTTTGTTTCATAATACATCCACACACACATTCACTCAACCTTTTGTTATTTGTGACCCCAAGTGTTTCTCCTTTATCTGTGTTGAATGTTTTTGTCCTGTATGTCAATTAAAGAAACAAATTATATATATATATATGACACCTACCCCAGCGTTGTCACATGGGTCATAGCGATTGTTAGAAAAAATAAAACTCTTTGGATCCAGGCTGGTCAAAGTCTTCATAGGAACACTGTTACCAAGTGTCTTTGGCCACCAGGCGGTGCTATAACAACAATGTCCGCTCCATGAGGACCAAAGGGAAGCGTGTTCCTCGGCCTTTGGTTAGGATTGAACGGCGCTTCTCCTTTTTATTTCTTTGATGTTGCACGGCGACATGATGCTAACTTCCTGTTTCCTGTCCTGCGTAGAGTTAGCCATGTCTCAATATTTAAACAGTATGTAGCAGAAAACAAACATGTGAAAGCGACTCAGGATGTAAATATTTTATGCAGACTTCTGTTTTTATAACTGTAGCTGTTTTAGCCTTGAAGCTAAAGGCTAATATCCATTTAACGCTAACAAATTAAAATTGCACCACCATCTGAACCCTCGACTTGACGCCTCTTTAAAGTTTCCTTTGTTTGTCTAATCGTATTTTGACCCCGTTTGTCTCCCGTGTGTCCCGCAGGTCAGGTGGGCGACCCGTGCCTGCGCTCGCTCGACTGCTCCGACGGCCTCTGCTGCGCGCGGCACTTCTGGACGCGCATCTGCAAGCCCGTCCTGCAGGAGGCGCAGGTGTGCACCCGGCAGCGTCGCAAAGGAGCGCAGCGCGGCCTGGAGCTGTTCCAGCGCTGCCCGTGCGGCCCGGGCCTGTCCTGCCGCGCGCTCAGAGACGCTACACCGGCCGTTAGCTCCCTGTTAGCGGCCGCGGCTAACCACAAGCTAACGCCGTCTTTCACCGAGAGGCATCTGTCGCCGCACACGTCGCTCCTCTCCTCCTCAGAAGCCTCGTCTTCTTCTTCTTCTTCTTCTTCTTCTTCTTCTTCTTCTTCTTCTTCTTCTTCTTCTTCTTCTTCTTCTTCTTCTTCTTCTGTGGCAAAAACCAGGCTGCACGTTTGCCAGAGGAAGTGAGCGGCAAGAGAAAGACTTGAAACAAAGCCGGGACTTCCTGGAAAGGCTACGCTAAACGCTAAACGCTAAATGCTAAAGCGCTGGAGACTGAAGAAGAAGAAAGAGACGGGTTTTCTCTCCCTAAAGAAAATGAAGCCTATTTTTCTAACGTTTAAATGGAGTTTTGCAATGTTTATAGTTTGTGGAAAACGGGGAAAATAAATGTGTCACTTTAAACTTCTGTGAGTTTTTCCTGGATTAGCTGTTTTTGTTTTGGTGTGACTCGTTCTCTGTAAAAATGAGCAGAAAATGACCAAATCTGAATCATGTTTTGTAATTTACGGGTTTATTTTGTTGAGATATTAGATGCAAAGATTATTTTTCAGAACAGATTTTGATGATCTTATGTCAGCGGTTCCAAAAGGGCTTTTCTATAAAAGAAGGAAACGCTTTGATTAAACTAGTTTCCCTGGTTTCATACGAGTATTTCCCACTCAAAGCTGAACAGGTTTTGTCTTCGCTGCTGAAACTCTCGGCTCGTCATGTGGTTCGACGCTGTATCCAGATGCTAATCACAAACCTGCCGAGTGAAACTGTCCCTTTGAGAAACTCCAGATTCCTGTGACCTGTCAACGCCTCAAACCGGTTTAAATGTTTTCCAACAGATGCATTTCCTGATTTTTATCTTGGTCTAAGCCAGGGGCGTCAAACTCATTTTGGGTCGTGGGCCACATGATGTAAACAGGAAAATAAATGAAATAATGAGCTGTGATTTGACTGTATAGCCTCGTCAATAACAACGACTTACACTTGTATTGCACTTTACAAGCCTGTGTCAAGTTTCTCAGAGTCATTATTCATTGACTCGGTGCTGTTACTGTAGCCACAGCCGCCCTGGGACAGACTGTCCATTTACCACATGGCTATAATGTGTTGTTTATATCCTGATCAGAGGTTCCACTAGACTTTTTTTTTGTCGGCCGGCTGGGTTGTAAAATGTCGGCCATTCACAAGAATTACCGGTCATTAAAAATATAATGAATGTGGCTTATTATCAATAACAATCACATATCACAATACATTTAGACCGAGCGCCACAAGTGCTTTAGTGAGTCCAAAACACGGCTATTTCTAATGAAAGAGCGACGTGAGAAGGCGGCAGGTGCCACATGGACGTACCTCATCAGCTGCAGGGCTGTAGATGCCCTTTTACGTGGCTTCAGGTGTAAACTTAGCGAATATAAGTCTTGCACCGCTGAAATATTACAGAGGGACAAATCAACAGCACTAAAGTCATCAAAAGTCAGTCTTGAGGGATTCAACACGGACCCAGCTCTGACACTCAAGAGCGGCTCTGACCACCGGTCACTAAGCCGAGGCGTCTGTGAGAGACTGGCCGAGGGAAGTGCCTCTAAACCCGGCCACTCTCCCAGGAAGAGCCGCTCAGACTGACTGAACACACGAGTTTAAAGAATATCAAATGTATTAGCTGTTCCTAACACACTTTTATTAAAGTAAATGTACCTGTAGTTTGGAAAATGTGACGAAGCACAAAGAAAAAGCGTTACATTTCCAGAGAGCGATGAAGGTGCTTTGTAAAATGGGCTAAAGGCGTAAATCGGAACATTTTTGGATAGAAATATTGAACCTTTTTTAATATTTAGGCCTTGGTCTTGAAAACACTTTAGTCACTGACTTAGGTCAAACGTTGTATTTAATATATTTTTATATATTCTCTCCATATACATATATATATATATCTTTTTTTTTTTTTACTGTCGGCCAATTTGATCTCTTATTATATCAGTGCCCTCTGCTGGACACGTGTGACAATCTTTTCTTTTTTAAGTTAAGCTGCCCTCTAGTGGCTGGAATGAGCATTCTGGTTAAACTTTATAAAAATCATAACTCCGCACAGGAATGAGCTAGAGAATTTTCTGTATGCTCTACAGGGCAGGGCCGCATTAAATCATCTCGCGGGCCGGATCAGGCCCACGGACCGCATGTTTGACGCCCCTGGTCTAAAGGAAAAAGCAACCGGACTCAGAATGGGAGTAAGAGCTGATACATCACACAGATTACAGAGGGTTTTTGAATGAACTGTGATCAAAGGAAAGTCCTTAAAAGTCTTTAAGGCAACGCTGCAGGTGAAACCTTTTAAAGATTTCAACGTGAAACTTTGACATAAATATGAGTCATTTAAGGGAGATGAAAAAATCCCTCATCTTCACAATGTGTTTAATTAATTTCACTGAATTATGTTTCACAACAGATTTATTTGGGGAATTGTCATTTCAAAGGCATTTCGTCACATTGGCTCCTACAGACTTCAAACAGCTGTGACGTAACAATATGTTGAAGGTTTTTTTAAGCTTTCAGATTTGGGTAAAGCTGAACAGGAGAACATGTGCTCGGTTCAGGTCGGGGTCAAGAGGTTAATATCAAATTCCAAACATGATTTATTGAAAGTTACATTTTTACAGATCTTTCCGCTAATAAACAGCTTAATACACCTCTTTATTGTCCATTATTACTTTTTGCACCTGGCTGTACTTTGATATATTGCATATGCAAACATTTGTCAGGGTTTCTGATTGAACTGAGCTCAAAGTAAGTTTGAAAAGCAATACATTTGATTCAAACCGGCATTAAATCAAAATCTCTGTGGAAATGGTGTCATTGTTCGACTTGTTTACTTTGTCAAAAACACAATAATGTCAGTTTTGGACAAATCTTTGCTCAAAAGTGTCTGATTTCCCTTTAAATATTCCTCACCAAGTCGGAATCAATCAAAATAAGTGGAAACATTCATAATCCTCGTCGCCTTGTGTATTCTTCTCGTTATCTCCAGTGTTGACATTTTTACTGCACTGTTTAACGTCAGAGCAGGGGCTGATGGGTAAAAAGCCTGTCACTCATTAACTCCAGTTCCTCCATAATGTTACTGACACACAAGCCTCTGTGTGAGCGTCACCTGCGCCTCAGGTAAGAACAAACCCTCCTTCAAACAGGACAGACTCAAAGCTGCATTTAGGATTCCACTGTCAGTTATTCATATATCTGTGTACAGTCATTTATGTCAAACAACTGAGTTTACGGACGGTAAAGTAAGTTCCTGGGGTAAAAGTAAAAGTAAAGGCCACAGTTCTTCCATACTGAGATCTGTTCTTCCATACCTGTCTGGTCTTTGTGGAAGAGCTCGGTCGCTTCTAACTTCACCCCCGTTTGGAGCCATAGGAATATACTGGGAGAGGCTAAATGCTAACAACATCTTTGGTCGTTTTGCCTGACTGAGCATAAAGACCAGACAGGTACGTATCAACTCGTCTAAGCTCAGGTAAGAACAGATCTCAGTATGTAAGAACGCTGGCCTGTTCCTTTAAGAGTTTAATGTGCAGGATTTTTAAAATCATTTGAATCAAACCAGGTCTAAAACCAGGTCTACGAGTGAACCACGAACTCAGGTCAAAAACAGGAACTAAACCAGATCTAAGCCAGATCTTAGGTTAGGTTACTTTATTTGTACCCGTAGATAAATTTGTCTTGCAATTCTGAGAACTAGATCTAAACAAAGTCTAAAGGAGTAAACGACTAAACCAAGTCTAAACTGGGACTAAACCAGTTCACTGTGGAGACGTCACTTAAAAAAATAATAAAAAATGTTTACTTTTAACCCAATTAAAAAAATGTAGTGGAGTAGAAAGTATTCATCATAAAATGTATTTAAGTAAAGGTACGTATAATTAGTTCTTTTTACTTTGTTACTTTCCACCACTGCTGAGACTCTTTTCCTCCAGTATCTGTAATAACAGCTGCTTTCATCCTGAAGTCAGTTTGGACCAAGTTCCCTGAAGCTCACACATCCACTAAACCTCAGTGATCCAGCTCCATGTTTCACTGGAGGAATGAAGCACCACAGAGGCGTAGTTTGCCATTAGGCAAGGCAGGCATGTGCCTGGGGCCCCCAGTCATCAGGGGCCCCCGTGATCTAGCGTCAAAATCTTGCATCAAACGCTTGATATGCAGCGTTTTCCTGGTGACTTTGGTGCTGCAGTAATACTGTCTCACCACTAACGCTCTGTGGCGCTGTTTATCCCCCTCCTGCTGCTGCTTTAGTGAGTCATGCTTCCCTAATGATAACTTATAATGAGCAGTGGACAGACTTTGTACTCATGGCTCCAATACATTATATTTCTAACAGTACGACAGGTTTATTGTGACACTCAGCAGGACATAAAGAACCTCAGCCTGAAGGAAACTTATGCAGAGAACTGCATTATGGGAGTTGTCAGGTGACTCACTCCTGCCCATGAGACGTCAGGCCTTTCCGAAACCACTCCCTCCTCCCTCACCCTACTCCCTAACACTCAGTTTGTGCCCGCGGAGTGGAGTTCTGTCCCAAACGGAGACTCAGTGAGGGATCAGCTCCTTCACAGCGAGTCAGCATCGATGCTTAACAGGTGTGTGTTACACCTGAGAGCCGTCCCACGAGCAACACGCACCAAACAACATCAGTTCTGCGTTTATTTAGGACCTAAGTGATCATTTGAACAACTTTATCGTCACATAGACATTTATTAATGACAAAGAAAGCGACAGTGAGACTTCATATGATTTTATTGGGAGAGGAAAAGTTCTGACTTGTGAGTTTGAAGAAGCTAAATTATATCATGTAAATACGACACATTTGAATCTGATGTCATGAAGTCATGTCTTTCCTCTGGAGACTTGGCCCTGCAGCACATTGTTCATCAAGTCCCTCATTATTGTGTATCTGGAAACAGCTGCACCACTTTTTATTTTTAGAGAGCGGGGTTCCTGCGTTTCCACTTCATTTATGATCAAACTCAGGTGTCTGATCATAAATGGCATAAATGACATAAAGGGATCAACTTCATGGATGAAGTAAAGTTCATCCATGAAGAGCATTGTCTCCTTGTTCCCTTTATAAATGGCATAAAGGGAACAAGGAGACAATGCTCTTCATGGATGAACTTTACTTCCCTGTAGTTATTATGAATATTTTTCAGATTTTGACGGTTTTTGGCTGAACGGTGATGTCGCTCAGAGGCTCCGAACCTCGCGGTAAAGCCGAGACAGACTTTATTTACGGAGGAAACAAAGATGGCGGCTCGACGACGCTGACGCTGAACCTGCTGTTGCTGGGAGACAGGCAGAGTGGGCGGAGCTCTGTGGGGAACGCTCTGATTGGTCAGTGAAACAAACATGTAATATTTATACAACAGTGCATTAGGTTCATTTAGAAACAGAATGTGTATATGCAAATTTACAAGAAAATGTTTTGGATATTTTTCAAACAAAACAAAATAAGCAAAACTACCTGAATATAAAAGACAAGTTAACCTCTAACCTCCGCCTTAACCCAGCACAGTTTCTCCAGTTTGGCTTTACCCAAATCTGAAGCTGCAAATAAAACCTCCATTTCAAATGTCAGTGGCATTTCGTTGGTAACTTGCTATGTAGTTTGAATCGCTTTAAAGAAAGACTAAAAGTTGCTAACGATGCTAACGGTAGGTGAGCTAACAATGAAGCGTGTTAGGTGAAGAAGTAAAATATAGTTGTTATAGCGTTACAGCCTCTGATTGTTTAGGTCAGGTAAACTATAACTAGTACTGAAACAGCGATCACTTTAATAACGTTACTGACGTGAGTGGGAGCACCCAGGCCAATGTATCTCCACCAATGGCCGCTGGCTGCTCTGCTTTGTGACCGCAACACTGGAGGCCGCCATTGCTCCTCCATTGCTGTAGTACCTCCATTTGGCCGCTAGGCCCCCATTGAAAAGCATTGGACTTTAGACACGTTAAAAACAACTTTAATGCCTGGTTTCAATTTTTTCAACACTTAATATGGCTACATATTCCTCCTGAGATAACGCTGGGTTAGTCAAAAAAATTGAAACCAGGCTGGTTTTCGAAATATATTTTTTTTAATCTCCTACTTAACGGAGGTCGGACTGTTGGCATTGGAGCTGCGCGAGCTACACATCACGCAAGGGCCGAGTTTACAGTGAGATCCCGCCCTTTTGCCCTTATTAGGAACATGCTTCGTCAGAGCTGGGGAGGAGGAGTCTGTAAATCCGCCATGATTTCCCCCTCGAAAGTGGTCATTATGGTAAACGGGGAGGAGTGAGGAGGAGCTGTCTATTCTTTTTAACAGTCTATGATCTCCACCAAGAAAACGTAAGGGCTGTTTTCCAGTTGTTTATATTTTACTAGTTTTTGTATCCAGTATAAATTGTTATTACGCCTCTGGACATCCTAGCAACCGTTACTATGAAGCTTGGTCATAGTAACGGACCAAGTAAAACATGGGACATACCAGCTCTGAGCAGATTTTATTTTACTGCTAAACCCCCAGTGTGCAAATCACAGCCATATGGGAAAAATTATTTTATCACCAGTAAACATTGGACATTTTTGTGTGCCCTGAATTCTACAAAATGAACACAATAAACAATCTTATTTTCCTAAACTTGTCTTCAAATCAGGATTATACAGTGCCTTGTGAAAGTACTAATACACCTTGAACTTTACACATTTTGTCATGTTTACAACCGTAAACAAAGGTTTTATTTTGAATTTTTTACTGAAAGTTCACACACAAGTAACAGACAACTGTGAAGTGAAAGCAAAATGATACATGATTCTGTTATTTTACAAAAAATAGAAAAGTGAAAAGTGGGGCGTGCATAAGTATTCATACAGCATTTTCTGAGTGCATTAAATTGCCTTTATAACATTCCTAATGACTGCAGAATGTTCACACCTTGCCCTAACCATTAAATAGAGGCCACCTGTGTGTAATCTACTCTCAGTATAATTCCAGCTGTTCTGTGAGGGCCTCAGAGCTATGGTCAGAGTGTATTGGTCACTAAACAACATCATGAAGGCCAAGGAGCTCACCAGAGAGGTCAGGGATAAAGCTGTGGAGAAGTTTAAAGCAGCGTTAAGTTATACAAAGATTTCCCAAGATTTGAACATCTCACAGAGCACTGTTCAATCCATCATTCGGAATTGGAAAGAGTATAGCACCACTGAGAACTTACCAAGACACGGCCGTCCACCTAAACTAACAGACCAAACAAGGAGAGCACTGGTCAGAAATGTAACCAAGTGCCCTAAGATAACTCTGGAGGAGCTGCGACGTACTGCCGCTGAGCTGGGGGAATCTGTACATGGGACAACTATAAGTCTCTACACAAATCTGGCCTTCATGGACGAGTGGCAAGAAGAAAGCCATTATTGAAAGGAGGCCATAAGAAATCCCGTTTGAAGTTTGCTAGAAGTCATATGGAGGACACAGCTACCATGTGGAAGAAGGTGCTTTGGTCAGATGAGACAAAAATTGAACTTTTTGGCCCAAATGCAAAACGTTATGTATGGAGCAAACCTAACACTGCTCATCGTCCTGAGTGCACCATCCCCAATGTCAAATATGGTGGGGGGAGCATCATGCTATGGGGCTGCTTTTCCTCAGCGGGGACTGGGAAGATTGTAAGAATAGTTGGGAAGATGGATGGAGCCAAATACAGGGACATTTTGGAGGAAAACCTGCTGGAGTCAGCAAGAGAATTGAGGCTGGGGCGGAGATTCACCTTCCAGCAGGACAATGACCCTAAACACAAAGCTAAATCTACAATGGAATGGTTTAAAAACAAACATATTAATGTGTTAGAATGGCCCAGTCAAAGTCCTGACCTAAATCCTATTGAAAATCTGTGGAAAGACCTGAAAACTGCTGTTCACAAACGCTCTCCTTCTAATTTGACAGAGCTTGAGTTGTTTTGTAAAGAGGAATGGGCTAAAATGTCAGTCTCTACATGTGCAAACCTTGTAGAGTCATACCCCAGAAGACTTGCTGCTGTTATTGCAGCAAAAGGGGGTTCCACAAAGTATTAATTCATGCTGTATGAATACTTATGCACGCCCCACTTTTCACTTTTCTATTTTTTGAAAAATAACAGAATCATGTATCATTTTGCTTTCACTTCACAGTTGTCTGTTACTTGTGTGTGAACTTTCAGTAAAACATTCAAAATAAAATCTTTATGTTTATGGTTGTAAAAATGACAAAATGTGCAAAAGTTCAAGGTGTATTAATACTTTCGCAAGGTCCTGTATATATGGATTTTTACGTTTCAAAATGGTCCTAATGTGGCCTAATGTCAAACCCTTAGACCATGCTCATGAATGTTCTCCTCCTGTTCCCCAGGGGGCGCTGTGTTCCACACCGGTCCCTCTCCCCGTGGCCCCTCCCCTCCTCTCCGCCGCAGCTCGTCTCCCGGACTTTCCCGCGTTACTTCCGGCGTAACGGGGCGGAGTCACACCTGTGCGTGAGGGTGATCGACACGCCCCCCGGTAAGCCCCGCCCACAGGAGCTGCGTGCGCTGTGTCCCGGGGCGTGCACGTGCTGGTGATGGTGGTCAAAGCGGATCAGGTGGACGACGAGGCGGCGCCGGAGCGACACGCCGAGGTCAGGGGGAGTTCTCTAAGCATAAACATCAGATTAAAGTGTCTCTGCCGGTCGTTTCCCAGAGCCTGTTTTTGATTGATTGATTGATTGATTGATTGATTAAAGTGTCTCTGTTTCCCAGAGCCTGTTCGGAGCAGACTGGCCCAAACACTCTCTGCTCGTCCTCACTCACGCCGACCGGCTGCAGGAGGCGGGACTCCGGCCGGCGCTCTTCCTCACGCAGACGGCCGATTGGCTGAGGGCGCTGTCGGACAGAGCCGGGGGCGGGGCCTTGTTCGTGGACAGCGGCTGCGATTGGCCGTCGCTCACGGGGAAACCGATCAGAGACAGAGTTCTGAGTCTGTCGGCGAGAAACCACCACCAGGCGCTGCCCTTAGTCCAGGAAACCAGTCAGTGACGTCAAACGCTCTACCTATTCAACTTAAAGGGATATTTCAGGATTTTTGACATTGGGCCTCATTTCCTAGTTATCCAGGGTGTTGTTGATGTCTGGAAATATTTTTTTCTTAAATTCATGCAGTTCTTATATTTGAAGAGTCTAGTGGCGCTAGGCTAGGGCAAGGCTAAAGCATTTCTATGGTATCAGTTAGCCTGCATTAAAAACAGCCTGACCCACTCCACAGTGCACCTGAGGTAAATCACTTATAACACCAGACTAACCATATAAATGTCTGTGTTAATAGAATAATGTTTTAAATATAACTGACCTTGTATCACATGAATTACCGCATTTTGAGGGACTATTTTCTCGCAGATCACTCCGCCGCTGCGTTAGCTTACAGCCACGAAGCTGATGCTGCTCAAATATAAATTATTTTAAATGATTCTATTAACACAGACATTTATATGGTTAGTCTGGTGTTATAAGTGATTTACCTCAGGTGCACTGTGGAGTGGGTCAGACTGTTTTTAATGCAGGCTAACTGATACCATAGAAATGCTTTAGCCTTGCACTAGCCTAGCGCCACTAGACTCTTCAAATATAAGAACTGCATGAATTTAAGAAAAAAATATCTCCAGACATCAACAACACTCTGGATAACTAGGAAATGAGGCCCTATGTCAAACATCCTGAAATATCCCTTGAAGGGCTCCAAAACTATTAAAGCATTTAAGTGAAACATTATGGAGAAATATAGAACACTTGAATGAAGATCATTAGAAAAGAAGTTGATTGAGGAGGCATAATATAATGTTGATTGTTGAAGTTTAAGTTTTGTGCTCATGTTACCATCATTCAGGCATCATTTAGCACTTTTTTTCTTATTGTATAATGTATAAGATCTTTGAAAAACATGTGACCTAAGATCTAAATGTTCATAATGACCGAAGAAAATAAACTACTACTACATGGAAACAGGCAGTCATAAAGTAAATTTACTACAGTACTGTACTTGAGTAGAGTTGATAAGGAATTGTACTTCACTTGAGTGGTATTTTTATTGAGAACTTACTACTTTTACTCCACTACATTTGAAAGATAAATATATTACTTCTCAAGTTATTTTTCGAACACTTGTGTAATCGGATTTGTACTTTCTACTTTGAATAAATAGCATATATTTCAGTTCTTTCACTTGATTCATTGTTTTTATGAGTCACGGTCGGTCCGTCGCTCAAAGGAAGCAGAGAAGTGGTTTCAGTGACGTTTATTTAATCCAAAACACGGCTCTTAATTGTCACATTTTCTCATTAAAATCACAATTGTGCATTAAAAGTGTTTTCCTTTTGTTGCTGTTTGTGTCAATGGGCTGCGTTCAAGACAGAAACGTCCAAATGTTGACGTAATGTGAACGTTGCATGTTTATCTGGTGAGGGTGGGCGTTTTTCTGGTGAGGGTGGGCGTTTATCTGGTGAGGGTGGGCGTTTTTCTGGTGAGGGTGAGCGTTTATCTGGTGAGGGTGGGCGTTTATCTGGTGAGGGTGGGCGTTTATCTGGTGAGGGTGGGCGTTTATCTGATGGCGCAGCTGGTGAGGGTGGGTGTTTTTCTGGTGAGGGTGTGGGTGTTTATCTGGTGAGGGTGGGTGTTTTTCTGGTGAGGGTGTGGGTGTTTATCTGGTGAGGGTGGGCGTTTTCTGGTGGGGGTGGGCGTTTATCTGGTGAGGGTGGGCGTTTTTCTGGTGAGGGTGGGGGTGTTTATCTGGTGAGGGTGGGCGTTTATCTGGTGGGGGTGGGCGTTTATCTGGTGAGGGTGGGCGTTTATCTGGTGAGGGTGGGCGTTTATCTGATGGCGCAGCTGGTGAGGGTGGGTGTTTTTTCTGGTGAGGGTGTGGGTGTTTATCTGGTGAGGGTGGGTGTTTTTTCTGGTGAGGGTGTGGGTGTTTATCTGGTGAGGGTGGGCGTTTTTCTGGTGGGGGTGGGCGTTTATCTGGTGAGGGTGGGCGTTTTTCTGGTGAGGGTGGGGGTGTTTATCTGGTGAGGGTGGGCGTTTATCTGGTGGGGTGGGCGTTTATCTGGTGAGGGTGGGCGTTTATCTGGTGAGGGTGAGCGTTTATCTGGTGAGGGTGGGCGTTTATCTGGTGAGGGTGGGCGTTTATCTGATGGCGCAGCTGGTGAGGGTGGGTGTTTTTTCTGGTGAGGGTGTGGGTGTTTATCTGGTGAGGGTGGGCGTTTTTCTGGTGGGGGTGGGCGTTTATCTGGTGAGGTGGGCGTTTTTCTGGTGAGGGTGGGGGTGTTTATCTGGTGAGGGTGGGCGTTTATCTGGTGGGGGTGGGCGTTTATCTGGTGAGGGTGGGCGTTTATCTGGTGAGGGTGAGCGTTTATCTGGTGAGGGTGGGCGTTTATCTGGTGAGGGTGGGCGTTTATCTGATGGCGCAGCTGGTGAGGGTGGGTGTTTTTTCTGGTGAGGGTGTGGGTGTTTATCTGGTGAGGGTGGGTGTTTTTTCTGGTGAGGGTGTGGGTGTTTATCTGGTGAGGGTGGGCGTTTATCTGGTGGGGTGGGCGTTTATCTGGTGAGGGTGGGCGTTTATCTGGTGAGGGTGGGCGTTTATCTGGTGAGGGTGGGGGTGTTTATCTGGTGAGGGTGGGCGTTTATCTGATGGCAGCTGGTGAGGGTGGGTGTTTTTTTCTGGTGAGGTGTGGGTGTTTATCTGGTGAGGGTGGGCGTTTTTCTGGTGGGGGTGGGCGTTTTCTGGTGAGGGTGGGCGTTTATCTGATGGCGCAGCTGGTGAGGGTGGGCGCCCGGCACAGGCCCTTCCCCTTGACCTCGAAGCCGCAGCCCTGGTACTGAGCCACGCCCTTCGAGTCCACGCTGAGGTCGGGCAGGAGCCGCTCCAGAACTCGCTCCTTGGACTGAAGCTCCTTATCGGCTTCACCTGCAACACACGGCAGATTTATAAACAACTTTCAGACATCAGAATAAAACACTTTCATTTTGTCTCCATATTTATATCGCCCACCTCTACCTCAAACCTCGTATCCACAAACCAACGAGGTCAACAGACAGTTTTGTCCTCGGTTAAAGTCAGCACTTTGTACCTGGGAAGTTGAGGAAGGTGACTCTGTCTCCGGGGGCGGAACCGGGGGGCGGGGCCAGCAGCTCGACGCAGTCCTTCGATTGGCCGCAGCAGAGGAGGCGGGCCCTGGAGACCACGCCCCTCAGTTTGCAGGCTTTGACGTTACAGATCAGCACCACCATCGCCCCCGGCAACTGCACCAGACAACACACGAGAGGACGTTAGTACGGCCCGGGCCACACGATGATGTCACGAGGTGGGGCTCCTCTGGCTCGTTAACTATCACTAACTTCCTGCTCAGTTTTATGTATGACGTTACCTGGTCCAGTTGTACGTTGGGGCCCAGTTTGCTGACCACGGTCCGGGGGGCGGGCTCTCCCACGTCCACTTCCTGTACGCTGAGTGAGTGGGCGTGGCTGCGTGCGCTCAGGACACGCCCCACCCTCAGGTCCAACCGCGACACGTCCAGGCGAGGCTCCGCCCCCAGCAGCGGCTCACTTCCTGTCTGGCCTGAAACATCAGAGAGAGATGGTTAGGGTCCGGGGTCCGGGTTTGGCCGGGTGTTCCTGTACCTCTGCGCTCGCCTCTCCTCCTGCGCGCTCCTTGATTGACGGGCGAGGCTTCAAGCGGATTGGCCGGTGAGTCTGAGGAGGAGGCGGGGCTTGTCTGCTGAGGGGCGTGGCCGGGGAGAGCAAGGCTTTGGCTGAAAAAAAACAACAAAAAAACTGATTCAAGTCAGAGATGATTTAATCTTGCTTAACCTCTTAACCCCCACCTGAACAGAGAGCATTTCCTCCAGTTCAGCTTTACCCAAATCTAAAATCTTCTTGAATAAAGTGTCAGAATAGCGACAAAAATAAGATAAAAACGCCACTGAAGAGCAACAGAAAAGTGACAAAAGGTGATGAATATTATCTTTAGATGAGTATACTATACTATATGTATAAATTAGATGAGTTCTGTAGATTTTGGTAAAGCCAAACTGAAAAAATGCACTTGGTTAAGGAGTTAAAAGCTTAACACAATTATAATAATGTTTAGTTCTTGGAGCCAAAGGAGAAAAGCTAAAGGTGAGACACTGCAGTGAAAACATCGATTTGGTCAGTTTGGAAATTCGTGTCTAGTTTTGCCCTAACATCTGGTCATTCCCACGCTTATTCATTCACTAATACTGACATGTTTGGTATCCACGTGTAGCAGGAAAGGCTGTGACCGAGATGACGCTGTAATCCAAATATAGTCGTTTCCTTTGTGGGAGACAGCAGCGGCTAAAGACGGAGGAATATACACAGGGCGCATGTGCAGACAAAGAGACTAAACTTTAGGGCCACTTCAGTCTCGTCTCCACACTTTACAGACTCGGACTGTTTTTATGCATAAAGTGCTTTATTTTCATGTTAAACATACAGTATGTGTAAAATTGTAAATTTTAATCTTCGTAATTGTAGACAAATCCGAAAATGCAGCTAAAATGTTTCTTCATTGTATGATCTTTTCACATATTGAATATTGCATTACTAACTGGTCACTGACAAGTCTGACTACTTTAAACCAATTGAGTCTCTATATAAAAAAGCTTTAAAATATTTGATCAAAAACCATATTCATTTCATCATTGCTTAATACTTGAAAAATATAATATTCTAAACTTTGAAATGTTAGAACATTTAAAATGGCTTGTTCAGTTTATAAGATTCTGCATGGACTCTCTCCACCATCCTTGAATTAATTCATTAAGTTCATATCAGTACAAGTGGTAGAGTGACCAGAGCCAGAGGAGACTGTGTGGTTCCTTATAGACACAGTGTTTAGTCACAGGTGCTGTCAGTGAAAGGGACCACGGTTTGGAACAGCATCCCAGCAGACATTAGAGACTGTACCACATTCATAGTATTTAAAACTAAACTTAAAGGTTGGCTGAAGGGGAATCAGACATGTGACCACTGACCATTATCTTTATGTTTTATGTCTCAAGTTTAATTGTGTGATGATCTTTTGTCTTTAATGTTGTCAGAGCCGGTGCTGGCCCTTCTGGGGCCCTAAGCATAAATCCACCCGGGGGCCCTTCAGTACCTATGGCTATTTGACGAAGAGCGAACGCATTTACGGTCAAAATCAGTTCCACTGTGGAGTAGAGCAGGGCAGAAGTGGAACATAATGACCTTAATTCAGGCCCTGCCCCTCAGTGTGAGAACCACTAACCACTAACCACTGTTAGACTGGGATTCAGGACGACTACTAGTCTATTTACCCCACTTTTTAAAATGGCAAATGGTCATATTCTCTCACCTCTGGTTCCTGACCCACAGTTTGGGAACCGCTGATTTAAAACTAACTGAAACCTGCACCTGACGGTTAATTCTGTCTCACCACTGAGAATTAGCCTGTGAGTCCAATTCATGAATTACTGTAAGTAACTGTGCTCATATGAACCATGTGGATTCAACTCGTCTTTGAGACAAAAAGGCCACGTAGAACGGCTTTACTCTCGTCTATTCGCTACTGTAACTACTGTCCTGATTCTCCGCTAGAGAGAAGAGTTTAAATGAGTGTGTGGCGATGCAGCCTCGAGTCCGAGCAGAGAAAACATGAGAGCAGCGCCCGGGACACGGGTGACATGCAGGAGGGGAGTCGAAGGGGAGAAGCACTCGCTCCTGGGAGCGACAGGGAGAAGGTGGTGGGTCTGTCCTGCTTCACTTCAGCAGACTGCTGTGTTTTAGTGTTATATGTGACATAGTAGGAGGAGAGTGAGTGAGCGCTGTCAGAGAGCCTGTCCCCATAACAACACGTTGATTAATCAGTGAAACAACACCGTAGTTTGACTGAGATGTGGGGCCCTTCGGCTGCGGGGCCCTACGCACCTTGTGTAGTTTGCGTATAGGTAAAACCGGCTCTGAATGTGGTACACTGGTCTTTGTATTTTCTTGATCTGCCAGGGACTACAGATGGAAAGTAGCCATTGGCTCATTCTGGCATATTTACATGTATATGTTCATTAATATGCATTGTCCCTTTAAATAAAATAAAAAAATGAAAACATAAAATGACAGAAAACTTGCAATACATTTTCCCTTCATTTTCCACCTGGATTAATTTATATTTATATATTTTGACTTGAGTTTTGTGAATGTGGAGCGTTGTTTCTGACCGAGCCTCCGGCGCTGCTTGTCCTGCAGTTGTCCTCTCAGATCCTCGATGTCCTTCTTCAGTTTGGCGTTTTCCACCAGCAGCTTCTTCTGCTCGCGCACAGACGACTGCAGCACTGGAGGAGTAACACACACACACATACACACACACACACACACCACACACACACACACAGGTTAGCGCTGGCGCCGCCGGGAGGTCTCGGGTTCGAGTCTTACGTTGCTTCTCCCGGGACAGCAGCGCGCTGGTTTTGATGTAGTCCATGATCTGAGCTCCGTCCTCCGGGTCCAGCTTCATCAGCGCCTCCGCCAAACTGAAAACAGAGTGTGTGACCACCTGATGACATCACGCCGTGGGCCAGGCGTTAACATGAACAGGACAGGGTTTGAACAGCAGCAGCAGAAAGACGAGGTTAAGGCGAGACGCTGCAGGTCGTCCCTCTCTAGTATACAGTCCTGATCAAAGCTTAAGACCAGTTGAAAAATGGCAAAATAAATCACATTTTCACGGTTGGAGGTAAACTTTAATATACAATAAGAAGGAATGGAGGAGATGATGGGATGGGAGTGATGGATGTTTTACTGCGTCCCCCTCAGCAGTAGAGGCTCAACAGCCCAAACACCAACACAACCTTTGATCAGGACAAAGTCATGACACAGTGAAAACCTGAGACTGAATCCACATTTAAAGGCCTGTGGTCCAAACCTTTGATCAGCTGCAAAAACAAACTATTTCTGTTTATTTGTTATTTTTTGATCAATCTTTTCTCCCTTTTCTTTTTGTTGCACATTGAAGTTCTACTTGTTAAGACCCGACCAGGGCAAAAGAGAAATGTGAATTTTTGCCATTTTTCAACTAATCTTAAACTTTTGATCGGGACTGTGGCAGTTATTTATAGTAGTAGATGTAGTACTAGTATAGTATTTTTATTTATTTTATTTACCTTTATTTATACAGGGAAGGCCCAATGAGAGTACGAGACTCTTTTTCATGAGCGCCCTGTTTCATAGCAGAGGATAACTATACAATATTTACAATATTTAGATATTTTTACAAGTATCAATTAAAGCAAGTACAATTTTCCTTATATCGAATATAACCGTTTTAGATGTGAAAGAGGCACTGAAGAGTTCAATTGTAAAAGCGTCTGTAGTTCGTTCCATTTGTGGGCAGCGTAATAAGAAAAGCCTCTGTTTCCGTGTCACTCGTTTACGGAAGTCTTTCAGAACTAAACAGTCATGTGACCTGGTGTTGTAGCTACTTAGCTGTAGTTGAGTTCACATGCGAGATAATCAGGAATTAAATGCAGTGTTGCTCTCTTCGATTTACAGGGAAGCCAGCTGACTCTTGTGATGAGTTCTGTATTTGTCTCCAGTTCTAAATGAATGGCAGAATGATAAACTGCATATAAACTGTGTCGCCATAATCAAGAACTGATAAAAACGTAGCTTGAACGATTTCTTTTCTATAATTCAATGGAATACAAGATTTGTTTCTAAAATGATCATTTCGATTTAAGACTATGGCATAGTTTTGAAACATGTGTTTTAAAAGTCAGTTTCTCATCCAGCCAGAAACACAAGTACTTATAAGAGGACACTCTTTCTTAACTGTGCCATCAAATGTATGGATATTTAAAGGTTGAACTTCTTGCCTCCTGGAAATAACATATACTTAGTTTTGCGTGTATTTAGTGAGAGTATTTTGAATTTCATAAAAACTTCCTGTGGAACTGGGCAGCTTGACCAGCAGAGGGAGCACTGGTACAAATTGCATTATCTGCATATAAGTGTATAGAGCTATGTTTGACCCATTGGAATTTATGAAGATTGTGAACAACAATGGACCCAAAATAGAGCCTGGGGGACACCTTTATCTGTGATTAAAAACTCAGATTTAAAAGTACTAGTAGTAGTAGTAGTAGTAGTAGTAAGTAGTAGTAGTAGTAGTAGTAGTAGTAAGTAGTGAATGGTAAAGTCCAGCACAAACAGTAGCAGCTGTTGTGAGTCGGCTGCAGATCTAAAAATAAACCAGCAACAAGAGACGCTTCACTCACCACCACCAGGTCCACCAGTTACTTTGAAATACACAGTACACAAATACACAGATACACAGTACAGTACCACCGACTATTTCAAATACTCCAATTACTCACTGCTTAGCCTCTTTATGCTGTTGTTAGAATAAATCAACAAACTTTTAAGAGGAAATCGATACAGTTTGAGCAGCAGTTTAGGCCGAATAGATAACACACACTCATCACACACACACTCTCACACACACACAAACACACACACAAACACATTTAGTCAAACCTGTGAAAATATTCGTTATGTTATTTGTTTCGTGAAGAACTGAAAGTCTAAAGTTGTGTTTTACCCCGGGTTGAAGATCTCGTCTCCCTTGTCCATGTTTTCAGTGTCGTCTCGGCCTCAGACTGAGCCACACTCAGCTGCTCGGATCAGTCTCACCCTCACTGACCCCCGCCCCCCTCTATCTCCCCCTTCTCTCTCCCCTTCTCTCTCCCTATCATCCTTCTCTCTCTTTCTCTCCCTTCTCTTTCTTTTTTCCTTCTCCCTCTTTCCCTTCTCATTTTCCTCCTTGTCTCCTTCCTCTTTCCTCTCTCTTTCCCTTCTTTCCATCCCCTCTATCTCTTTATCTCCCTTCTCTCCCCCTCCCTTCCTTCTCTCTACCCCCTTTATCACCCTCCCCCCTCTCTTTTTATCTCCCTGTTCCCTCTCTTCTTCTCTCTCCTCACCCTCACTAATCAAACGTAGCTTCAGTTCATGTCCACCAGAGGGAGCCAAACATCCACAAACAGACGCACTTCAAAGCAGTCTAAAAAAAACACTAAACCATTTTAAATGCTATTATGGAAGTTTCCCTCCACGAAGCCTCATGTAAATAAAACTAAACACGGATCAAAGTAACGTCACTAAACCCTGTGATATTTACAGAGAAACGTGGAACTTTTAGATTTTTATTTTTAACACTTCAATGAAAGAACACAATGTACAGACGCCAGTCATTCTTCATCGGATCAAAAGTATCCGCTGACATTTGCCACTGAGTCCAGACGCATTTGGCAGAATAGATTTATCCCAAAAGGTTATTGTCAGAAGTGGGATTCGAACCCACGCCTCCAGGGAGACTGCGACCTGAACGCAGCGCCTTAGACCGCTCGGCCATCCTGACATAGAGGAATCAGAGAAGATATACTGCCTACATGTGGTGAAGGAGGGACAATGCAGCGACTTTTATAGACCTTTAATTGTTTGTAAACATTCCGGGCTCAGCTGGAGGCGGGAAGCTAGATTCCTATCTATTTCCATTGTAGCTGTTGTCATAGTAACGATAAACAAATGTCTAACTGTTGTTGGAAATATCAGATAAATCTTATTTTATCGTCTCAAATGTCATTCCTCTTGTTCTTGCTCCTTAAGCCACAACAGGACAATGTTTCAGTAGTTTTACACTTAAATCACTAGTTTAGTTTATTATTTCTTTATCACTTCCTGCCTCCACTGATGTCATGATGATGTCAGCCATGATCTAATATATAAACTGTCAGCACATACAAAACAAATAAAATGTATAATATTAAATGAAGATATATATATAAACAAAAGAGATTTAATTAAAAAATTACATGAAATATAACACACAAAAAATAAAAATTAAACTAAAAAAAATAAAAAATAAAATAAATGATTTAAGAGAAGTTTTACAATAATAATAAAGTGTAAATGAATTAATTAAAATAAAGTGGTTTGAATCTAGTTTCGCTTTAGACAATGCCGTTCAAAAATCCCATTGATTTTTCAAACAATTATAAGTATCCTTTAATTAAGAGCATTTAAAGCATGTCAGAGGGCTGTGTGCCAGCTGCTAACCATATAGCTTAAAATATTATAGGCAAAATGCTTTTGTAACTTTTCTGTTTCTAAAGTTTGAGATAAATCCTTCATTATAAGTGTGCTTTATGTCCATGAGTTACCACATGCTGATCAGCTGCCGTTGTTCTTTTAAAATCTGTATTATTATTATTATTATTATTATTATTATTATTATTATATTATTATTATTATTATTATCCCGAAAAGTCTATGGAGATAATTATTGGGAGAAGCTCTATTCTGCTTTAGACTTACATTTCGTTGACATTTTATTATCATTATCTAAACTGTAGCACGTGTTGACTGTAAACATCAGTTGTGCCCAGTCTCCACCAGAGGGCGCCAGATCGCTAGTTTGTAAACCAAGCCGCGCGCACATGTTTTAGAAGTTGTCACCGCGTTTGAGATAAACACATACGAACACAGGTCAAGTTAGAAAATGACAAGATATACTTTATAACAGTTTGATCAAATTCATTCCCCCCCCACCAAGTTTAAACATAATGTTCCTGTTGCAGTGTCTTTACAAAGCCACTAGAAGGCGCATTAGTCTTATGTCAGGATGGCCGAGCGGTCTAAGGCGCTGCGTTCAGGTCGCAGTCTCCCCTGGAGGCGTGGGTTCGAATCCCACTTCTGACAGTAACCTTTTGAGCAAAACATCAGCTCCGTCAGTGTCAGATGCCCTTCCGCTTAACAGGGAACGATAATTACGGAATATACTCGTAGAAAACAGTACATTTTTGAACAGTTTTTTTTTCTTCATGACTATAGACCACAGAACGGATACAGAATATGTTTTTATCTGGGTACCGTTACATTTTTTCCGATACCAGCACTTTGACGATACTTGGTTTCGATACCGATACCTGAACGAAGATCTGCGAATTTACAATATCAGTGTCAATATATGTGTGGGGAAATGTGAATGAATTTGGGGGAAATGTGGGAAAATTGGGAGAAGTTATGGCAAAAATTGTGTAAATACTGTAAATGTGAAACAATTGTTGTGTTTTTGTTGCTCTTTGTTGTTGATTTTTTGTTGCGTTTTCCTCTTTTTCATCTCATTTTTGTCCCATGTTTTGCTTTTTTCATCGCTCTTTGCTTTTTAGATTTGGGTAAAGCTGAACTGGAGGAAATGTGCTCGGTTCAGGCCGGGGTTTAAGTGGTCATCCTTTTAACCCCCACCTGAACCTGAGCACATTACCTCCAGTTCAGCTTTACCCAAATCCAAATGCTTCCCCACTGCATCGCAACAGTGTAACGCCTCATTTGAAAGCTAAGGCTTACAAAACGTTCTTGTCACATTTCTTCTCTTTTTATGTCACTTTTTGTCACTTGTGTGTTATATATATATTTTTTTCACTTTTTAGGCATGTTTGTGTTGCTCTTTTGTTGCTTTTTTGTCACATTTTTGTTGCGTTTTCATCTTTTTTTTCAAGAAGCTTCTAGATTTGGGTAAAACTGGAGGAAATGCGCTCGGTTCAGGTGGGGGTTAAGAGGTTAATATTATAGAAAAGAGAGTCCACTGAAGTTTCACAGTCTATGCTTACTGTAAATATAAATGTTTCACACATTCAAACGCACCCAGCCCTAGTTCCACTCATGATTTATTACTTTACTCACATCTGAAATGTCTACTGTTGTGTTATGGCGGAACCCAGCGCTCGTGCACATTCCAGTCTAGTATTAGTGACTCATAAAGTCTGACACGCCTCTGAGATCAGGCCTCATCTCGCCTTTAGCTCCGCGTTAGTCACTCACAGTCACGTCTTCTGTCAATATTGCCAAATGTATGTGGTTTTATTTCGGGCTGTGAGTGGGAGCTTTATTTGCAGATGGATTTCACACCGCGCCGTAATTATGTTTCAGAAACACCGTCTGATCCACGGCGAGACGTGGGTCATTTTTATTAGTTTAGTGAAGGGGGGCCAAACGTTTTGTCTCCGAGGGCTACACGTTAATTATAATACATCCATGGGCTACAACGCTCTGTGATAAACACCAAGACACCACAACAGTGTTTCCTTAACTTTACGAAAGGAGTGAAACAGCGCCCCCAATTTGACGCTGGTGGCCAAAAGTGTACTGCATCTTTGGGCACCCCTGGTTTAGTGTTTTACATAAGGGACAGGCAGGAACTGATGACAATACAAAACAGAAAGAAGTTACATTTGTAAATGCAACAGACACATGTTTGTGCTCCGGTTTCTCCTCCCACTAAAAACACGTGCAATAGGTTCCCTCTAGAGCCAGAGCTCCCCTGAAATTGTCCAATTGGTGTACAAAAGATAAAAATCCTGCTGTATTATTATTATAACTGTTAGTATTATTGTATTACTGAATGTCAGTGAATGCATAACTATAGTTGAAAAGTCTGTCTACTGCTTTTTTGCTCTTTGTCTCATTTATTATTATTATTTAGTCTTTTTTTTTGTTTTGTTTTTGTGGTCTATTTTTATATCTCAATTGTATATCTTATTTTCTGTTGGCCTGTTTACATATCAATATTCTGTTATTGGTTTTGCTTAATAATGTTTTGACGCCCTCCTGACCTGAAAAATCTCGTGCCAAATGTTAAATGTTATATGGTATTGTTTAAATATAAATAAATAAATAAATAAATAAATAAATAAATAAATAAATAAATAAAAATATTCCTTATGTTTTGACTTCCGTGGAATCTTTTTTTTTTTTTTTTTTTTTAATTTTTATGACTTCCATGGAACGTCCGTTGCGTAATCTGCGTCAGGTGAGTCACTTCCGGGGGCGGGTTTATACCGTACAGACGCTCTCGTGGGCACAGAGGCGTCACTTCAGAGGCAGCGCGGACCCGCGCGGACCCGCACAGCACCGCTCACGAGCCCCGTCCTGAACATTTACGACAATTAAACGAGTTTGGACTTTTTTACTGACACGTGCGGCGCAGATTCCAGAGCGGTGAGTCGATTATTCCTCTTATTCTGAGCGGAAGTTTGAGGAAACGTGAGATTCTCGTCAGGCGGACTCGACAGGTGCGGACTCAACGTGTGTCAAACTCCTGCCAAAGTGGATACAAAGTGTTTTAAACTTTCACTAACGACGGAACACACGCGCTTTAAGCCTGGTTATGGCTGAATGTTGCTTAAAAGTTTCATGAAATGGTTTAAAAGCGTCGCCAACAATGATACAACATGAGTAATAAAACTGTATAATGGAGTCTTTGTGTTTGAGTGATGCCCCCTCTTGGATAAATAAATAACTATTATAACTGTAGGACCTGCTGCCCTTTCAGGCTGTGGTTCTCGCGGTTTAGGCTAAACAAACTTTACATTAGCGCCTCCTGGAGCGGAACAACCGGTTTGTTTCCAAAGCTCATGTTTTTCAGCCCAAGTTACCAACGCTTTATTTACTCCTTTAACCTCTTAACCCCCGCCTTAACCGAGTACTTTCGCTCCAGACGCCTTTGCTCCAGATCTAAAAGCTTCTCTCAAAATAGCGACAAAACTGAGACGGAAAAGCGATGGAAAATGTGACGAAAACGCAACTGAAGAGCCACAAAAGAGCAATAGAAGAAGGTCATTATCAAATTATGGGCAATAACCTGTCCCTGCACTTCCCACCCCTGAAAATGAAATATTTAAAAAATAAACAAGGCAGTGAAACAAAAACATATTAAATGGAGCGCCACATGATAAGAGACGGGTAATATCAGATCATATTTTTGCAGTTTTTACTTTTTATCTCACTTTGAATATCCAGAGTATGTTGAAACCCCAGTGTCCCGGACCCCACTTTCACACCTTTGTGCAGTTAAATATTTCCACTATATCTATAAATATTTTTCTTGCCAATTCCAAACAAACAGAGAATAGACTTCAATAATCTGCATATCTTATATGAAAAATCACAACTATTAATTAAAATACTTAAGAAAAATCTCTGTCCCTCAGTTTTGTGTCATTGGTGTTATCAGTGTACTGTCCAGGATGTTTAAGGTTAAAAAAAGATGTGAAGTAATATTTTTCTGGTCTGACCAAGTTAAAGCCTAATCCTGGGAAATATAAAGAAGGACATATTTTCCTCACTAAGAACAAAAAGTAACTTTAAAATGTGACTTTATACTGTGGGTCATTCTGAAATGTCACTGGTGTTACGGCTGTTTGCATCAGTTAGTAGAATTTCTCTGGGGAAAAACAGGTTCACAGCTAAAACTATACAACTGTAATGTGATACACCTTTGTTCAGGAATAACATAGAAATACTTAAGAAAAGGGATAATTGATTGAATTTCGTCACTGGTGTTTCAGCCACACATTAAATGAATGGAGGCTCTGATGCAAAGTCGCTGGTGTTACACTTTAGTCATTGGTGTTATGAAAACGGCTTAATTAACCATATAATTCTCCCTTATTTTAATAAAATACTGTTTCTAGACGAAATGGCTTTTGTTTAATTTCCTAAATGCAAAATTTTACACAATTGACAAAATGTTTTGTTGCATTGCCTCATGTTTGACATTAAAATAGTTGTAACACCAATGAGACACAACTTAAAATACAAATCTTAAATGATAAAAAAATTAAAAATACCCGAGCCGTCCCTTATGACTGGTAGTAAAGCTAAGAGGGTCTTGAACATGTTCTGGTGATTTTTATGTAAAAATATTGCACTTCATTATTTTTATTTTTCGGGACAGAAAATGCCCATATTTTGATAATGGCCCAGAAAAGCGATGAAAACGTGGATAAAATGCAACAAAAGGGCAATAAAAAAGTGACCAAAAAGGTGACAAACACATTTATAAAAGCAATATAATACAGTTTAAATAAAGTAAGTAAAGTTTATTTATAAAGAGCTTTACACAGATAACAATCACAAACTAACGATATAAAAATGTATATACAAGTCAAATTAAAGTGACACTAGTGAAAACCAAGTGCTTTCTTAAATTGGCACGTTTTTGATTGATAGGATTTATTTGAGTGATTTATTTACAACATTATTACAGTGTAGAAAACAAACAAAGCAATAAAAAACTCAAAAGGAGTTGAGGCCGAAGCAAGAAAGCTTATAAGTGCCAACCCCCATATTCAAGATTAATTTACATTCCGGATACAGTGATACAACATCTCATGTTTACATACAATACAACACTTTACAAATTCCTGAATTACTTATTTTTATTTACAATTTGTACTTTTTTTTCTTATTCCTCATTCCCGTTCACATAATAACCATTTCCAATCATTACTTATAAACACCAGTCACCATTCTATTAATTGACTATTAATTTAGTTGTAGTCAATTAATAGAATGGTGACTTTTCAGATCCTTTTTTAGAAGTGACAACAATGTGGCAACAACGTGAAGACAATGATCCGTTTAGATGAGTTTTGTAGATTTGGGTAAAGTCGAACTGTACAGGAAATGAGCTCGGTGCAGGTGGGGGTTAAGAGGTTAAGCCATTGTCGTCTGTATCTGAACTCGGAGCAGTCTGATCGTCTCTGAGTTTACGCGGTGTAATTACCAGCTCCAGTGTCGCTCCAAGGTGCTTTCCCGAGTGGGAGGTTGGAAATTTACCAGTTACCTTGAACGCACCAGTGCTGCTCAGGAGGGACGTCTGTGTTCGGGCCAGGGATATGGCATTGTGGAACTTTTTATGTGAACAACAAACTTGATATTTGTGCATAATTGACTTTTTTTGGTCAGCATTTAGAGGTGGGAGATATATTGTTTAGACGATAATATCCAAATTTTGGACTTTGTTGCGTTGTGCTTGTGGGTTACCGTAGCGCGAGTGAGCCCGCCGCCCCCTCCCCTCCCTAACACAGACAAAACAACAACATGGCAGCGTGGAGCGATTACAGAGATGAAGAATCTAATGATATGAATGAAGTTTGTCACTTGAGTCGCTCATATTTGCGAGGAAAGGGCTCCGGACAAGTGGTAGTGCTGCCTTGCTAGCTAGCTAACTTTCCTAACTTTTAGCCTGGCGCTAACTAGCAACCATAGACCGTTAAAAAGAATAGACAACTCCTCCTCACTCCTCCCCGTTTACCATAATGACCACGCTCGAGGGGGAAATCATGGCGGATTTACAGACTCCTCCTCCCCAGCTCTGACGAAGCATGTTCCTAATAAGGGCATAAGGGCGGGATCCTCACTGTAGACTCCGCCCTTGCGTGACGTGTAGCTCGCGCAGCTCCAATGCTAACAGTCTGACCCTCATTAAGTACGAGATTTCTAAAACCTTTCTTTCAAAATTCAGCCTGGTTTCTTTGTGACTAACCCAGCGTTATCACAGGAGGAATATGTAGCCAATGAAAGTGTTTAAAACATAGAAACCAGGCGTTAAAGTTGTTTAACGCGTCTAAAGTCCAATGCTTTTCAATGGGAGACTAGCGGCTACATGGAGGTACTACAGCAATGGCGGCCTCTAGTGTTATAGCTTATAATGCACCTTTAACGTGAGGAGTAGGGTTATTTATATTTACCGATGGAAAAAAGT
The DNA here is from genome assembly GCA_007210695.1 of Neogobius melanostomus. Taxonomy (NCBI): domain Eukaryota; kingdom Metazoa; phylum Chordata; class Actinopteri; order Gobiiformes; family Gobiidae; genus Neogobius; species Neogobius melanostomus. The sequence continues at coordinate 332,235 of VHKM01000315.1, forward strand.
GTTCACTAACCTTAGCAAATGCATTTACGTCGTCAGGCCATAAATTGAACATTACCACGTAGTGATACAGACTGACCAATCTGGACCAAGCTACGGCAAAACTGCGCAAAAAATCCAGAAATGAGACTAAAACCTGTTTACATGTAGTTAATTTTAGACATGAACAATATATCACAAAAATATCAGATTGCAATATTCAGCATGAACTAGAGCTGGGCGAGTTTCTTTATTTCCTGTTTTTTCTTTTTTCCAAAAGAATCTGCGATTTTCTTTAATAAAAATTTCGATTCGACCCCCCCCCCCCCCATTTAAACAAAATAACTGCAAGCTATAAATATATTTAAAATAAATATTTATTGTATTTAATTAACATAAACAAAATTGCAAAGGCAAACCCTTTCTCTAACTAAAAGGTGCAGTGTGAAACAATGATTGTTAAAGATCCAAATGATTTCTACTGTATTTGGATTAAGCTAATAAAACAACAATCCTGAGGTAACTGAGGCACATATGTACAGCAGGACCGTAGTCCTCTAAGCAGAGGGCTAAAAATAAAATGAATATCTAACAATAGATATGAATCTTTGACTTACCAACTCGATTTTTAAATCAAATATTTTTTCCCCAGCCCTAACATGAACTCAAATGCACAAAAGTTCAGTTTAAGTTAGAATTTGCTTAATTTAATTCCATTTTGGCCTCGTTTTGTTGCTGAATAAGTGTTTTTTTTAGTCCTGTTTCTACACTTTGCTGAGAAACAAATTATTTTGATTTGTGCACAGCGTTGGTTTAGTGACATTTTGCCTTTTGCCTTTTAGAAGTTTTGGAGCTTATTTCAAAGTGTTGCTGTTGTACCTGTGGAGTAATGGAGCCGTTATTCTCTCTCTTCTCGTTGCTGTGGGATCATGTGTAAAACTCCCCAGTGCAGTTTTGGTCCCAGGTCGTCCGGTTTGGTCACAGTCCAGGCCTAGATTTGACCTGGTTTTGAACAGCCGTGTGTCTGTCTGAGCTCACGTCCTGTTTACGATGCTTTAAATTGTCCTTAACGAAGTTTGGAGCATGAGATTCTCATTTACAGACTCATTCACTGCAGACGTCGGCCGGGAAGTCGACTCTGACAGACTCTGAATGAACTGAGCTAAAACACATCAGGAAAAAGTCCAACTGGCTTTAAATCTGAGTCTGCAAAGAGTAAAATGGTAATAAAGCATTAAAGGAAAACTGAGTCTTTTGCTTAGACTGGAAACTTAAAGGAAGCCGGGTCCACCCTCTGTTCTGCACAAACAACCTGATTCTGCCTCAGGCAGTTTCGGGCGAGTCGGAGTCACAAGCTTGCTTAACGGCTGATCATTAACCTGATACGTTACCTAGTCTGGCATTCGCTTGGTCAAGCCAGTTCTGATAGCGATTCTCAAAACAGGACAAGTTATGTAACGATGACTTACACAAATCCTACACCATAGTTTCACATACTTCTCCGAACATTTTTACAGGTTTTATCATTAGCAAGCAGACATTTTTTCCACAAAACTCACCCTCAAATCCACTTTTTGTGCTGATAAACTGTATAAATGAGTGTCCAATAGAGTCGTCTACATGTCCTGGTCCTAATTTTGGCACTTTAGTGTAAATTAGTTGAAAGATCAACTTTATGCCTAAAACCGTCAGTGAGGCGCCATCTACAGGCGGTCGGTCTTTACTGCATTTGATTTTGAATTTGGCCCAGGCGTGAAGCCTGACGTCAGTTGCCGCTCTGGGCTATAAAAGCGTCCCAGTCTCGCTCACGCCCCCGTAATGAGTTGGAGAAGGAATAGCAAGAGAATATTTTCATCAATTGTCAGATTTGCGATTAGTTATAGCATTTAGGTAGATTTTTTAGCATAGCTTTTGTATTATAGATAATTGTGTTAATAGCGTTGTTGTTGAATATTGTAGTTTTAGTCATTAGTTACAGAACAGTAATAAATCAAGTAATAAAACTGGCACCATAATTTCATTATTTCATCATTCAACTAAATAAGCAACATTTAAAGAATAAAGACTTTAATATAGTCTTTACAGAGTCATTTAGTGGTAGTTTAGTGCATGTGTTACATTGGTTAAACCTTTAATTCACTAAATTTAGCAATAGAAATTACTTTTGGCTCTTGAGTCCACAATGTTACAGACAGTTAGTCATTCTGATTCTGTTTTATCTTCAATGACAAACCGAAATTTCAAAAGGACTGTGTTCCTGCACAATATTATATATTTATTTGTTTATGCGACATGTTTTGTGCACTTTGCTGTAAGAAAAATAAAATAAAGCTTGTAAACATATAGTCATGTCCAGGTGCATTTGTCAAAAAAACAGAAGGGGGGATAGTCACTCAATCACTTATGCCTCAAAAGCACATACATTTCATGTCGTGAACTTTAAACCCAGTGTTGTAAGATGTTTCGTCTAGTAGTAGCTCAGTGTGTGGAGCGGAGGGTGAAGTGATGCCGCTGTGTGCAGGGCGTCCGTGCCTGTGTGTTTTGGGCTGAATATAAGCGCGCACAGCCCAATTCAATGCGTAATGATCAGCCTATAGCCTACTCCGAGGCAGATATTTATATATATGAGACACATAGGCCTATGTTAAGTGTTTCTCTGTATAGTTTTGGATTATATTCAGCGAGGGAGACAGGAGATGGGAGACTTCAAATGGCCTGTGCATAGACGACAGAAGTAGGGGAGGCGACCCCTGGAGAGCGCGTGTTGCTCTTGATGATCAAACTTTAAGTAACCAGCGTAGTGTGACCAGGGCGACAGGGTGTCACACATGGCTGGGGGCATTAACGCACGGGGTTGCGCAGGTTACGGGATCCTCCCCGCAGGCTGCCCGCGGATCGGGGTCCGGTCATAGAATTCTCTTTGATCGCGGGCCGGGTTGGGGCGGTTTCGCCACTCATTGCCGCCATGCGCGCATTCATAGTTCAGCCACGATTCATTCGATCGTCTTTACAGCGGTTTTTTTTTACGTAAAATAAGCAGCGTTTGCTGCTTGTGATCCAGAGAACGCTTTGTGGAGCTCAAAGTCTCCACGGCATGTGCGTCTGTGCGCGACTTCTCTGTCCCTCTCCTGCAGCTGCACAGGAGGAAGAGAGAGAGGGCGAGGGGAGACACGCCAGTCCTGTTCATTTCAAGCTCATTTCTGTATGTGTGCAAAATAGATTTAACTGATCATAAAGTCAATCAGGATACATAACACAGTTCCCTGTGCATATTCATTCATCAGAAATGACACATGCAGAGCCTTATAGGCTACACTTAAAAAGTCACTCTCACAATATAGTTCCCCGGGCCTCTGCCATCCCGGGAGCGCGTCAGCTTTCAGGCATTTCAGAAGAAAAAAATACAACACCTATTTGCAAAGTTCTGCAAAAAATCCTGGTGCTGGTGACGAGACATGCGATCCATGAGTGTTTCTGACTCCGAAGACCCAGCAGAAGTAGGGATAGGGATAAAAAAACAGAGACAAGAAAACCAGAAGGGGGAAAATCCCCCCCATCCCCCCAGCAAATCGCACCCTGGTCATGTCTCTATACCTCACACATGCTCTGCTGAGGACACAGATACATCTCCCATGCTTATGTAGACTACAGCAAAAAGTCTACATTAAAATAGATCGGTAAATTATGAAAGTAGCCAGCCAGGACAGTTACGTTTGGTGCCTTAGCTGCGATGCTAACTTTGATCTTGCTCAATGCTAAGCAGCTAGCTTTGTAAATTACAAGAATCACTCTAATAAAATAAGCCAGCGCCTCAGAGCAGTCTCGGTACAAGGCTTTTGTCACGATGCTTCTCGTGTAGAGAAGCTGTAGAGTTGTCCCAGTGGAACATGTTGCTAAACAAGTTAGCTCGCTGGAACTCCATGCTCGGACTTTGTTTACGAGTAGCGCTGCAGGTGCGTGTTGAAGTCAGATGACTCAGGCCTGTCAATCACAGACCCTGACCCCTCCCACCCCTCCCCCCTCCTGCACGCCTCTTAGTCCTCCAGGCAACGCCCCTTTTCTGTTGAGATTTTCAAATCTGAGGCTCTGAGGCTGAGGCTCTGGAAGGGGGTTAGTAACTCTTTAAATCTGACTTGCTGCTGGTGTGAGAAGTGACGAGACGCGGTGAAGTCGAGCTGCCGAGAAACAAATTCCAGACGCAGATTTTCATTCTGCTCGTGCAAAAACTCTCCAGTCTTAACTCGCGCGTCTTTAATCCTGGGTGTGTCTGGTCTTGGTTTACTCTGAGACAAAGGTCGCATTCACACCTGGGACTAAAGTTACAACATTGTTTCAGTTTTCCATCTGTCGCGTTCACAACTCTTATCAATCGAACCAACATTCTAAATGCAGCGCTCCTCTGCAGCCTGTGGGGGCGCTGTAGCAAAACCCTCTACAGGAAACACGGTGAACAAGAAACGCGCTTCTCTGATTGGTCGATTAAACTCCACTTCCTGTTCCGTCTTGTTTACAAAATGGAGCGGATCAGACTGTTCAGACTGTGGCCATGTGGGTTTTTCTCTCCGCACTTTTAATCTGACAGAGACAGAAACTCAGAACGTACAGATCTATTTACAGATGAGATGAGAGATAAATGAGCCGATACTCATGAGCTGATGCCAGGCGGGGTTAAACTGGACTAAACTGGGACTAAACTGGGACTAAAACTGGGACTAAACTGGGACTAAACTGGGACTAAAGCGGGACTAAAGCGGGACTAAAGCGGGACTAAAGCGGGACTAAAGCGGGACAATACATGACATAAGTACAACAAAAAAGTGACACAAATAGGGCTGAAGTAACTAATCGATTAATCAACGACTAATCGATTATTGAAATAGTCGACAACTATTTCAGTAATCGATTAATCGTTTTCTGGTTCACACAGACTCAAATGGAGCAAAAAATGACATGAAAATGTAGTATTTTTGATGAAACCTACTTTGTTTTTATAGTTAGTGACTGTAGTGTTTTGTACATTGTAAATTTCATGAATATCCGTCTGTGTCTCATCCAATCAGAAAGCAGAATTAGCGCTAGAGCCTCCTACAAACATTTACTTTAAGTTTACTCCATCAACACGTCCTCAAGCGGCGCCACTTTCGCTTTATATGATGAAAAAATGTACAAAATAAAATTTTCCTGCACCATTCACAGCCAAGCGATTAATCGTAAAAATAATCAAGCGATTATCGATTAATCGTAAAATAATCAATCATTAACGTAAAAATAATCAATAGATTAATCGATTACAAAAATAAGCGTTAGTTGCAGCCCTAGACACAAATGTGACAAAAACGATGAAAAAGTGACATAAAGCAAGGAAAAAAGATCCATTTAAATTAGTTTTGTAGGTCTTAGCTTTCAAATGAGGCATTGTGCTGGCCCTATAGACCCTTTAATTGTTTGTAAACATTCCGGGCTTAGCTGGAGGCAGGAAGCTCGATTCCTATCTATTCCATTGTGGCTGTTGTCATAGTACGATAAACAAATGTCTAACTGTTTTAGAAATATCAGATAAACCCTTAATTTTATCGTCTCAATTCATTCCTCTTGTTCTTGCTCCTTAAGCCACAACAGGAACCAAACTTTCATTGTATTTTTAGACTTCTAATCGCTAGTTTAGTTTAATCTTAATTCTCTTGATCACTTCCTGCCTCCAGCTGATGTCCACTGATGAGTCAGCATTTAAAGGGTCTATAGACCCTTTAACTGCTGACATCATCAAAACAGTTAGACATTTGTTTATCGTTACTATGACAACACTACAATGGAAACAGATGGGAAACTAACTTCCCGCCTCCAGCTAAGCCCGGAATGTTTACACATATTAAAGGGTCTGTAGGTCAGTGTAAACGCCTCATTTGAAAGCTAAGACCAACTAAACGGTCCTCTCTCCTTGTTGTTTTTTGCTGTGTTGTCGTCGTCTTTCTTGTCCTTTTTTTTGTTGCTTTTTTTTAAAGATAAATCCAGTAGGTTTTCAGTTGGCTTTAAATGAGCGGGTTACAAACTGTGGGTCGGGCCCAGAGGTGAGAGAGTGACTGTAAAATGGTAAACGAAGTGTCGTCCAGTCCAAAACAGTGGGCGGGGCCTGATTGAGTTCATTATTTTCGCAACTTTTCATTACTACTGCGTCACTCTTTCTTACTTCTCTTTGTCGCAGGTTTGGGCCGATCACAGGATTTTTTTCACCGACGTCGAACCCTTTCGGACAAACTGGATGAACTGAAGACTTACAGACTGTTTTTGCTCTAACTCTGAAAAAAAATCATATTTTTGTATTTATTGACTTTTTGAAATCCCTCTTCCGGCGGCTGTGATTTTATTCAACTGTGGAAGATTAACTTTTTTCTTAACAAACACGTCGAACATCTTGCATGAGGAGACGATTCAGTTTAATGTTTTTAATATTTGGCTTTTTTTGTGTGGACCCTCCGAGTCACCTGACATCAATCGAAGCATCTGATTGGCCGATGGACCTTCTCTAATCCTCACCTTTTCGGATATTATTCTTGGTTACATATTATTTCCCAAAATGGCAGCTCAGAACTTGATCCAGGACGAGGGCGAGGTTCGGATCCACGTGGAGGCTAATGTGACGGACGCTCCTTCGCCGGACAACGGCCCTGCGCGGACTCAAACGCCAACACCGTCAAACCGTACGTCACTGTGGGTCGTCAACAATATGGATTCCTCAAAACTAAATCGTACTTAGTGTATAATATTCTAAAAACAAATGCATCCTTTGTCGAAGTGTAGGATCTGATTAGAATTAGCGAGTGTTGCTAATGTTAGCTTAAAGCGATATTTTTGACATTGGGCCTCATTCCAAAGTTATCCAGAGTGTGTGATGTCTGGAGATCTACTTTTTCTTAATTCATCAGTTCTTATATTTGAAAGAGGCTTAGTGTGCTAGGCTAATGCTAGGCTAATGCATTTCTATGGTATCAGACATTTATGATGGTTAGTCTGGTGTTATAAGTGATTACCTGCAGGTGCCTGGGAGTGGTTCAGACTGTTTTTAATGCAGCTAGCTTGATACCATAGTTGTGCGTTAGGCCTAGCCATAGCGCCTAACCCACTAAGACTCTTCAAATATAAGAACTGATAATTTAAGAAAAATATCTCCAGACATCAACAACACTCTGGGCCTCATTTCCTAGTTATCCATGTCAAAATACCGAAATATTCCCTTTAATGTGGCCATCATTCCTATGGCGTAGCTTTAAGCCTAGCGGCGTCCATTGTTTACATGTATCAGTTTAGCAACAAAACTACATGAAATGGAAGCAATGTTTACGGTTTGTTCTGGCTCATGGAATGTATTTGGAGGCATTTTAAAGCAGAACTATGTAACTTTTGCCCCTTAGAGATTACAAGCCCTGTAGCTGTTTGTGGCATTTTTTACGTCATTATTGTCCGTGAGAGTAATGCTAAGATGAGAAAAGACAAAGGGAGAGAAGAGATATTGTACATTTGCCACAACCCAATTACGCAATGGAGATTATTTTTTTCTGCACAACTCTTGGATGTAAATGGAGCTAAAAAAGTGGCTCGTTAAGCCTGTTAGCTTCTTCTGATCGTGATAAACAAAAGTACCGACGTAGCAAAATGTTCAACAAACGAGAAACAGAAATACGTCAGATTGCCTTTACCGAGTCATAACAAACACTGAGAGCAGTGAGGGAGATGTTTTCCTTAGTTGTGTATTGCGCCTCTGATGCCGGTGCAGGGAAAGTTTACAAATTGTGGTTTTCTGCCAGAGACACCAGGGGAGCGATAAAGACCCCCCGATCATCCCATAACACTTGTATTACCCCGCGAGAGGGACTACGGGAAGGATTATTAATGTAAACAGTGTTCTGCTTTAAAGGTACATTTAAACATTACTTGGTGCTTTTGATGAAACAAATCCAGTCTATTAATAGATTGTGGTTTTGTTTTTTAGGGCGACATGGCCTAAAATCTATAATCACACAATATTTAAAAAATTATATCACCAATAACGATAAATATTTGACGATATAAATGACAACTTCAAAATCCAGCCTTACGCATATTGAGAAGCTTAATTTAAAGGAGTAACTAAACACCAAATCAATTTTTTTTTTTTTTTTTTTTTTTTTTTTTTTTTTTTTTACTGATAAACTGTCTCAATGGGTGTCTCATAGTGTTGTCCACTGGTCCCTGACATTATTCTGACATTATAGCGCAAACGTGTGTTAAATCCTAACTTTGGCCTGAAAATGAATGGGTTGCGCCCCCTTCAGGGTAAACTCTGCTACTAAATTAGAATTTCCTGATTGGCTGGAGACGTGTCCACGGCCTCCACAGAACGTCATAAGCCGCACCAGCTCCACACATCGTCATCAGGTGCTGCCCATTGTCCTGCCCCTGTACCTGTGGTTTATAACCAAGTCCCTCCCACGTAATCAGTCTGCTGTGATGTGCCAATGCAAAGGCCCACAGACTCACCCCCCGCAAGTCACCCCCAAACTTCAGAGGCCGCCTCTTTCACTGCACTTTTTGACTTTTGTTTGTGGGTGGGGAAAGGCTTTGGCCCGTTTAGCTAAACGGTACAAATTTACAATATTGAGTTATCTCCAATGTCAAGAAATGTGGGAAAAAAATGGTGGAAACATGTGGCGAGTGTGTATTTTTTCTTCCCTTGTCTCGTTCTTAAAGTATTGACTGTTGTGTGTGTTTGCGTCGGTCACAGCTCCATCAGCCAGAGGAGGGCGAGGAGGAGGAGAGTCGAGGCTGTGCCGGTTCCTGAAGGAGAAGCGTCTGGTGCAGTCGCTCAGTAACGGCCTGCGGCGTCGCTGCGACTACGTGAAGATGACGGTGCCCGAGGACCGCGCCTGCCGCCTGCCCGCGAGTGGTGGAAGACGGGCGTGGCCTTCCTCTACGCCACCTTCAACCTGGTGTTCACCACCGTGGTGATCACCGTGGTGCACGAGCGCGTCCCCGACAAGACGGTCAACCCGCCGCTGCCCGACAAGTTCTTCGACTACATCGACCGCGTGCCCTGGGCCTTCACCGTCACCGAGGTCAACGACTCATCCTCGTCGGGCTGTGGACGGTGCAGTGGCTCTTCCTCAAACACAAGTACTTACCTTTACGTATTAAAGCAACAGGCCGCCGTGTTTCCATACGGAGATCTGTTCTTACCTGAGCTTAGACGAGTGGATGCGTAACTGTCTGGTCTTACGGGTGTGCTCAGTCACGCAAAAGACCAAACATGTTGTTAGCATTTAGCCTCTCCTCCTCTATGGGGCCAAACGGGGGTGAAGTTAGAAGCGACCGAGCTCTTCCACGTTTCCTCTATTTAAATACAATTACGCGAGTAGTTACACACAATTAAACATGTCGATTTTCAAGCGGATAAAAAGGGAATTGTATTGTAAGTAGAGCTGGGCGATTTTTATTTATTTATTTTATTATTATTTTTCCCCCAAACAAATCTGTGATTTTTAAAAAATAAAACAAAATAACAGCGAACTATAAATATATTTGAAAATCTATATATTTATTGTATTTAATTAAAGTGAACCAACATAAACAAAAATGCAAAGGCAAACCCTTTCTCTAACTAAAAAGTCACTATGCAGAAACAAAGATTGTTAAACATCCAAAATATTTATACTGTATTTTGATTAAGCTAATAAAACAACAAAAAATCTGAGGAAACTGAGGCACATGTGTACAGCATGACCTTATTCCTCTAAGCACAGGGCAGAGAGTTAAAAAATAAAATAAAATAAATATCTAAAAAATCAAAAAAATTGAATTTTTGAAAATATGAATCGATTTAACCTACCAACTCGATTTTTAAATCAAATCGATTTTTCCTCAGTCCTAATTGTAAGGCATAACGCCTTAGGAGCACTTGGACGTCCGCGCAGGAAAGTGAAGAGCTTGGTCGCTTCTAACTTCGGGGGTGAAGTTAGAAGCTATGGCCCCATAGAGGAGAGGAGGAGAGGCTAAATGCTAACAACATCTTTGGTCTTTGTGCGTGACTGAGCGCACACGTAAAGACCAGACATGTACGCATCAACTCGTCTAAGCTCAGGTAAGAACATATCTCAGTGTGGAAAAACTGTGCTCTGTTCCTTTAAGACTCCCTCTCACCCTGAACGCCTCATTTACTACAGTCTGCTGTGATATAAACTAGGGATGGGAACCTCTGGTCCTCACGATTCGATACATGGCTCACGATAACGATTACTTACGATACGTCGATACTGCGATAATCAATATATTGCACAAAAATAACCTACGATACATCACGAAAAAAAAACATGCTCCTTTAACCTTTATTTGAACATACTACATATTATTCATCATTTACATTTCTTTTCATGTGCTTTTGTACCACTTTTATAAATGATCCCTGACTTACTCACTGAAAATGGGTCATAGATCTGTCAGTGACTTCATTTATATTTAAATAAACAAGAAACCACAGTCCTGTTTAAAAAGTAATAAATCAACCCCAAATAATCTTCTTATAATTATAAAAACTATCATTAAAAGTAATTTATCTGTGTGACAGTGTTGGTCCAAGTGCTTAATCTGTAGTGCTGCCCCCTGCTGGTCTGACTGAATTCTTGATTCATTGTTGGCCTCTATTGAATGTGAAACTACCTCATTAATATGCATGACGTCATCAAAAGTATCAATATCGGAATAAAAAATATTGTATCGTCCCGCAAAATATCGCAATATATTGGAAAATCGATATATTGTCACACTCCTAATATAAACTAAGGCTGAAACAACTAACGGGTTATTATAGAGATGCTTCCGATACTGGGGTTTGAGTATCAATATCCGAGACCTGATACTGTAGTTTTTCGAGTGTCAGATCGATGCGTCCCTAGTTCTTGCGTGATATAAATCTGCTTTTATCCCTGAGCTGTTCTTCCTCGGCGTGTGGATTAATGGAAGTTTTCCTGTTGTTCCAGGCGATCATCGGCCGCCGCTGCTTCTTCCTGATCGGGACGCTCTACATGTACCGCTGCATCACCATGTACATCACCACGCTGCCGGTGCCGGGGAAACACATGGTCTGCGCGCCCAAGTACCAACATATTCACTTTTATCAACATCTTAACAGGTGGAAACGTTGTTAAAGGGGGGTATTATGTAAAATGGACTTTTTCAAGCTTTATATCATGTTATTATGTCATTCCCTCATTAAACACATGCCTGGAGTGTTGCTTGGCTCATTCACATATTTTTGAGTAATCAGTAAAAACTTAGACGGCAGCCATTTTAGGTGTAGCTATGCCTCAGTCCTCCTAGGAACGCCCCACCTCCTGGAGACGCCTCTGGACCTTTCGTCACCAGCCAAGCCACCAACCACTGCTCCTCAGCTCAGCAGAGCCCCCTCCCCGCACAGTAGTGTTGTTTAGATGCCACAGCAGTGTGCTGAAGGGGGCGTGTCGGAAAGCTTCTTAAAGAGACAGAGGCCTATTTCAAGACGTTCAGTACAGCCATTTTGAGAGAGCAATTTTATTCAAGGCAGTTATTTTAATTTACTGCATATACAGACCAACAGAAGGTTACGTCATCATTGTAGTATGCTATAGACTGGTGCTGTGTGATTGAAAAAAGCATAATACCCCCTCTTTAACAAAAGACCAAATATAAATTAAGAAAAAGCAATAATCTCTGACCTTTGTGTTTCAGCTTTATAACGACTCCACGGGAAAAATCTGGCGGATCCTGCAGCTGATCTCAGGAGGAGGTACAACATGTTTTTTCTAATGAACCCGTCTTAATTTTGACTGTTTTAAATTGAGTTTTGTAAAGTCTACAAATGTAATGTAATTTTGCCGACTAAATCCTATTAATTTAACGTGAATAGAACGTGTCACATTCACATCCAGATTTGAGTGTTACCCGTGTGTTTAATGACCTGGTTTGTTCTGTTTTCAGGTTTGTCTCTGACGGGATCTCACCTCATGTGCGGAGACTTCCTGTACAGCGGACACACAGTGATGCTAACGCTCTCCTACCTCTTCATCAAAGAGTGTGAGTGTCTGCAGATAATCTCATGTGGCTCCTCAATGTCTCTGGCGCCCTCTGCTGGCAGCCTCTCATACTACCGTTGAATGTGCCATGATAGAGGTGGGCAATATGGGAAACACTATGTAGGAGTTTAACAGTACATTAAAAACATTACATTAATAAAAGTAGTTAAAGGGACTATACATAAGTGTAACCACAAATAAATGTATACAAATTAAAAATGGCTTCCTCATACATGCTCCAGCAATGCCCTGGTGAGGAGAATGAGCCCTAGTTTATGTTCGGGTCAGCTGTAGCGTTAGCTGTATCTCCTCCATACTGAAGCTGCTGAGCAAGGGGTAACTTTGGAAGGATGGATTTAGCGGAGAATAAGAGGAGACCGGCTTCAAGCACCATCGAGACTCCAGCCCAGACCCCCTCTTCACTCCATTCACTTTGCTGGGGTGGGAGGGGTCTGGGTCGGTGATTGACAGGCCTGAGTCATCTGACTTTTATTTACTTCAACTCGTAAACAAAGTCCGAGCATGGAGTTCCAGCGACTACACAATAGTACAGTAGTAGTACAATAAACAATATACACTAAAATCACACACGATATTGAACTCTAAAACCAATACAACAAATGTCCTAAACTAAATGCAGCTAAATGACTAAAACTACAATATTCAACAACAACGCTATAACACTACACCATTATTTATAATACAAAAGCTATGCTAAAAAAAAATCTACCTAAATGCTAATAATTAATCGCAAACCTGACAATCGATGAAAATACTCTCTATTCCTTCTCTAAATTGCTACGGGGGCGTGAGCGAGACTGGGCCACTTTTATAGCCCAGAAAATCAAATGCAGTACAGACTGATCGCCTGTAGATGGCGCCTCACTGACGGTTTTAGGCATGAAGTTGATCTTTCAACTAATTTGCACTAAAGTGCCAAAATTAGGACCAGTATATGTAGACAACACTATTGAACACTCATTTATACAGTTTATCAGGGGGAAAAAAGTGGATTTGAGGGTGAGTTTTCCTTTAAGTGTTGCAAATCCAAAGAAATTAAATATGCCATGATTCATTTTTCCTGCATGTGTGGCATTAAAATCTGGTATTTGTGGCATTAAAAAGCCTTGTATCTGACACGCCTGTATAAACCCTCTCTGCGCAGACTGCCCGCGGTGGATGTGGTGGTACCACTGGAGCTGCTGGGTCCTCAGCGTGTCGGGCGTGGTGTGTATCCTCGTGGCCCATGAGCACTACAGCATCGACGTGGTCATCGCCTACTTCGTCACCACACGCCTCTTCTGGTGGTACCACACCATGGCCAACTCTCACGTGAGGAACATTCTAATAGAGTAACGTGAGGACGGACGTGTCGTTTTATGTTTTTATAATTGTAATAAATTACTGAAATGAAGTCTAAATAATGGACAGGGCCAGGTTTAAATTAATGGTTTTATTTTGTGACATATTAGACACAAACATTTGCTCAGAGGGATTTTCGATCTTGTTTATTTTCTGAATAAACCAGTTAAAAAATCGGGCAGGAATTAGATATTGGAAAATCCCTCTGTAGGAGCTGCTGAAGTGAAGATGAATCTAAACAAGATCCTTTATCCCATAAAACCACACAGTCAAACCTGGATCTGTCAACATCATTTGTTGTATATTGACAAATATGATAATTGATTTCTCATTTACATTAGTAATCTCGATCAGTGGTTCCCAAACCTTTAGGGCCGCGACCCTCAGAATCACTCTGACCCACTTGTGTAAAATGTAATTAGCTTTTATAAGAAATTAAAGCTGCATTATGTCAGTCTGGCGCCTTCTTCCATCACAGTGTTCTCCAGGACGCTCCGGATCAATTGTTTGGAAGGTTTTCACTGTTTTCACCAGAAAACCTACAGAACAATTGATCCTGAGGGTTGTAGAGACCACTGTGATGGAAGAAGGCGCCACACTGACCACTCGTACAACAGCTGGGTCACTACCAGGTCAAATACGCACAAATATCAACCTTTGTTTCATATAAAAAGTTGCATAATGCAGCTTTAAGGGAGGAACATTTAAAATCTGGTTCAATAATGTTAGTTTGGACACTGTATTTTAATATTGGTCTTAAAGGGATATTTCAGGATTTTTGACATTGGGCCTCATTTCCTAGTTATCCAGAGTGTTGTTGATGTCTGGAGATATTTTTTTCTTAAATTCATGCAGTTCTTATATTTGAAGAGTCTAGTGGCGCTAGGCTAGAGCAAGGCTAGTGCATTTCTATGGTATCAGTTAGCCTGCATTAAAACAGTGTGACCCACTCCACAGTGCACCTGAGGTAAATCACTTATAACACCAGACTAACCATATAAATGTCTGTGTTAATAGAATCATTTTCACCATTTTGCATTTAAATATATTTATATTTGAGCAGCATCAGCTTCGTGGCTGTAAGCTAACGCAGTGGCGGAGTGATCTGCGAGAAAATAGTCCCTCAAAATGCGGTAATTCATGTGATACAAGGTCAGTTATATTTAAAAAAATATTCTATTAAAGACACAATTAGACACAATTTTTGCTAAAACACAGTTAACACGATTATATTTCAGATTTTGCTAAAGATTATTCCCAGTTTTTTTTAGTTTGGCCATTTTTGTGATTATGTTTTCACTTCCTTATTGGACACCGACAGGAAGTGAAATCGAAGAAGGTAAACAATTTTAAACTGTTGCCATGCCAACCATGTTAAGTCAATGGGAAATGAATGAGTCAAACTGCTATGGAATGTTTCCTCCTCTTATGTCACTTCCTGTCAGCAGCTTAAAATTCAAATAAAAATAACATTTCTTCATTAAAATTGCTGCTTCACTGAAAAAAATGATAATTATGCAACTGATGTAATCCATCTAAAGTCATATTTTCAAGAGCATTAAAATCTGTCATATGCACTTTAACACAGACATTTATATGGTTAGTCTGGTGTTATAAGTGATTTACCTCAGGTGCACTGTGGAGTGGGTCAGACTGTTTTAATGCAGGCTAACTGATACCATAGAAATGCTTTAGCCTTGCCCTAGCCTAGCGCCACTAGACTCTTCAAATATAAGAACTGCATGAATTTAAGAAAAAAATATCTCCAGACATCAACAACACTCTGGATAACTAGGAAATGAGGCCCTATGTCAAACATCCTGAAATATCCCTTTATTGTTACTGAAATAAGCTGTTTTCAATCAAAAATGCACTTCTTGCGACCCCCGCTTTGGGAACCACTGATCAAGAGCTTACGTTTAACAGTAATAACTATAATTCTGCAGTGTCTCGCCTTAAGTCCGTTTTAAACTCGAGGTTTCACTTAATGAGCCAAATCTTCACGTGTGTGTGTTTGTGCTCTGTCTTTGCAGGCGCTGCGTCGAGCCCCGAACAACCTGCTGTCCCGGACGTGGTGGAACCCGGTGTTTAACTTCCTGGAGAGAAACGTCCAGACCGTGGTCCCCGTGGAGTTCGCGTGGCCATAAACCTGCCGTCGTCCTGCCGGCAGCGCTACAAGATGGTGGAGGCCGGGCGCGACGAGTGACTCAAAGACTAGACACGAACGGTTCAGCTCTGTGGAGTTTGCACATTCTTTCCCTGGCCACTAAAACATGAACAATAGGGTCCGCTCTGGGGCTGGGACTCTGCTTTGAGGCTAATAATCCCAGCTGGACTTTCCTGGAACAATAAAGGTTGAAAAATAACTAATAACACTACGAAAACTCTCTCCTTTTTATCTTTGTTTTGTGATTTTGTTGAATATCATCGTCTGACTTGTGGCTCAATGTGCTGCTGCTGAGTTCACTCACACGTGTAAATACAACACCTTTTATACAGAGCTATATCGTAAATAAAACACTTTTGTATGACGTTTATACTCATCATAATGTCCTTTATCACCTTTATTTATCAGTCCATATGAGACACAACACAAACAAAACAAATAAAATAAAAAGATTATAAAGACAGAGCTGACTGGTAACATATGGCTCTGGATTCTCTCATGCTGCCTTCATGTGCTCTGATAAAGGTGGAAATTACAAGTGCACTGTGGAGCAAAGTGAAATATTAAACACATAATACACTGTAAAATACATGAGAAATGAGTTTACAAACCACTGACTTATTGCTACTTTGTATCTGCTTTTATGGGTGACAGATATAAAGTTTGTTTTGTTATGCTTTGTTACATGATGCATGAAAACGCTACAAAAATGCGATGGGGGAAGTGACAACATGGCAACCATGTGAGGACCAAGCTTCATTTTTTTTTTTTTTTATATAAAAGGTAAATACAAACAAAATAGGTACAGTGTTAGAAATGTCAGTGCACAACTTGTAAAAAGAGTAAATAAAAAGAACATGGGGGGGGGGGCATGTTATAATATAAATGGCATTTACATTTCAAGAAAAAAAAAATGAAAATGATAATGTAAAGGGCAGTTATCCTATAAGATTGTCTATAAAGGAAGCCAGTTTTTCTGCATTTGGGCTGTTGATAAAAAATAAAGATTTATAAAATAATTTCAGCTCATTTCTCCAATGAGTACTGTAATGAGACATTTGTGTGTATAATGTTTGCTTATCAGAATTACATTAATGCCAAAATTATGATTATTGCGAAAAATACCATATTTTATATCATTGTCAGATTGGTCATTTGAATTCCTTTGGAGACACACAATTGTTGAAGGTCCAGCCAAAACCTTTGTACATCTTCACACAAACAAAAAAGGTGATCTAAATCTTCGGGTTCTTTTTCACAGAAGCTACAGTTTCCGACCTATGTGAGGACAAAGCTGAACTGCCGAAAATGCACTTGGTTAAAACTCACTCAACTAGCACGCGACTAAAAACTGCAGCCGAACGGTGTTATGTGTCCTTTACGCTGAAGAGCCTCCGTCGCACCTCGGCGTCTTCCCTCCCCGGTGCAGGTGCATCACGGGCAGCATCAGATCACTGACCAGCTGGAGCCGGTTCACCAGGTGTTTCTGCTCACAAGACTCTGTACAGCAGTTTGCGTAGTGAAGGGACAATTTTCATCCTTGCCAAAACGCCAAGGGCCGAACTTCACCATAGAAGCCTGAAGTAAATGACTTTTTCCTCCAAATGCCAACGCTTTACATCAGTGGTTCTCAAGTGCGGTGCGTTAGGGTGACTATGAGTCGAGGGGGTTTCTGGGACTGAACTGTTCGGACTGAAAACGCCTTTGAGGCCCACAATAGGTTGCGTTCACGTTTTAGGATTCTATTTCAGTTGGAGGGCAGGTGCCAATACAACTCTATGGGAGCAAAACAGTTTTTGAAAGAAATTTCCAAAATGAAAATGTCCAAATGTTTTCCCTGATCATCACTTAATAGTGATTTGATTCACAAACCCGCCGTATATTTTTTTATGGCTGAAAGTCCTTTCTACCAGCCAAAATCACAAATATGTTTTTGAATATTGTCTTCACTTTTGGACACCTTTATGAGGAAATAATTAGACCATAGTTCAAATGAGCTGAAAGAGAGGACTTCGAACTTTGTGAGTTTTTCTTTCATGTGATTTGGCTCAAGAATTACAGAGAAATGAGCAATTAAATAAGAGTAGTAATCTGCATTTTGAGCATTACCATGGTTACCGCAATGGAATTTTTAGTTGACCTCCACCTCAATTGTAAACGGTGGGCTCTTTAGAATGTTGTGATGTCACATGAACGCAACCTATTAAGCACAGCAGCGAAACTAACAAACAGTATGAGTTCACTATACGGCGTATTTCACACACAAGGCAACTCAATGGATGGGTGAGGAGCTCAGAGTAGAGTCGCTGCTCCTTCACGTCGAGAGGAGCAGGTGAGGTGGCTCGGGCATCTGTTCCGGAGCCTCCTGACCGCCTCCCTCTGGAGGTGTTCCGGGTATGTCCTAATGGGAGAAGGCCTCATGGCAGACCCAGGACACGCTGGTGGGACACTGGCTGTTTCCCAAAGCCTAGGTACCTCGCCTTGGTCTGAAGTGGGCGTGGTCAGGCATCCACATCAGACCCTCCCCTTTCCTCTGGATGAAACATATCTTCTCTTTTTATTTTGTGATGTCACTTCCTTTACTTCTGAAGTGTGTTCCATTAGCAGCTCTTTTTGGTTCAAGGCGGGACCAAAGCCTTGGCCTGGAAGGAAGTGAGTTTGGAGGCACTGCCTTCAACCCCAAGGCAAGGTACCTAGGCTTTGGGAAACAGCCGAGGTCTCTGTGGCCTGGTGTGGCCTCGGGGTCCCCCCAGAACAGCTGGAGGAGGTGTGCGTGAATCGGGAAGTCTAGGCATCTCTGCTGAGACTGCTGCCTCCGCGACCCGGCCCCGGATAAAGCGGAAGAAAATGGATGGATGGATAATAAAAAGCATAAACTAAAATGATAAACCTAAAGGACTGGTGTTACTTCCCTGTGGTAACTGTCCCGCACTGACACAGCCGCCTGCTTTTGTGCAGATAGAGCAGCGGCTGCATCAGACTCGTCACGAGGTTGATCCAGGACGTGATGAAAGAAAATATGACTTCATGATCTCGACGGACATTTGGAAAAGTCCAAATGATGCTCAACATGACGTTCCATCCGAACTTCAGGCTCAGCACAACCTGGACCAGCCCGATGACGAAGAGCGCGTACCTCTTGGCTCTGTCCACCTTCACTCTGTCCCGCACAGCGCCCCCTGGCTTCGGGAGGACCAGGACTCTGAGCACAGCCACACTGCAGTGTGACACCACCGCCAAACACCCGGTCATGACGCAGATATCGATGATGAGAAAGGTGAGGGCGTATTCTCCAATGATGAGCCAGGCGATCATCAGCGCCATGGCAACCAGCCACACGGCCGCGGCGCTCACGTTACGGATCACAGGCCCCTTTCCCGTCTTCAACCCGACGTACGTCACCGGATGCACCACCGCCACGTAGTGCTGGAGGCACGTGAAGAGCGGGAACGCCATCTGCCCGTACCACGCGAAGCTGCTAAAAATGAAAGAGCGTTTGATGTCGCCGGAGCCGAGGCCGACGAGGAACACGGTGATGGCGTCTCCTGGTTTTCCCACCATCTCCATCAGCGCCTGGTGGAAGGTGAAGAAGTCGGAGAAGCTCATGGACCAGGAGGGATCCTGCCTTTTGGATTTCCACTGTTGGAATCCCAGAAACAGGATGAAGCCGGAGAGAGGCAGCACCACGAGGAGGTTCACCACAGACACGTGCGCCTTCAGGACCAGCAGCGCCGTCGCAGAGTCGTTAGTCGCCATGTTTTACTCTGAAGCAAAGCCTGACAGTGGAAAAAACATCTGTGCTTAAAGAGGGGGTATTATGCTTTTTTCAATCACATAGCAGCAGTCTATAGCATACTACAATGATGACGTAACCTTCTGTTGGTCTGTATATGCAGTAAATTAAAATAACTGCCTTGAATAAAATTGCTCTCTCAAAATGGCTGTACTGAACGTCTTGAAATAGGCCTCTGTCTCTTTAAGAAGCTTTCCGACACGCCCCCTTCAGCACACTGCTGTGGCATCTAAACAACACTAAGGTGCGGGGAGGGGGCTCTGCTGAGCTGAGGAGCAGTGGTTGGTGGCTTGGCTGGTGACGAAAGGTCAGAGGCGTCTCCAGGAGGTGGGGGCGTTCCTAGGAGGACTGAGGCATAGCTACACCTAAAATGGCTGCCGTCTAAGTTTTTACTGATTACTCAAAAATATGTGAATGAGCCAAGGCAACACTCCAGGCATGTGTTTAATGAGGGAATGACATAACATGATATAAAGCTTGATTTTACATAATACCCCCCTTTAATATGAAATAATACACCTCAATTTGGAATTAAGACGTTTTTTCTTTTTGTACGTGTAAAAATACTTATTTCGCTGAAAAAATGCCATCCTATTTTAGATGTTTATAAATGAAATCAAGACAATTTATGCTAATTTTGAGGAGGTTTGGATTTTCTTCCAAATATCTTCAAAGAGCCTGAATTAACTATAAATAAGGTAAAACACACAATGAGACTAAATAAAAATATGTTTTGTTCCATTGGCAAGAAAGTTCAAACCTTCTCAGAATCGGCACTGGCGACTGGAAAGCAGCCACTGGAAATACACAGGAGAGCGACGTGATACGTGCGACCGGAGCGGCGACGGCATTTGCGTAGCATTGAAATCGATCCAACTCTATGTAAATACAGAACAAGATCTGACAGACACCTGTGCGTAACTGGCTCACGCTCTTCAGCTGCATCTCAAACCTCCTGCACAAGAGGGGCTGGCCAAGGAGGAAGCTGAGCCATGGAAAGCTAAATACTGTGTTTTTGCTTAGTGTGAAGGCGGTGTGAGCCAGCGCAGATTTGCATTTAGAACCAAGTGAATGACTGACTGCCTTGGGCTCAAACTGCTCCATGTAGCTGCAGCTTCATGAGCTCGGAGCCGAGTGGAAACAGCAGAGCCACCTTATCCAATGGGCTGGCAGGGGCTGGAGCCCAGGGGCCTACCATAGTCAAGGGCCTATCAGAATTAAGAAACATACGTGCATATTGGGCCAAAATGGGACCAGAACGCTGCCAAAATAAGGATGCTGATGTGTCTGCTTCAGAACTCATAAATGGGGAGCATGTACATAGAGAGTTGCTCTGCTGCTCCCCACAAAGTGTAAATGCTTTTTGCTTTGCTTGAAAACGTTTTGGGGGCAAAACAGAGATAAGTCAGCCTTTTACAGTGTAGGATTCTCTGACTGGAAGCACAAGTAAGAACAAGTGAACATGAAGATTTTGATACACATTGCAATATGTCATTTAACATTTATTTTGATGTAGGAGTAGCAGGGTTAGGCACCCTCAGTGCAAAAAGGAGCGCTACCGCAAGGCCTTCATCCCCACTGCTTTATTGTTACTTTGCCCTATGTTCCTTTGTTTATGATTTGCTACCTTGTAAATATTACATGTAATGTTACTATTTTTATTTTGGGGTGGGCGCTTATAAGCCTTTGGCTTCAGCCCACTCCCTTTGAGCAGGTTAACTGCTCAAACAAATAAATAAACTAAACTAAACTAAACTGTCAGACTGTACAACAAGACTGTAAAGTAACATGTGCAATAACCCCCTTTGCAAAACTACGTGCAATAATCTCCAAATCACTTTATTCCCTGTACCTGCGTCACTTACTGAAAACCTGCACTAGGACCGTAACTTGCACCTAGATATTCTAGTTTTTTTAGTCTGTTCTAACTTTTATTCTATTTTTATTTATGCTTATTTCCTAATTGTTATAACTCCACCTCTTAAGATTTTTGCTTTTACTTATTGTACATAAGATACCTCTTTTTTACTAACTTTGTTATTAACTGTCTGCACATTTCCTGTCTATTTTGCACACCCTGAGTGAACTTACTGAATGCCGATGTAACAAGTGAATTTCTCCGTTGTGAGATCAATGAAGGATTATCTTATTTTATCTTATCTTATCTTAGGGGTTTTGTAGGATTTGGGGTTAGGGTTATATTTTTTAATTATTTTTTATTTATTTTATTGTGTCAAAAGTTTTTAAATGTCATTACACAATTAACATGTCAAAATTGACACAATATTTGTTTTTCCTTTCCACCCAGTGAAATGAAAAACAAAAAAAACAAAAAAAAACACAAATAATAATAATAATAATAATAATAAAAATAAAAATAAAAAGATATATATACATATACACACACCTACATACGCACACATATACATATACATACATACAAAATTAACAGGTGTAAAAAACAAAACAAAACAAAAATGGTGTTAGGGTTATAGGTTGAGTTAGAGTTAGGGTTTGCACTGAGGGTGGGGGGTGGTGGGGGGGACTACGATCCTATTTAAGCCCCAAGGCCTACGGGTACATTAAGGTGGGCCTGGGAAACAGCACAGGTTTAGTGACTCAAAGGTCTCGGGTTCAAATCCAGTTCACTGTTTATTGTTTTCTGAAGTAATTAAAGAAATTCTATTGAAATTGTGCGAGTGAGGAGAATGGAGACAATTCAGTAAATAATCAGAGCCGGGACTCGAACTCACAACACTGGAAGTAGTAGTGTTTTGCATATGTGCAGCGCCTTAACCACTCGACTGTGAGCAGCTCTTACTCTACAAACTCATTTATTTCATGGATAACCTTTATGATTATATTTCATTTTTGTCTTTGTGACATTAGTTTAGTCTTTGCTGTATTTTCCTGGTTTGTTTATGCACATGTGTGAAAGATCAGGAAGAAATCAGATTATATGAATATCAGATTATGCTGTTTTTAAATGACTTCAATAATCTGAGAACTCCATAAATCAGATCATGATCAGATGTTTGGTCTCCATGTAAACGTAGCCAAAGAAACAAAAAGCTAACGTAAGATTTCAAACACTCACCTCCGGATCCAGTCGGGTCTGTCCCAGGTCGACTCATGCGTGAGTGACTTTGCAGCAGCGAAGTCAAAGCAGTTCATGTGTTTTGTTTGACAGAACCACAGCCGCGTTGGCAGCGCCGCCTAAACACGATCCTTATGGAAACTCTATGCAAATACAGTATGAGGAGAGAACTGACAGGTACATTACATAGACACAGGATCTTATTGAGAACATCGGCAGCTCGTAAAGTCAGCACTTTGGAGCAGTGAGTGACCGAATGATGGAATTACAATGGAAAGTAGTGAAAAGCGAGGAACTGATAATAGATCTTTCTTCTCACTACGAAGAAGGACAAAGAACAATGGATGGACTGAGAAGGGAACGACCTGCTCCAAATGTCTGAACTGATGTTGAAGATGAGGGAAAGGCATATTATTCTGGAAATGTAAAAACTGGGATAATTTTCTCCTCCATGGAGCACAGGAGAACTACATAAACATCACTCAAGGCCTCTGTGAAGAGCCTCCTACTGCACAAACATGACATGACCCGCCCCTAACCTTCCCCCGAGACCACACCCTCTGCTTCTGCCTCATCTGTTTTTCTCAAACTCCTGACCACGCCCGGACGCTCCAGTGATCAAAATCAAAACAACTTTATTTATCCCAAAGGACAATTCTGTTCGCTGTTGTCTGGTCATAAAAAAAACAATAAAAAGGAGACGCATGAACCACATTCAATACGTCATGAACTGTATCTGCCACAAGTGGACCAGGAAAGATGAGGAGAAAAGAAGAAAAATAAACACTGGCTTCCTAGCTAGTGTCCTGACAGTAGTCGGAAAGACTTTGAATAGTGGTTTCTTTTCTGTTGGGGGGGTGACATATCACCTCCTGGAGGGAATCAGAGTAAAGTACGCCCGCAAAACATGATTTGGTGTTGCCTGGCTCTGCCATACTATTCCCTGTCCATTCCACACAGGGAAGTTAGTCTGGTAACGGAGCAATTGGAGCAGTTTGAAGGGGCGGGCCTAACGCGCACAGATCGTCAGTGAAATAAACCAATTAGGAATTAGCGGACGTGACGACAGCTGTAGTCCAACTCACAACATATGAACTGAATATAAACTCACGAGAACATGGAGGCAAAATCCTAAACTACTTCATCCATGATTAGTTTTGGCTCATGTTAATGTTAATTGAACTAACAACATAGCGGCGCAGCGAGTGACGTAACCTTGTCAATTTTCTGTGACGGTCGTGATTGGTTCGGCCTCAACCGCCAATCAGCCACTTGTTTACCGTGTGTGTCCAGACCCGCCTTCTTTCACGCAGAAAAGAAGTGAGTGTGGTTTACCAGGCTAGATTAGGTTGACCCAAAATCGATCGAGTCTTATGAAGGACTCTTTTCCTACAGAGTGAGGCAAGGTCTTCAAACGCACACCAGAAATCTTACTCCACACTTTGACAATGTGGTTCAGACTGTTCTTATCTTTCACAGACAGGCCATCAAACCAGCAAATAAAAGAAAAGGTTAAGACACTTTCAATAAAAGAATGATACAAATTACTTAAACCATTTGCTGATACATTAAAAGAGTTCAGTTTCCTCATCAGGTGAACTCGCTGCTGTCCACGTTTGACAATTTGCTCTGTGTTTTTATCAAATCGTCAAAAGGAATCTAAAACAGTCCCCAAGTACTTAAAAGAGTCAGCCTTTTCCACCTCCTCCCCGTGGATAGAGCTATAGGTTTGGAGCTCTCTGGATTCCTCCTAAAGTCAACAACAAGCTCTTTAGTTTTTGTCACATTTAAGTCGAGAAAGTTGGCATCATCTTATACCAGCCATTCCCATTCAACGCTGTACTAAAATGCCTTGCAAACACTTAAAAAACATGCCCTTCTTCTAAAATCTTACCCATAAAAGCGACTCTGTTCAGTCTAAAGTGTTGTTGCTCGTTTATCATTACACTAAGACCAGGCCGTACATTTGCATGAGATTTGAATCCTTTGCATGAGATTTGAATCCTGTGCACAATCAAGCACAATTAAACTCCAACATGATAAATAATGGTAAAGAACTTGTACAAGTGACGCAAATGCAAACACGGCGCAGCATTTAGAGTCAGGACGGCCCTAAAGGCAGTCGCTGCAGAAGGATCAGTAAGTTTGGAGCTTTATGTTGGAGAATCTAGTTTTATTAGGACTAGGATTGACATTTTCTTTAAGTAAATGGAATAGTTTACATAATTTGCATGTTGTTTGTGTATTTACTGACTTAGATTTGACTGAGTTCTAAAATGTTCAGTGGTTAAAGTGGACTTTGGGAGGTGGTGGAACTCTAGTGTTAAAGACTAACCAAGAAATCCTCGTAACAAGTCTTTGTATCTAATGGCCAAGAATTTTACATTTGTCTCTATCTATTCTTCTGATTCCTGTCTAACATTTTGCATTTTTACGCCAAAATTCTTTTGTCTATTTGTAAAAAATCTGCAGCGTCTCCCCATAATAATTGAAATTATGTGAAACATGCAGCAAATTTTGAATTAGAGATGCATCGATCCAGCTTTTTTGCTACCGATACCGATACTGGGGTTTGAGTATCTGCCGATATCCGATATTTACCGATACCAAGAGAGTTTCTTAAAAGTGGCTTTCTCTGAGTGAAAAATGTAATTGACTCTTTTATTTTATTGTCATGTTACAGATCAATCATCAATTATATCTATTTGTTACGACCCCAGGCCCCCAGGTTCCCTCCTGTTTCGATTCGATGTTGTGGTCCTTGTCCACCCGAAGCAATACTTCTAGACCAAACTGCCCCACTGGGTTCAGCTCCCGGACGACCCCCCCCTCACCCAATCAGCCAGCATAACAGCCAGGGAACCAACCAACAGCCAGGACTCCCAATGCACTCCACCAAATACAGGCAAGGACCACCACAAGTTTAAGACACACATAGAACGTATACAAACAGGAGGGAACCTGGAGGCCTGGGGTCGTAACACTATTGCATAAACATTTTACAAAGATCACTGGACTTGGGTATATGACAGGATTTAGGTTACATTGATATAAACAACTCACATGAAGAGATCTGATCATTACAAATACGTATCACTTAGTTCTTAAACTAAAACACAAACACTTGGCTTCAGCAGTGGTTATTTTATTTTATTAGGCTACTTTAGGTATTTCTATCATAGTTTCTGTCCCAGCCTTTGATTAGTTTTCGTTAGCATTAGCATGCTCCCGCAAGCTTTAGCATGCTATTGCTAACGGCGGATTCTTGCGCGGCGATCAAAACTACATATGCGGAGGTTAGAACTAACTCAGCGGTTGAATTCTCCAGGTTCTTAGCTTTAAAATGATATGCAGCATGCCCATATTCAATTAGATCTAGTTGGTTAATGTTGTGTTTTTAAGGCGTTGAGAGCCAAAACTGGTATCGGCTCAGTATCGGATATTTGTAGCCAATACCAGATATCGTATTTTTCCAGTATCGGCTGCAGTATCCATATATTGAATGCCATAATCCAATATTTATTCTTCCCTTGCTGTAATTTGTTTCAGATGAACCTTAAAGGGGGAGTATTATGTAAAATCGACTTTTTCAAGCTTTATATCATGTTATTATGTCATTCCCTCATTAAACACATGCCTGGAGTGTTGCCTTGGCTCATTCACATATTTTTGAGTAATCAGTAAAAACTTAGACGGCAGCCATTTTAGGTGTAGCTATGCCTCAGTCCTCCTAGGAACGCCCCCACCTCCTGGAGACGCCTCTGGACCTTTTGTCACCAGCCAAGCCACCAACCACTGCTCCTCAGCTCAGCAGAGCCCCCTCCCCGCACAGTAGTGTTGTTTAGATGCCACAGCAGTGTGCTGAAGGGGCGTGTCGGAAAGCTTCTTAAAGAGACAGAGGCCTATTTCAAGACGTTCAGTACAGCCATTTTGAGAGAGCAATTTTATTCAAGGCAGTTATTTTAATTTACTGCATATACAGACCAACAGAAGGTTACGTCATCATTGTAGTATGCTATAGACTGGTGCTATGTGATTGAAAAAAGCATAATACCCCCCCTTTAAGAATGTCCCTGTCCCCGGCTCTTCAGTCAACGGCAGCTTCGTGGGGGAGTCCGTGCAGAACTCCAAATCCATGCTCATCTTCGGGAGCTGGTTCCCCGCCAAAACGGCGTCATCGTCCCGCTGTGCGTCTTCATCCTGCGCTTCGGATTCCAGCAGTGGCGACGTCGCGCTCTGAAGAAAGCTTCTAATTGTGACTTTTTCGCGTACAACCTGTGCGCGCTGGAGCTGGTGAGCTGCGCTGGAGGCGTGGCCTACTTTTCCGGGAAACTCTCCAACAGCCAGGTCCTGCTCGCGGCCGGGAGTGTCGCGTTCTTCGTCATTATCTCCGTGGAAACCATGATGCACTCGCTGACCTGCGTGGACAAAGTCAGCCTTCTTTCACCTCAGGAACATCTCACGCCTTCATAACCTCACGAGAGAAAGACCCAACGCTCAGGAAAAGCAGCTTTAATCTTTTACAACATTTACACAAAAAGGCAATTACATTTTCTGTACATATTTGTGACCCGCTGTGGGAACCAGGGACACATGTCGGCAGCCGAGAAAAACGCAAACAAAGATTTTTTGGGGAAAATGGTGATTTTCACTTTTTGACAGAATCGTTCAGTTGAAGCCATGTGTAAATGACTAGTTTGAGGTGGGTTTCGGAGCGTGCAGTAGGGGCGTGACTTTGTCTGTGTTTATTTACATACTGAGTAAACACCGCGGAGGAGGAGAAGCAGAGCTGCTTTGATTTGTGTTGTTGACACATGCTTTAGCAAACAAATGCCACGCAAAAAAGGCAGTTTTATACATACGCCTATTGTTGATCAGTTTTCAGGTTGAAAAAGTCTTGTTTTGTCAGAGAAATAGCGCACGCCATGGGGGCGTGTCGTTGTGCGTGTGTGGCTTCAGGACTCTTAAGTTTCCCCTGTGTGGCTCACAGACTCAGACATAGATCTACTATAATATCAGAGGCTGGCGCTACTTACGCTTTAAAATGGATTTACGACGATTTTTTCTGAGCAAAAGGCAAAGGTTACTTCAGACGGGTGAGTGAAAGATAGTTTTTTTATCGCTGGTGGCCGTGCCCATGCTGTGCTATTGTTAGCTAACATGCCGGTGTTAGCATGGGAGACAGTGATCTAGTCACGAGGAATTAACCTGCTATTTACACAAAATCAAGATCTCTACAAACTTAAACTACTCCATAAATGTAGTCAGTGCATCCCTAGCTTTCAGCCACTTCTTATTTGAGAGAGATCCGCTTCATATTTTAGATTTTATGCCCAGATACACTTACTGGGCATAAAATGTGTGAAACAAACAATACGACCACACGCGGCGATACGTCGCGATGTCGGCCTTTCTCTCCTGTATGTGCATTACTAAAACAGTACAGGAGTCTTTTCTAAAGTTATAACTTCAGTTATGTCCGGAGTCTGTAACTCTCCCAGCCTGAGGCTGGAGCTGACACGGGGAGGGACTGGGGGAAGCGCAGCAGCATTTTCACTGTCACATGTCATGTTCACAACCATAAACATAAAGATTTTATTTTTAATTTTTTACTGAAAGTTCACACACAAGTAACAGACAACTGTGAAGTGAAAGCAAAATGATACATGATTCTGTTATTTTTGAAAAGTGGGGAGTGCACAAGTATTCATACAGCATGACTTAATACTTTGTGGAACCCCCTTTTGCTGCAATAACAGCAGCAAGTCTTTTGGAGTATGACTACAAGGTTTGCACATGTAGAGACTGATTTTTGGGGGATGATGTGTAGAAACAGTCTACTGTGTGAGGTTTCATGAATCAGAGCACCGCAATAACATTAAAATACCCAAAGATCTCTTGTTTTTATATTGTAAACTTATCTTATCATTCTGGTATGAAAAGCGCTCTCTAAGCAATGTTTGAGTTATTTGCTTTATTGATTGATATATTCTTTTTATTTTCCATAGTTTATTGCTTATTATTTATCATTAGCAAAAAATGACAATGGCAATAAAATCTATTCGGATTCGGATTCATACTCATACTGTATATAATATATCACAGTTTTTGATTTGAACATTAAATTATTTTCAACATAAAAGTTACAGATGTTGCACAACACATTCTCAAGCCAGTGACAGTTTATCAATTGATATTAAAAAATTACAAAGAACAATAACAACCTTCTGCTGTGAGGTGAGATCAATACATGAAACCAAAAATAAAACAGATACACATAATGAAACTGGTAAACAATGGTTTGTTGTGGAAGCAATAACCTTTTTGCTCCCTCCCTGTGCTTTACTGCTTTGAGGGGGGAGTTTGACAGGGGGTGTGGCTTATCCCAATGAGATGTAAATGAGCCCTATTGTCACTCCCAACAGCAGAGAGGTGAGAATGGCCCAAAACTTTGGAGAGGTTTTTCAGCCCTTTGGCCTTTTTGGAGTTGTTAACTTCAAATCACCGCTACGCCTCCAAATATGATCAGATTTCCATGTGTTACACATCGTTGGAAAGCTTGGAGACGACACTTTAATAATCTGTGAAAATCTCAAAATGTCCCTCATTCCTGTGACTGGTCACATTTGTAAATAAAGCACATTTTTTAAAGTTGAGTTTTATAACCATTTCTTGTGTCGTGCCGTCCCAGTCATTGACAGATTCTGCCACTATTTAAAACTATTCCAAAGTTCCTCAAAGTGAAGATACTCTAGTGGATCTGGGAGTAAAAACCGTCGTCTGCCACCGTCACACGACTCGACTCCACGGATTCTTTATAAACAGAAACAAATCAGGCAGAAGTGATTAAACGGTTCATTAAAGCTGTTAAAGTTTGTGAATGTAAGAATAATTAGATAAAAATACATGAAAATCTCACTTTTGCCTTTGTGTTCCTTCACCACGCTGTAGAGTTCAGCCGCTTCTGTCGCTCCATGATCTACGAGGAAATGGATTTATTAAAAACGTTGTAAATAATGAACTGGGTCACATTTGTATGGTTACCGTTCCTCTTCTTCTTGTCGACGCTGCTGTACAGCTCTGCTTTAGCGTCCGCTCCACGGCCTGCACAGAGTCAGGGTTTTTAGTTTCCACTCAAATTACAGTAACCCTGTTTACTACGGTCGACTCTTTTCCGCAGCAGGGATTTGGATCACAGTCAAATTCAGTGTTTTTAATGTAATTTCAATGCCCAAATACTATACTTATGCAAGAAAAGCCAAACAGAGAAATGAGGGGACTGTGATATTCTGAAGCAAATCAGAGACAACGGGAAACTTCTGAGGAAAAATATGAACAAAGTAATTGAAAACTGCAGTGAAATGTGTTTTAGATCATTTTTGTAGATTTCTATATATTTTGGGGGAAAAATGTCAATGCATTAAAAAAAAAAGTTTTATTTTCCAAAAAACTTTGATTTAATGACGTTTCTGGACTTAATTTTGGACAATTCATTCCCAGAACTGCTTTGTGCGATTTCAAAGCCCGGAAAGTTATGAAACGGGTTTATAAACTCCTCGCTGTGAAGAACTGGGACATTAGGAGGGAGTTTGGAAAGTTGGGCAAAACAAACGCACGTTCCATCTTTTATTGTTTGTCAAACCCTAAACAATAAAAAGCTCAACTGTTTTGTCACATGTCTTTTCCATTGTTGCCTCCAGAGGGCGCTCCAGACCAACTCAAACTCACTCCTTACTGTCGTCACTAACAGTGATGCCAGTAACGAGTTACTCTAATCAAACTACTTTTTCCAGATCAGTAATCAGATTTAAGTTACTTTTCCAAGTCTCTGTGAGTTACTATTCTGTCATTTTCCTTAAAGCAGTACTAAGTAACTCATGCCCCTAGAGGCCATAAGCGCCACTGCAGGTGTCGTAGCATGTTGTGTTTTTTACTCATTAATTGTCCGTGAGAGTAAATACTACGCTGACAGAAAAGACAAAGGGACAGAGGGATATTGTTCATCCAATTACACAATGGAGATCATTTTATTCACTCAAACTTGGCTTTAAATACTGTTTAAGTGGAGCTAGCCCGCAGTTAGCTTAGCCTTTTAGCCTTTTAGCTTCTTCTTCGTGATTCCATTAGTGTGTATTGGTGACTCTGACCCGGCAAGAGACACCAGGCGGAGATGAAAGACCCTCCAATCATCCCATTAACACTTGTCTTACCCCCAGAGGGACTACGGAAAGGATTTATTAAGGTAAACACATTACTTAGTACTGCTTTAAGAAAGATATAAAGGCTTCTAGAGCTAGCTTCCTGAGGTTGCTTAATAAATCTGACTCCTAGTACCTTCTCCAGTAGTAGTATATATTGTGTCTTGTTTATATTGTTGTGGCAGTTGGACGGTACAAAAGAACATTTCACTGCATGTCATACTGTATGAATATTTTTTTCAATCACATAGCACCAGTCTATAGCATACTACAATGATGACGTAACCTTCTGTTGGTCTGTATATGCAGTAAATTAAAATAACTGCCTTGAATAAAATTGCTCTCTCAAAATGGCTGTACTGAACGTCTTGAAATAGGCCTCTGTCTCTTTAAGAAGCTTTCCGACACGCCCCCTTCAGCACACTGCTGTGGCATCTAAACAACACTACTGTGCGGGGAGGGGGCTCTGCTGAGCTGAGGAGCAGTGGTTGGTGGCTTGGCTGGTGATGAAAGGTCCAGAGGCGTCTCCAGGAGGTGGGGGCGTTCCTAGGAATCCAGTACAAACTTTTGCTTTTTGTTTTCAGTTCCATCCATGGCCTTGCACCTGTGTATTTATGTGAGACTCTGACCCCTCACCAGCCCAGCAGAGCTCTACGTTCTGCCCAGCACCACCTGCTGGAGGTGCCCAGGTCACATTACAAAAAGTGGGGTGATCGGGCTTTTGCTGTGGCAGGTCCGAAACTCTGGAACTCGTTGCCGCTTGAGTTGCGTGCCGTTTCAGACCTGCCCCTGTTCAAAACTAAACTAAAGACTCATCTGTTTAAAAAGGCATTTGACACATAGTTCTGTGGCAACTGTTGTGAATGTGATAATGGTCTGTTTTAATGAAATTGTACTCCTTTTTAAATTGCATTTTTTATTGTGTGCAGCGCTTTGGTCAACTTTGGTTGTTGTAAGGCGCTTTAGAAATAAAACTTGATTGATTGATTGATTGATAGGAGGACTGAGGCATAGCTACACCTAAAATGGCTGCCGTCGAAGTTTTTACTGATTACTCAAAAATATGTGAATGAGCCAAGGCAACACTCCAGGCATGTGTTTAATGAGGGAATGACATAATAACATGATATAAAGCTTGAAAAAGTCCATTTTACATAATACCCCCCTTTAAAAAAAAAGAGGGACGAGAACGTGCCAATAAAGCGACAATAGAGCGACAGAAATGTGTGACGAAAATGCAACAGAAAAGCAACAAAAGAGTGACTGAAAAGTGACAAAAATATGATGAAAAAAGAACAAAAATTGGATAAAAAAGTGGAAATAAAATGACAAAAGAGTGACAACAAAGCGAGGAAGAAGATCAGTTTGAATGAGTTTTGAAAGGCCTACTGTATAGGCTGTGACCTTTTAGTTTTGGATAAAGCTGAACTGGAGAAAATGCACTTGGTTAAGGCGGGGGTTAAGAGGTTAAAGTAAATAGACAGTTGATAGACTTTTGCACAGCACATTGGTTAGTAATTAGTTACTCATTGACATTTTCTAAAGTAAAGGCCACACTTTTAAAGTAATGTATATGTAAAAGAAAGTTCATGTGTAGTTGTGGAGCAGAAGTGAAATCAGTGAGAAAATGCATTTTGAGAAAACAGTCACAAGTTCCTAAAGACGACGGTTGATTCAGTTTGACCCAAAACCAAAATAAAAGAGTCTGCAGGGACGTTTCACTCTGTGGTTTTGTCGCACTAACACTTGACAACAGCAGAGGCCAGTTTCACAAACACCTCAGACACATTTATGAATCTCTCTTTATAGACGTACCGTTTCCAGCGCGTGGCCGCTCCCCCACGTCACTGATCTCAGAGCAGATGTCTGTGGTTTCAGCAGCGGCTGAAATACAAACACATTTACACATTCAGTCTGCAGTGGGCTGTGGGCCTGAAGGAGAGTTTATAAGAGCACCTCGGTTTGTACGTTTGGGTTTCATTACCGCGGAGTAGGTTTCACTTCCAGAGCTCAGTATTTGATCTGAAACACAGAGACTTTAAAGGAACTGTTGTTGTTTTAGGCTCAATATGTCGGTAACACTTTGTGATAGTTTAGCATTTGTAAAGCACTGGGAAATACTTCACTTCTCATTCATAAAGCTTTACTCGTCATCCTTTTACCTTTGGGTCTTTTATAGATGAACCAGAAGACGAGCAGCAGCAAAGGCAGAGCGACCAGACCAAAGAGAGGAGACGTTGTGTTACTTCTGTCCCCTGTGGGATGAGGTTTGTCCGACACGTCCCCGACAGAAGTGACCGAGCCTCCTGCGCAAAGAAAGTAAAGTGTCTTTAGTGGTCATTTGGAAAAACTATCAGAAGGTCAAAACGTCACAATGATACTTGGAGTTACCAATTCTGATTCTGAACTCTTTCTTTGTACATTGGGGTAATAAAA
The DNA here is from genome assembly GCA_007210695.1 of Neogobius melanostomus. Classification (NCBI taxonomy): domain Eukaryota; kingdom Metazoa; phylum Chordata; class Actinopteri; order Gobiiformes; family Gobiidae; genus Neogobius; species Neogobius melanostomus. The sequence continues at coordinate 365,341 of VHKM01000315.1, forward strand.
TCTGAACAGTTGTTAATGACGCCTTGTACCTTGTAAGTTATTTGTGGCAAAAAAGGCAGATTGTTCACATTTGTCTCGGATCTTTGACCGATACCACTAACTTCCTTTACAAAATATGATCCGGCTTTTCTGTGATTGGTTAAACGCTTGTCAATCACAGCCATCAGGAACTCAAAGAAATCAGCCCTGATCCCAGATACACGTCTTTGTAAAGAAGAGTAAAAGCGTGGACTCTGGCTGTTACAGTGTCCAAACTAACCCTAACCTTAAGGATAGTGGAGTTTACTAAAGACCTCATCACGTGCCCCTCCATCGGCTTCATTCAGACCCTCTTGAGTTTACCTGATACATTTTTGGCAGTGATAGTATCTACCATCTGTTCCTCACCTCTCACAGCCAGCCACTGCTCCTCCGACTCTCTTCCCTCTGAGCTCCTGCACTTGTAAACTCCTTCGTCAGACTTAGACGCCTTTAGGGTCAACTTTCTAGAGGAACTGCTCCCGATCGTTTCTCCGTCTTTAAAGAAAAGAGCCGTGTGGTTCGGAGCGGCCATCTTGTCTGTGCAGATCAGAGTCACCTTTGTTCCCTCCATCACAGGACGATGTGGACACTGCAGGAGCACGGCTGGAGGAAACATCTCACTGTTACTTTATGTCTGATCAAAGCTTTCAATATAAGACACTGACCTCTGACTCGCAGCTGATTTTCTCCTGAGAACTCTCTGTCAGACGTGGAACATCTGTACAGCCCCTGGTCGGACTCTGAGATGTTGTGGATTGTCATCTCTCCAGTTGAACTTGTGTTTAGCTCAGCACCATCTTTGTAGAAATAGAACCTTGTGGAAGCGTTTTTGTTTTTCTTTTCTTTTCGATGCAGCGAAGAGTCACATCGTCTCCAACCATCACTGGACGAACAGGACTCTCCAGGACAACATCACCAGCTGTTGGCCACAGTAGATCAAATATCAGTAGTTACTGTAAATTCTGGGATTGATGAGCATGATCTGGATCCTAACTCTCAAACACCCAAAAGAAAACAATGAAATGTCCTCCAACCTGTGACTGTGATGTTGACGTTCTCACTCCTCCTCTCTGAGTCTCTGCTCTCGCACCAGTATTCTCCAGAGTCCCTGGGATACGCTACTGGGATGTGGCACGGCCCAAACAGTGAACTGTTTGTGTTACAGGACGTTGTTTGGCCCGACACATTCTGTACGACCCTCCACTGAGTCATGTTGTTAAAGAAGCCTTCACAGTTCACTGTGAGTGTGTGGAACTCAAACAGCTGCAGTTTGGACGGGACGATACGCGGGACGGTGATCCCTGAAAGAAAAGTGAAATTAATCACAAAGAGCAAGTTTCTCATGAACCCACCGCAGAGGCCAACTGTAAACCATACTTTAGTATTGTGCCCGCTCGGCCGTAAACATTTTCTTCCAGGAAAGTTTTAACAAAGATGTGGAGAAATAAAGGAGTTGAAAAGCCAGAAGACAAGACGAAGAGAATAGTGGAGGAGGCACAAAGAAACGATGATGAGACGGAGGCAAAGAAAAAGAAAAGGCTGTTCTACTAAAAAGCCACAAAAAAGCGACAAAAGAGTGACAGAAAAGTGCCAAAAACACAACAAAATGAAAAAAGAAACAACAAAACAGTAACAAAGGTGAGCCAGAAAAGCAACAATAACACAAATGAGAAAAGAGTGACAAAAACATGACGAAAACCTGACAACAACGTAACAAGAAAGTTAGGGTCAGTTTTGTAGCTCTTAGTTTTCAAATGAGACATTGCACTGTTGCTCTCCAGGTGGTTAAGAGGTTAATTAATGTGAACATGTTTATATTTGTAAAACATGTAAAAAGAATCTGTATTAAGTAACAAAACATTTTTTCCCTCAAGTAAGAAACAGATACTTTATTTTAATATTACACAAGTAGGAGTAAAAGAACAGTTTCTTTAACAGTTACTTACTAAGTGTTTGTACTTGAGTAAATGTTACCGTGTACGACCCGCCAAAGCTACTTCCCCCACTGTATAAGTTAGTTTATTTGTTTATTTGAGCAGTATCTCGGCTCAAAAGGAAACCCAGACTTTATGATAATCATGAAACTTTAGTGTAGATCATGTCCAATAAGAACAGTAGACGACATCGAAGAAGCAAGTTACAGAAAGAGTCAAAGTGCATTCAACAAACTGTGAAACAGAAAAGCTCAGTGAGTTTTACCTGATCTGTGTGGAGTAACGTCATGGACAAACACAGACAACAGCAGCGTCACTGCACAGACGAACATTTACAGGTTTAATAAATAAACCTTTACTATAATAAAGTTATCGACTGTAACATTGAAGCAGTAACTCACCCACAGAGACGGAGGAAACGCTCAGCTCCATGTTCAGACTGAGATGTGACTCTGAGTCGAGGTGAAGCTTCCTCTTTATGAGTTTATTTTAGGTTCTGAGAGTTTCACTCTGACAGACTTTTACCTGAACAACATCACAACAGCACAAAAGGAAGCACCTCCTTTAACTGATGATAAAGGCTGGTGTCTTTATGAAGGAGACTTGGTTCATAGATGAGTTAAGATTGAAATGTACAAAAGGCTGCAAACAATTCAAGTTCATTTCATTTTATTGTCAGTTCTTTCAAATGTAAAGCACATGCAGAGAATCAAAACTGTTTTACTTTCAAACTCTTGGTGCACAGATACAATAGTTAACAGAGCCATATCAGATACAGACACTAGGGGGCAGCTCGGTGCAGCTTCATTTTTAGTTGCATCACCGCCTGTTGTTTACGACGAAGATCTTTATTTGTGTGGATCAGCCGCTGGTCTGGGATTTCGCCGCTAAAATCTGATGTTTAGTCGATTGATTTGTGTAAAATGTCCAATGTTCATTTGCACCAACATGTCAACATTGCACCGTTTCTCTGCACGGCCCGAAATCGGCTTTGTGTCCGTGTAGTAACCGATTTCCCATGTAATCTAATAAGAGAGAAGGGGCGGGCACAATTCATGACGGCGCCCACGCAAACGTCCGGAATAAGGTGAATTAGGGCGTGGCTTTAACGAGTCGGCCAGGTGTAGAGCCAACGTCAGGGCAAAGGAACCAATCACCATTCAGGACTTCCAACACAATCCACACAATCCTTTACATAGTGGAAAAACAGGAAGTAATTCAAACAACAAACTAGGGAGCCGTAACAATTCAACATGAACAAACATGCCTCTAAGCGTCGGTGGGAATGTGGAAAGCTTCATGAGGAGCCTCTTGAAAGGTCTGGAGAGGGACTGGTTGACGGTTGGTGCTGACGGAGATGATCTCACTCAAAAAGAGAAGCATAAACTAGATGGCTGAGCAGAACAATCAGCAGAGAGGACCATTGTACAGTTAAGCATATTTCGTTTCCTAATCATAAAAATGCACATTGTAATTGACATGTCAATGATAAGCACTGATATAAATGTAGCAGACATCTCTTAATACAGAGCAGAACATGGACACACAATGGTTTCTATGGTGAGAAACAGCGCTGCGTCTCGGCCACAGTCCTGCTGCTGGTCACACGTCCTAAAAACAAAACACAAACCACCTGAATGCTCTGTTTCTATCTTTGATTTTCTTGTTTCTCATACCTTGAGTTTCTCAGAGTACATGATGGTGGTGAACAGTTCCCAGTCAGTCACATCGACAAGTGCAGGAGCTGAAAAGAGCACAGGTTGTTATTTCAAACTGCAGGGTTGTGCTAAAATAACCAGCCTGTCTTTTCGCTCTGTGTGGTTTTCATGTGTGCGCTGCAGCTGCGGTTATTCGTACCTCTGCCTCTCCGTGAGAAACTGCAGAGCTCAAGTTCTCACCGTCGCTGATCGTGGTCTCTGCAGTTTCTTCATCAAGGTGCTTACACACCAAACGCCACCACACCCCCAACTTCCATGTTAACCCTATGTAGATGTGCTTCGACATGTAAGCAAATGCCCCCATTCATAAAGCTTTACTCGTCATCCTTTTACCTTTGTGTCTTTTATAGATGAACAGAAGACGAGCAGCAGCTACTTATAATAGTTTGAACTCAAATGGTTTGTTTTATTTCTGTAATTCCTTGATTGTTTTGGTTGCCGAAAAAGGGGGCGTGGCAGTTCAGCAGCAACACGTCTTGTGGAGTATGAGATGTCAGAGCCCAGACGAACTTTAGTCTTGTTCTTTTTGCCCCAAGAACAAGAACAAAGTTCTCGTGTCTTGTGGAGTATGAACAGGCCTTTAATGTTACTGTAAAAATGCACTTCAATAACGTGAGTTTCGGCAAAACCGATCGTCATTTGCATTTTGTGGCGGTGGAGGTGATGTCAGCAGCTGATTAGTATTACTAATACAGTAACTTGTAATCTGACTTAGTTACTTTTAAAATCAAGTCATCATTGAAGGAGTAATCAAGAATCTATAATTGTAAATGACTTTGATAATATTTCCCCATTTTGCTAGTTGGTTCAGACGTGTTATTTATTTTTGTAAGAATAGTACAGTTTAAGTTTTTACTTTGAAGGAATTCGGAAAAGGTGCCGTAAAGCGGAAGTAATTGCTGCAAGGCAGGAAAGGTGTACCGCGAACGTGAATTAACAGAAAAAGTGTGCTCCCTGCAAAGGTCGAGAAAAGTCTAACTTAAGGTTTTATTATTGGCAGATTATCGTTCATTAGCACCCGGTTGATTAGGGAACAAGGTTGGTATTAAGTTTTTGTTGTGTAAATTTATATTTCATTTGTTTTCACGGAGTTTATAATTAGCCCACTCTCAGCGCTGAGGTCCCAGTGAGAGCCGCCCCAAGGTTCCAGATCCACGGCTCCAATCAAGGTCATCTGAGATCCAATGGTCCAAGGCATCGTCCCATCATCAACATGGCGACACCTGAAGATGAAACGGAGCACACGGAGGATCTTCAAGCCAATGAGGAAGAGGGCTTCCACGCTCTTCTCGTCAGCGGAGGCCCACAGAAAGGATGCAAGTATATCAGGAGGAGGAAGCCCTCAGAAAGGAAAAACGGCTTCTTCATGTTTATGATCGATGGAAAAAGGAAGCACGTACAATGCGGGAGCAATTAAAGGGAGACATATCAAACAGTCAAATTGCTTCACTCATGGACATCATACACTGAGAAAAGTGTTGCAAGCACAACTTTGAATCAAAGTACTTATTTCTGCAATTTTGGACTTAAAATTTAATCTTGTGCTTTTAATATTGGAGAAATTATTTCAATTTACTAATATGAGAACAGTATACCCACAAATAATGTTTTTGTGTGTAATGAAATCAATTTAGAACAAATATTTGGGGCAGTGCTGCGCTTCTTAAATCTGAAGCTATTAATAAGTGTTGATACAAAGTAAATTCCACTGGGCGGGAGTTTGCTTCCGGTTCAGACCGGTTCCAACCACCAGCTTGTTGTTGAGGACGCTGAGCAAGCCATGGACATGATCTTGTGGTTTCCCGTGAAATCCAGCTCAAAGTAAGTTTCCCTCAAGATTTGTTTAATATATGGTGCGTTCTCTGTAACGTTTGCTGTGTATTGATCAAATATACACAGTCTGTGGTCAAATCGTTGTTTCATTTTCTTGGCAGTTCGTGTCCAAAATGACTTAATGTTAGCCTAACTCGCTACTCTAGTCCCCAACAAAATAAAAAATGTGCCAGAATGATCGTCCTACACGGTCGTTGTTTAGCAAAGTGATTTGTGTTAGGACTCGTAACATTACCAACAACCCCTCACATTTCTGAACCATAATAACAGGTGAAGTTCTCGCAGTTTGGAGCTGCTAACTATTAGCTAGCTGTTGTTAACGGTACGCAGGTACGCAGCTAGCATAACTAGACCAAAGTCCCACTGTCCTGCCTTCTCTTGTTGCCGGAGGGGCAAGTGGAAAATACACACGGCAACGTACCCCGACATTTATTAATCTTTTATTATTTTCTACCAATACGTACTTGGTGACAGTTAATGTCCCCGCAGACGTCCCTATTTTCACTTTTATGTCCGCCTTTTGCTGCATTACTATACGGCTAGCGCAGCAGCTACGAGCGCAGGTCAGAGAGAGGACCGAGGAGGAGAGCTCAGCGAAGCGACTCGCGAGGAGGAGACAGGTGGAGAGCATGATGGTGCAGAGACAGAAAACAGTTCAGCATGTTTATGAGGGGGATCGCCCTGTCGTCACGTCCGAGGCACTGGTGGGCAACGCAAATGTATTAAATAGATATTAATAGTTCTATAGTGGGTCAAAACATCGTTCATAAACCGAGCATTCCATCTGTGAAAAGATCAGTGTTGTAAAAGATCTGTGATTAAATTAACAGCCCTTCAAGCTCGGAAAAATCTGAAGCTGATCAACAGCTCAAGCTGTTTGCCCACCAGTCACCCAAACATCCGGTGAAAATCGCGGAAATAAACAATAACAGCGATCCTCCCTATTCCTACCTGAGATCGCTCTGATTTCCTCGCGGTCAGAAAGTTGCTTGTTATAGTAGAAAGCTAACGTTAAGCTAACAGCTACTGTATTGTTGTCAGTGTTATGACCTGCACCGTAAAGTTTGATAAATTCCATGATAAATGCCTTTTTTTTAAATGTTTTTCTTATGCTTACAGATTGGTCAGTGGAACTTGTCTTGAGCAAACGAAAGGTGGAGCTCTTGGTCAGAGGCTCAAGCCAATAATCATGGAATTAATTAAGGTATGCATTGTTTACACAAAGTTTAAATTTTAGTCCATAGGCCACATTTCTCCTATACATATTTTTTTTCCTTCATTATATAAAAAAATGTTGTGTGGCATGTTGAAGCTGGCACTGGCACTGTTTGATTCAAATAGTATTTGAATACTAGCTGGGAAAGATGAAGTCATTGTCTGCCTTCATTCCTCTTTTTTTAATCATTTTGGTCATCTCTTCTCTTTAGAAATCACAATCGTGATTCAAAATGCTTTAAATTCTCTGCTGTTGTCAATCAAACATAACATATAGGCAGATGTGTACATTAGGGCTGAACGATTAATTGCATTTGCAATTTTATCGCGATATGACACAACGCGATTTCGTAATCGCAGGGCACGCGATTTTGGAAGTGAATGAAGCAGCGAGATATGGCAGCAAAGTCCGCTCCTCTGCGTGCTTTTGTTTACGTCTCAGTCTAGTTAAGGTGCACGGTAGATTGTGGATGTACAGTGAAATTATCAGCGTTTATCATGCAGCCACCGCGAAGGACTATTGCTTTCTTCTCGTTAGCATTGCGTTAGCCGCAGCGCTCATCACGCCATTCTCTCGCTGCTACTCATGCTGCTACTACACGCTCTGATGATCACAGAAACTCCCTCACCTCCGGATTCACACGTCTCTGCCTCCACAGGTGAGCCTGTGCTGCTTGTAAAGAGTAAAGAGTCGTTTGTGGCTCAGTTTAGGAGGCTTCTGTTTGGGAATGTTGTGGATAAAGAACTTATCTCAAAAGCATAATGACGGTTCATGACCGTAAAGTATCCGCGGAGGCGATGTGCCATGTGCCTCTATTTACCTTTGCATCTACGCATATGCGCTCCGTAGGTAGTACAGACGCTAGATATAAACACTAAACTGCTGTATGAAAAGTGTTGGAAACTACGATCCGAGGCAGGAGTCCGTGCCATGTCTTATTTTGCTGAGTAAATGCAATGCGCTGTTTAAGCTGAAATGTCACTAAATGCCTGCGAGTCAAAGAGACGTGTCTGTGTTTGGCACCTCATGTCTCCTTGCGTCACTGTGCTTCTTTCTTCATATTGTCCAAAGTTACATCCCAAAACCAAAATGCTGCTCCTAATTCCACTGTCTTTTGGCGTGTGCTCCATCTGGCCTCTCCGTGTCCATCAATAACGCGCATCTGAAGCAACTACGAGTGCAGCTCAGACCGGGATTTGACTGGCCGAAATAATAATCAATAGTTTATTTTGTATTAATTGGGAGTTTGATTTCCTAAAACTTTTCCAACTAAAGTCAAACGTCTGTTAAAACAGACGTTTGTTCTTACTTTCCTGCACCTTAGTATGGGTGATGTTACTGACTGGCTCAGTGAGTTTTATCTTTTTTTTTTTTTTTAAATATCAATAAATATATATAATTTATCTTTTATTTATAGACTGTACTGTTAAGTTCAGACAGTTTTTAAGAAGTGCAGTCCACATATTCACAAATTTTGAATAGGTCAAACAACAATTTTGTTGCAATTTTCACTTCAAATTAATCTAATATTGTTTGTTATGAAATAGACTGATTTATTGCTTGTGTTAGGTGAAAATACATGAGAAGTGGACCTTGCAACAATAATCGCATATTTAATCGCAATCGCAATATTGAAGAAAAAATCGCAATTAGATTTTTTCCAAAATCGTTCAGCCCTAGTGTACATATATATATATTCAAAGCCTTATGGTTTTACAATGTATTTATTCCATTAATTGTTTTACCATTTGTCATTGCTTGTCTCTTACATCATTTGTCTTTGTCTTCATTTAGATATAAAAGCAGAAATATGAAAACGTTCAAGATAAGAGAGACGAATACTTCCTAATTGGTGTTTATTTCTATGTTGTTTTGTAGGATCCAACCTCTACTGTAGAAAAGAGGATGGAAGTCGTAATCCGAGGCCTGATTGAGTACATCGGGGAGAAGCCAGAGGACTTGATTTCAGATCAACAGGTACAATTTACAATCTCTTTTTCAGGGTATAAAATAAAGTACCGTACTATAAGCTGATCTGTCTTTGACACGTTTTAAACACACTATTTATTTTTTGTTCGTTTATGAATGCTCTTGTGTGTTTTTGAGAACACACATTTATGAATTAAAATAAAGGTTGCACCATTGCGAGTAGGATAAAAGTTAGTCTAGAGCCTGTAATCGACTTATTTTAAGGTAATCTTATGTAATGTAATCTTCTGCTTGTTATATAAAATAAGTGATTAGTTATTTTGTAGTTTAACTTTAATTTGTGTTCTTTGCTGTTCTAAAGGTTAAAAATATTTAACAAATAAATGGTCTTTTTCCTCTTTTATTTAAAAAAAATAGCCATCGATGAGAGTATTGATAAAATACGGACCGATAAGGAGTATCGTTAGGAGTAGTTGTATTGACAAATCCTTTACGATACCATCTCTAAAACTCAGCAAGTGCAGATTATCCCAAAAACGTACATTTTGGTCTCATATGACCATATGACATTCCCCCTGTCCTCCTCTGGAAGGAATGGTCAATGGAAAACTTCAGTTGGACATAACTTAACATGTGCTGGCTTAAGCAGCGGGACCTAAATGATATGAATCGATGACTGTGTAGTGTGTAACTATGGTAACCTTTGTGACAGTGGTCCCAGCTCTCCTCAGGTCATTTTGACCAGGTCAAGGCAGATGTTAGTGGTCTTATACAGTTGGATTTGCTAAGGACTAATAGTGGGAGTAATCTTAGTTGGTCTCTAATTGCTGTGATTTTGTTTCAAATTGGTAGCCTCACTTCAGTCGGCCTGTCCCAGGGCGTGGAGTGAAGAATGATTTACTGTATAGGGCTTTCAGTGTCTTGAAAAGTGCTATATAAATACCATGTTACAAATACTATACATATAATCGGCTAAGTAGATTTTAAAGTGGGTATGACAAGATTAGACATTTTTTAAATGTTTACTTTATTATGTGAGATACCGTCTGTTATTTAAATAATAGTTACGTGAATAAAATGATTGTGAAGAAAGTGCAGTAGAGTACTAAATTGATTACATCACACAAGGGAGACGCGATTTAACAATCGCGTCTCCCTTGTGCGATTGCAACCACCCAATCCATCAATCCATACTGATGGATTGGGGTGGTTGAGTTGAAGTAAAATAAATGATGTCCTTTAGAGACAATTATCAAATTAACAACATATTGGTCCCAGAATATCAGCATAGCTTATCCGCCTTCAGTTTCTCTGAATTCTAAACGATTTGCATTGACCATCAAAATATATCAATGTTTAATTTATTTTTCCCTCTCAAATAGAATCTGGAGGAAATTGAGGACACTCAGCAGAATATCTCCTATCCACTGAAGATCGTCAAAGTCGGTGACACGTATGAGAACACATTGATGGCCTCCAATGCATCACAGGTTTGGGCAATGTCGCAAGGCCTCCTGCATTCTTGTTGGCGATATATACGCGTTGGACTTGAACTATCCACCCAAACTTCAGCAGACATTTCAAACTTTTCAGATTACTGATTGTTGCAAAGATACTCATGAGTGTGTCTAAAGACCAGTAGCAATATAAATAATCCATATTTGTCTATCAATCCTGTTCCTTGATTGTTGAGTTGTACTTTCCTCTGCATTATCCGCTGTTCTAGTTTAATTGTGCCAGAGGGAGAAAATACTGTACACTCTTGTAGAAAAATAATTAAATTTTCATTGAATAATAATCAATGAACTCATCAAATAATTGAATGTGTCAATAAATAATTTAAATAATCATTACAAGTAATAAAAAAGAGTTTGAGGAATGAGTTTGACAGATAGCTGGGCTAATAAGTTTACATCCCCAACATACTTTTTCAGGAATATGTATAATAACATACAATCTTTCTTTTGCTCGTGATTAGTGATTCTATTATATAAAAAAACTGTTTACTCTTTTTAAATCATGACAACAGAAACTTCCCAAATGACCCTGATCAAAAGTTGACATAACCCTGTACTTAATGAGTACCTGTACATCAATGACAACCTGTAATGTTTTGTGGTAGTTGTGGATGAGGCTCTTGATTTTCTCAGATGGTAAATCTGCCAATTCTTCTTGGCAAAAACCTCCAGTTCATGTAAAACTTGAGCTGTCTTGCATGAACTGCACATTTGAGATCTCCCCATTAACACTGGAGGATTTTTGCCTAGAAGAATAGGCAGATTTACCATCTGAGAAAACCCAAGAGCCTCATCCACAACTACACAAAACATTACAGGCTGTCATTGATGTAAAAAGGGACAATACTCAGTATTAAGTAATTCACAATATAAATGAGAAGGAAGGTCTAGAACATGATTAAAACTAAACGTCCTAAAAGAACATTTTGCATAACTCCTTAAAATATTTATTGACACCTTAAAATAAGTCTTGGTTTAATTCAATGAACATTTACTTATTCAATGACATATATTTCATGTATTTGTAATGGTGCATTAAAAAATAGTGCTAATGGAAAATCAGCTGAATGGTCTATTGGTATGTATGGTAAAAGTATCAATACAAAAACAATTCTTTAAAAAATGTTTGCTCATATTTATTCTTTTCTTTTTTTTTTACTTAAAACTGGAGTGGTGAGGAAAAAAATTGTACAGAGTACTTCTGTGGAAGAGAAATCAGATGGAAAAATGTTTCAAAATGTAACATTGACAAATATATTTTTTATATATATTTACGTTTAATTGTGTTCACAACTTTATTAATATTGTGAAAAATAAATGTTGACATGGAAAAGCTTCAAAGGTTTTATTTCAGAACACAAGCATATTGGTATAAATGTTTTAAAGTAATGTTTTTCAGAGCTAACATTCTTGGCAAAGATGATAATCTTAGTAGGTTTTTTTGTATTCTACTAGAAAACATGTTGGGAGAAAATATTAACTCAAAGAAATGTAATTGTTTAATCATAGCAAAAACTTGCTGGGAAAAATGTTATCTTAAACTAATTTTATAATTTCATTAGAACACTAACATGTTGGGTATAATTGATTGGCTCAAAGTAATTCATTGCTTTAGCTTAACATCATTATGTTTAAAAATGATTATCTTAAAGTATTTCATTAATTAGCTTAACATCATTATGTTTAAAAAATGATTATCTTAAAGTAATTTCATTAATTTAGCTTAACATCATTATGTTTAAAAAATGATTATCTTAAAGTAATTTCATTGCTTCATCATAACACACAATTGTTGGGAAAAATGATAACCTTGAAGCAATGTCCTTTGTTTCTTTTGAAGTATTTGTTTTGTTTTATCTGTAAGCATAAAACGACAAAAGTTGTCAGAACATAATTTGGGCAATGCAACCACTTACGTCATTTTTTATGCTTTAGATTTAAGCAACACTTTTAACAGTGTAGAGAAAGAAAAGACAGTGTCATTAATTTGTACACAGAAATAAGGGATCACACTACCCCCTCCAGTGACACAAGGCGAGCTGTAGATGCATGTGAAGCAGTCACCAGAGACATTTCAAGGTTGCACATGAAAGACTCACAGGTATAGATGACTATGATAGTGACCAAGTGAAAATACGTCTCCGTGAGCTTTGCAAACCAGACTATGCTAAATCCATTTACAGTTCCTCAGTCACACACTCAAGTAAACACTCTACCATTAAGTCATGCCCTTCGACATCTGTAGTTGTTGCAAAGAGAGTAGACGCAGCAGCAGATTTAGCTGCAAAGAAGTAGAGTATGAGAAGTTATTAGAAGAGGAAAAACAAAAGGAAAAGATTAGAAATTTGGAGGAAAGTCAAAGAAAGGAGCTTGAATCTCAGAAAAGTGAATTAGAAAGACTCAAGATTGAAAAGGAGCTGATGGCTGCACGAGCTAGACTAATGACCTATGATCAAGAGTTACAGAGTGAGAGCAGTGTTCACTCTATTGACATTAGCAGAGCAGTCTTCACCCCCCACAGTTTCTGCTCCATTCAAGTTCCTAATAGTAAACTGTCTACCGCACCGCCACAAGCAGACGTCCTTTACTTAGCACAAGCCGTACAGGATAGTATTGCCATAAACAGACTGCCAATGCCAGAGCCTCAACATTCACAGGTGATCCACTACAGTTCATTGAGTGGAAAGCTTCCTTTACCGCACTCATTGATAAAAGAACATCTCACCTGCTGACAAACTGCATTACCTAAAGAAATACGTAGGAGGTGCAGCTCGAGAGACACTTGATGGCATCTTCTACAGAAATGACAGCGAGCATACAAAGACGCGTGGGATCGACTCAACGAAAGGTATGGACATTCATTTGTCGTACAGAAAGCGTTCAGAGAAAAGCTGGCAAAATGGCCAAAGATACAAACAAAGGATCTAAAGGATTAGGGCATTTGCTGACTTCATTCAAACGTGTTATGAAGCTATGCCCATGTCGAAGGGTTGACCATTCTTAACGATTGTGAGAGAACCAAAAAACTCATCCAAAAGCTACCTGACTGGGCAGTTGCCAGGTGGAATCGTCAAGCTACTCGATTCATGAAAGAAAGTGGGAAGTTTCCAAGCTTAAAGGACTTTGCTGAGTTCATGTCATCTGAAGCAGAGATTGTTGCAACCCGATCACGTCCTTTCAAGCACTCCACTCAAGAGGCTTCACTACAAACACGGGTAAGGATTCCCAAAGGGAGAAAAGACCCACCTCTAGTGTTCCATACACAAGCCGTATCAGAGACTGAAAATACAAACAAAAGTCATATGTAAACAACCATGCATACTCTGTCAAGACAACGGACACAAACTTCACAGCTGTCCACTGTTCAAAGGCAAATCACTTGAAGAACGAAGGAAATACATAAAAGAGAAAAAACTGTGTTATGGCTGTCTCAAATCCGGACACAGTGCAAAGGACTGGTCGTTACAGGCTTGTATGTGAGATGTGTAAGAAAAGCACCCTACTTGTCTGCACGACTTCAACTATAACAGTGACAAATCAGCCACTAACCCAACTCAGAACAACACAGAACAGGCTGCAACTACCCTGTCTCTAAATGCAGAAACCAAACGATCATGTGTCAACACTTCCATGATAGTACCAGTATGGGTTTCTTCAGAGCAACATCCAGGTACAGAAAAGCTTGTTTATGCACTCTTAGACACCAAAGTGACACAGTGTTCATTGACCAAGATGTGTCTCATCGTCTCAAAGCTAAGTCTACTCCAATAAGGTTAAGGCTCACCACAATGCTTGGTAAAGATGCTGTTGTGCCAAGTGAACGTGTCTCAGGTCTCAAAGTGAGAGGCTACAACTCCCAGAAATGATCGAACTCCCTCCTGCTTAACTAAAGACTGTATACCAGTGAACCGCACCCACATTCCTACCTGTGAACGGCAAGGCAATGGAATCATCTCAAGGTAATAGTGAATGAGATTCCACCACAGTTCGAGTGTGAGGTGGGTTATTAATCGGCTATAGTTGCTCAAGAGCACTGGCTCCAAGGGAAGTAATCCTTAGGAGGCGAGAACGAACCCTACGCGGTCCGTACAACATTGGGTTGGAGTATAGTAGGCCCCACATCATCTCACAAGGATCTTTAAGCATGTCTACTGTGTGTCACAGAGTTACAGTCAAAGAGCTCCCCCTAGTGACTCCAGCAGATGCACTCAAGATTCTCGAATCTGACTTCAAGGATGATAACAGGATAACAGGTCAGTGTCTCAAGATGACATACTCTTCTCACACGCTAAAGGAAGGCATTTATAAAAATACAGAAGGACATTATGAAATGCCGCTTCCATTTAAGGAGAGACCGCATCTACCGACAATAAGCAAATGGCCACTGTGCGACTTCAAGCCTCAAAAACAAACTGTCAAAGGACCAAAGGTACAAAGAGCAATATGTAAAGTTTATGAGTGAAGTCATAGAAAAGGGTGACGCAGAGGAAGTCCACAGTAAGGCAAAGGAAGGAGAAAGGTGGTATATTCCCCACCATGGGATATATCATCCCCAAAAACAGACAAACTCAGAGTGGTCTTTGACGCCTCAGCAAATACAAAGGTAACAGTCTCAATGATCATTTGCTGTCAGGCCCAGACTTGCTGAACAATCTCAATGGCGTTCTCATCAGATTTAGAAGGCATCAGGTTGCATTGTTGTGTGACATTGAAAAATGTTCCACCAATTCCATGTGTACGAAGCAGACAGAGACTATTTAACCTTTCTGTGGTGGAAAAATGGCAACTTGAGCACTGAGCCACAAGAGTTCGAATGAAAGTGCACCTATCGGCGCCACGTCCTCGCCAGGGTGTGCCAATTACGGCTTAAAGCATCTTGCTAAAGAAAACGAGACACAGTTCCCCTCGCCTCACAGTTCATAATGAAGGATTTCTACGTGGATGACGGGGTAACGAGCACTGCAAGCATCAAAGAAGCTATTCAGCTTGCACAGGAGGCTCAACACTCTGCGCATCAGGTGGCCTCCGTCTGCACAAGTTTGTGAGTAACAACAAAACAGTGTTAGAAAGCATTCCTGCATCCGAACGTGCCACACCACAGCTTGCATGTGACCTAGCTTTAATGACTCTAAACTTGAGAGGGCGCTAGGCATTCACTGGCACATTGAATCAGACACACTCAGGTTCGCTTTCACTCCAACGACCAACCTGCTACAAGAGTGGCATCCTGTCTGTGGTTGCATCTCTGTATGACCCGCTGGGTTTCATCTCCCCTTCGTGCTCACAGGCAAAAGAGTGCTTCAAGAGACTTGCAAACAGGGCACAAACTGGGATGATCCCTCCCCAGTGAATTAAGGCCAGTGTGGAATAACTGGAAAAGCGATGTGGGAACTTAGAGAAATCACAATACCACGCTGTTATGTTTCCAAAGACTTTGGCCAAATAGTAAAAACAGAGTTGCATCATTTTTCTGACGCAAGCTCCTATGGTTATGGTCAATGTTCATACTTGAGATATGTAAACAGAGATGAAAATGTGCATTGTGCTTAGTTACAGCAAAACCAGAGTTGCTCTATTAAGGTAACAACGATACCAAGACTCGACTGACAGCTGCTGTTGCTCCATTACTGTAAGTAACATGCTAAAGGATGAGCTTGGACTGTCACAAGTAGATGAGTATTTGGACTGATTCTAAAGTAGTTTTAGGCTACATCATAACGAAGCACGTCGTTTCACACATTTGTCTCCAACAGAGTTCAAAAGATAAGGCTCAACAGCTCTCCCCAGCAGTGGAGATATGTCCATCTGAGCAAAATCCTGCGGACATTGCCTCCAGAGGTTCAAGTGCAAGTGAGCTCATCACATCAGACTGGTTCAAAGGGCCACAGTTTCTATGGGACAGGGAAATTAAACCTCCAGCGCAGACATTGACACAAATGTTCACTAGTGATCCAAGATGTAAAAAGGTCACAGTGCTGAATATCATTCAAACAGACACAAGTTTAGAAGACAATTAACAAAGTTTTCTTCATGTACAAGCTTACCAACATAGTCGACTTTCATCCGCTTTGCAAGAAAGACAAAACAACAGGTCACACTACAGTACAAGAAAGACCAAAATTGCACAAAGTGTTATTCTAAAGACATACAAGCAAGTGAATATGCAAATGATGATAAAGCGCTCAAAAATGAAAGACACTTCCTCACAAAGTCAGCTGTTTCAACATGGACACTATTCTTAGTATGACTCTTAAGGTGGGCAGGAAGCTTGAAAAATGCGTCCTTCCTACGATTGAAACATCCAGTGAGTATACAAAGGTCACCATGTCACTCAGCTGATAATGTCATTCTCACAGTCAAAGTACAACACAAGGAAAAAGGACGACAATCAATTTTGGTATTCCACGCATCAACAAAGCCTGGCAACCTTTGTGCACCATATGTGCTATTAGTATCGTAGACTCAGAGAAGTACCAGAAGAAAAAATGTCTGAGTCTATCCAACGCAAGCGTTTAGGATCCTACAGCGCACCGTTCACATTTGTGATGCGTTCTGTCTCTTTCTAAAAGCAAGCTCGCAAGTGCAGAAGGCGCTATGACTTCTCTTTACGATGCCTTTGCTGCGAGAGTGCACATAGAAAATGTTGACGATATGAACTAAGACGCCTTTATCAATGCACTCCGCTGTTTTATAGCCATAAGGGAGTGTCAGTGAGATAAGGTTGATCAAAGGAAGTAACTTGTCGGAGCTAAAACGAACTGCATGAAGCTTTAAGAAGTAGATCTCCAACGCATTGCAATTTCCTGCTGAGAAACGTGTGATTTCCAAATGCACACTCCTCATTCAAAAGCCATACAGGAGGTGTATGGGAAAGACAGATCATAGGACAATTCGAACATTCTGCGCTCGACAGCTTCCCTTTTCATAGGCAGAATGGACGACGCATCATACGGACCATTCTTTTATGAGGCATGGCGATCGTAAACAGCAGGCCTCTACAGTAGACAACTTTTAAGTGACCAAACAGCCCAGACCATTGACCCCAAATCACTTGCTACTATGAAGTCAAAAGCAGCCCTGCCCTCCTCCAGGTAAATTCATCAAAGAGAATTTACGCGTAAAAGGGTGGTGTGGGCAGGTGCAGTACTTATAAGAAATTTTGGTCTCTTGGAAAAAGGAGTACTTTCCAACATCGCACAAGACAAAAATGGCACAACTCCAAGAGAAACTTGAAAGTTTGGAGATGTTTGTCATGGAAGATGGACGTCTACCGCGCAATGAAATGATTAGCACGAGTAATAGACACCAGTAACTGAAAGGATGGACTCGTGAGAAAGGTAAAGCTTCGCTTTGGGAAGAAGAGAGAGAGAAAGGACATGTCTGGAAAACTTACATTGTGGACCCGGTGCAGAAACTGGTTTCTGCTCCTAGAGACTCTTTAATGACATTGTACAGTTTAAGATTTACAGTTATACTTGAATATGGACCTTTGTATGAAAAGACTTTACATGGTTGCCAAGTAAATTTCTCATTAGGAAATCATTTTCCGCTATATTGGTTCAGCTAGTCTAATGATTTGGTGGGAGTGTAATGACTTTTGATAAATTCCATTTTTGCTAGTTGGTCAGACGTGTTATTTTAATTTTTGTAAGAATAGTACAGTAAGTTTTTACTTTGAAAGGATTCGGAAAAGGTGCCGTAAAGCGGAAGTAATTGCTGCAAGGCAGAAAGGTGTACCGGAACGTGAAATGAACAGAAAATTGCTCCCCTGCAAAAGGTCGAGAAAAGTCTAACTAAGGTTTTATTATTGCAAGATTATCGTTCATTATAGCACCCGGTTGATTAGGGACAAGGGTTGGTATTAAGTTTTGTTGTGTAAATTATATTTCATTTTAATAATTATATTAGCCTTTTGTTTAACGGTAACCTTTCACCCACTAGATGGTGCTATGTACTTCAGTTAAAGACATGTTTTAACGCATAGTGATTCAAAGGTTCAACGTGTAAAAGCAATGGTTATTTCATGATAAAGACAGAAGGTTTAAAAGGACAAGGTAAAAAAAAAGGGTTTAATAATAATACTAAAATACATGTTATAGCATCAAAGTAGAAATTGTCAAAGTTAATAATTTAGGAATAATCATTAGATAGTAATAATGTTAAAAGGTATAAGGTAAAACACATGCTTGCAAAGAGTTAACTAATTGTATCGTTTTGTCTGTTATATTGTAGCTCTTACGGTGTGTTCACACACAAGGAAAGGCTTAATAAAAGAAATTGTGACCATGCAGTTTGAGAGACCATCTTTTCGACGCGGCTGCTACAAATAACACAACACTAGTTATCTATGAATCCTGGAACCTCATGGGGGTTTTTTGTCACTTTTGATAACATGTGTTTTCTGCGCTGACTTACTGTTGTTTTGGGCTGTTCACAGAGCTGTACACGGTCCGTTCCGCTCGGCTCCAAACAAGATCTGAAAAACACGCGCGCAGAGTCAGTTTGATTTTGCAGAAGAATAAACAAAGCTTTCTGATGGCCTTCCATCACGCCTGTGAATGGAGTTTGTAATGAAGTGACTCATTCAGGGTTGGACATTCGAATTGTGTTTTCAGTTCACCTTTAACCCCCACCTGAAACCGAGAACATTTTTCTCACATTTCAGCTTTTATCCAATCTAAAAGCTTCTTGGAAAAGCGTAAAAAACAACAAAAAATTAGACGAGAACGAAGATAAAAATGCAACAAAGAGCGACTAAAATGTGCCAATAAGGGACGATGGAGTGACAGAAATTGTGACGAAAATGATCAAAAAAGAACAAAAATGGGATAAAAAGTGAGAAAAAAAATCAGAGAAATTGACAAAAATTGATGCAAAAGTGACAACAACGCGAGGAAGAACATCAGTTTAAATGAGTTTTGAAAGTCTTAGCTTTCAAATGAGGCGTTACACTGGTCTACTGTATAGGCTGTGACCTTTAGTTTGGATAAAGCTGAACTGGAGAAAATGCACTTGGTTAAGGCGGGGTTAAGAGGTTAAAGTAAATAGACAGTTGATAGACTTTGCACAGCACATTGGTTAGTAATTAGTTACTCATTGACATTTCTAAAGTAAAGGCCACACTTTTAAAGTAATGTATGTAAAAGAAAGTTCATGTGTAGTTGTGGAGCAGAAGTGAAATCAGTGAGAAAATGCATTTGAGAAAACAGTCACAAGTTCCTAAAGAGGACGGTTGATCAGTTTGACCCAAAACCAAAATAAAGAGTCTGCAGGGACGTTTCACTCTGTGGTTTTGTCGCACTAACACTTGACAACAGCAGAGGCCAGTTCACAAACGCCTCAGACACATTTATGAATCTCTCTTAAGACGTACCGTTTCCAGCGCGTGCCGCTCCCCCACGTCACTGATCTCAGAGCAGATGTCTGTGGTTCAGCAGCGGCTGAAATACAAACACATTACACATTCAGCCTGCATTCTCATTCATAAATCATTCCCAAAGCTTACTCGTCATCCTTTTACCTTCGTGTCTTTTATAGATGAACCAGAAGACGAGCAGCAGCAAAGGCAGAGCGACCAGCCCAACGAGAGGAGACCCTGTGGCTGCGGTTTGTCCAAACCATTCTCGACAGAATGACCAAGTCGTCTGCGCAAAGAAAGGAAATGTGTCTTTAGTGGTCATTTGGAAAAAGTATTAGTAGGTCAAACATCTAGTCAGAATAAAGTTTTTATTGCCTGTCAGACGTTTCGGGGTCTCCCTTCTTCAGTGTCAGGCAAACAAACACTCTCACACACAGGTGCAACACTTATACAATGTTCAGGCAGCACTAGGTTGAAATCAGGAGGGTTGGCTATGGTCTCTACTTAAGTCCTATTCTCAGTCAGTTAACAAGTCATTGAGAAACATTGGCACATTTTACAGAGTGACCCACAAGTCTCTCTGAGTTTCAGACACCACCCGAGATACAAGAGGTCATCTAGTCTCAGGGACACTTTAGTAAAAGCAGTTTTACCTACAACAAGTCTGTCACATTTTTAACCTTTGCACCTAATGGTAATTTCCCTTGCATAATTGTGTACAGTGTCACAGCATGCTAAACTAAAATCTATCACCGATCCCAGCACGGGATTGCATTCAGGGTTAAAGGCAGAATCACATGCAGAGCATCATTTGTGGTGTATCTTTGAAGTGTCCCTGTAACTTGTATATGTCGGAAAACAAAAGAGAATGAAAACAAGAATTTGCGAAAATAAATGTGCAATAAGAAAGAAGGACGAGAAGTCATCTGTGGCGCGACATTTTCATGAATTAAATCATAGTGTCAGAGACTTGAAGTTTGTGGCATAGAAACAGTGGCCATGCCAAAAAGGGGTGGAGACAGAGACAACCTCTTATGAGAAGGGAATGTTTTTGGATACTTTGTTCCCTAAAGGACTCAATGAGGAAATTTTTGTTGAACTGCTTTTATAATTTGGTATGATAATCTTTCTTCTTGTCAATCTGTGGAGAAGTGGGCGACACATGAGTGGCCCTGCTCTCATTGTATAAGTGTTTGCCTGACACTGAAGAAGGGAGACCCCCGAAACGTCTGACAGGCAAT
Source organism: Neogobius melanostomus (assembly GCA_007210695.1). Classification (NCBI taxonomy): domain Eukaryota; kingdom Metazoa; phylum Chordata; class Actinopteri; order Gobiiformes; family Gobiidae; genus Neogobius; species Neogobius melanostomus. Next base: position 386,108 of record VHKM01000315.1, read on the forward strand.
AAAAACTTTATTCTGACTAGGATGCTGTCCTTTTCTATTTCTACATTGTTCTTAGGAATTAGCACCCAGTCAGAGGGCATTTAGTGAGTTGAGCGCGTTTATGCTTGCAGCTGAAGGTCAAACGTCACAATGATACTTGGATTACTGATTCTGATTCTGAACTCTTTCTTGTACATTGGGGTAATAAAATCTGAACAGTTGTTATGACGCCTTGTACCTTGTAAGTTATTTGTGTCAAAAAGACATAGATGTTCACATTTGCTCGGATCTTTGACTGATACCACTAACTTCCTTTACAAAATATGATCCGGCTTTCTGTGATGGTTAAACGCTTGTCAATCACAGCCATCAGGAACTCAAAGAAATCAGCCCTGATCCCAGATACACGTCTTTGTAAAGAAGAGGAAAAGCGTGGACTCTGGCTGTTACAGTGTCCAAACTAACCCTAACCTTAAGGATAGTGGAGTTACTAAAGACCTCATCACGTGCCCTCCATCGGCTTCATTCAGACCCCTGAGTTTACCTGATACATTTTGGCAGTGATAGTATCTACCATCTGTCCTCACCTCTCACAGCCAGCCACTGCTCCTCCGACTCCTTCCCTCTGAGCTCCTGCACTTGTAAACTCCTTCGTCAGACTTAGACACCTTTAGGGTCAACTTTCTAGAGGAACTGCTCCCGATCGTTTCTCCGTCTTTAAAGAAAGAGCCGTGTGGTTGGAGCGGCCATCTTGTCTGTGCAGATCAGAGTCACGTTTGTTCCCTCCATCACAGGACGATGTGGACACTGCAGAGCACGGCTGGAGGAAACATCTCACTGTTATTTATGTCTGATCAAAGCTTAAATATAAGACACTGACCTCTGACTCGCAGCTGATTTTCTCCTGAGAACTCTCTGTCAGACGTGGAACATTTGTACAGCCCCTGGTCGGACTCTGAGATGTTGTGGATTGTCATCTCTCCAGTTGGACTGTGTTGATCTCAGCACCATCTTTGTAGAAATAGAACCTGTGGAAAAGTTTTTGTTTTTATTTTATTTCCGATGCAGCGAAGAGTCACATCGTCTCCAACCATCACTGGATGAAAGGACTCTCCAGACAGCGCCACCAGCTGTTGGCCACAGTAGATCAAATATCATAGTTACTGTAATTCTGGGATTGATGAGCATGATCTGGATCCTAACCTCAAACACCCAAAGAAATCAATGAAATGTCCTCCGAACCTGTGACTGTGATGTTGAGCTCTCGCTCCTCCTCTTCGGGTCTCTGCTCTCGCACCATATTCTCCAGAGTCCTGGATACACTGCTGGGATGTGGCACGGCCCAAACAGTGAACTGTTTGTGTTACAGTGCGTTATTTGGCCCGACACATTCCGTACGACCTTCCACTGAGTCATGTTGTTAAAGAAGCCTTCACAGTTCACTGTGAGGCTGGTGTACTCAAACAGCTGCAGTTGGACGGGACGATACGCGGACGGTGATCCCTGAAAGAAAAGTGAAATTAATCACAAAGAGCAAGTTTCTCATGAACCACCGCAGAGGCAACTGTAAACCATACTTTTAACAAAGATGTGGAGACATAAAGAAGGAGTTGAAAAGCCAGAAGACAAGACGAAGAGAATAGTGGAGGAGGAGGCACAAAGAAACGATGATGAGATGGAGGCAAAGAAAAAGAAAAGGACGTAAGAAAAGGCGTTCTACTAGAAAGCCACAATAACGTGATGAAAAGCCACAAAAAAGCGACAAAAGAGTGACAGAAAAGTGCCAAAAAACAACAACAAAATGAAAAAAGAAACAATAAAACAGTAACAAAGGTGAGCAGAAAAGACACAATAACACAAGTGAGAAAAGAGCGACAAAAACCTGACGACAACGTAACAAGAAAGTTAGGGTCAGTTTGTAGCTCTTAGTTTCAAATGAGACATTGCACTGTTGCTCTCCAGGTGGTTAAGAGGTTAATTAATGTGAAAATGTTTATATTGTAAAACATGTAAAAGTATCTGTATTAGAAGAAATTAGAAAAATTGCAGTTACCAATCGATAAAGGGGGTTTAGCATTACCAAATTTAATACATTTCTGGGCGGCCCAAATGAAATATGTTTTAGAATGGATTAGAAATGACAGTACATCTTCCTATTTGGATCTTGAATCTGTGGCAATAGGTACAGTACTCTCACCCTCCCATTGTAAGAAGTTTCTTCTATAAATGGGCTTAATGATAATGTCATGCTAAAACACCCTTAAAACATGGCAACAAGTCGAAAACATTTTGGAATCGCTGAGCAAGATCATTTCTGGCACCCATTTATGGAATCCTGACTTCATAACTTCATGTACTGACATAGGCTTTAAAATATGCACATGTCGGCATAACGAAGATTGTGATCTTTTTTCAGCTGGGAACTAAATCCTTCTCACAACTTCAAACTCAATATGGGCTTCCACAGACACATTTTTTTCGTTATTTACAATTAGAAGCTATATTCAGTCTATTCCAACATACAAAAATGATCCAAGTTTAATTTATTGGAAACCATATTACTTAAAGCCCTTCAACTGAAAAAGAAATGCTTGAGTTTCTTACATAAAAACATGTTTGTTAAACCTATTCTTATTAAAAATAGGACAATTGGAATGAAGATTTGGGACCCACCTGGATGAAACAAAATGGAAAAGTATACATTTAAATGCAAAGAAATTACTTGTTAATAATAATTATTCGCAGATTTCAGGTGACACCAGTGATACATAGTAAATACGACTCAGAGAGCTCTCCCATGTGCCAAAATGCAAAGACAGTTGGGAACATACAGTCATTCAATATGGTTTTGCCCACAAATTCAACATTTTGGCAATCAGTTCGAACAGAGATTATCAGGTATTGGATATTGACATCCTTTAGATCCCTGTTACTACGTTAAATATTACACATAAACATGAATACATTCTGAGAACTACTCTTTGCTGCCCGTTCTTCTATTTTACAAAGATGTTAGATGAAGAACCACCACATCTTTTGATGTGGTGGGAAAAGATCATGTCAGTAATACCTTTAGAAAGGTTGTCATATGTTCTTAAAGGTCTTAAATTCTTCAAAAACAAAATTGTTGCCTTTAGCCCTCTACTTAAAGAGGAATGGGAAAAAAGTGATTTGTATTGGGTTATCAGATGAAATTGATTAAAATACTCCAGGAATTTATCATGAGAATTTATTGTTGTTAAATTGAATTAAAATTAAATATATATTTCAGGTATGGCAAATGTGTAAAAACTGAAAGTAGGCATGTATAGCATACGTATGGGTGTACGTGTGTGTATGCATGAATATGTATCCATTATATGTATGTGTGAGCATATATGTAAACGTGTATGTGTACATGTATATGAATATGTTATATGTATGTATTTGTCTATGTAATGTGCATATACATAATGTATGTGTATGTGTATGCGTATGTGTATATGTATGTTATGTGTGTGTATATAAGTATATACAAAACAAAAAACAAACATCGTACATACCAAAAACAATATACAATTGGTGCTGCTTTAGTAATATTTACCATTATTACGCTGCTGTTTGTTTCTGTGTTTTGTTTTATATTGCTTTTGTTCTGTTTGTCTTCATTATGTCTGTTTTGTTGTCCACTTGGGGTGTTCTAAGAAATAATAACATAAAAACAATGAAAAAAAAGAAAAAAAAATCTGTATTAAGTAACAAAACATTTTTTTCCCCTCAAGTAAGAAACAGATACTTATTTTAATATTACACAAGTAGGAGTAAAGGAACAGTTTCTTTAACAGTTACTTACTAAGTGTTTGTACTTGAGTAAATGTTACCGTGTACGACCCGCCAAAGCCACTTCCCCCACTGTATAAGTTTATTTGTTATTTGAGCAGTTGCTCGGCTCAAAAGGAAACCCAGACTTTATGATAATCATTAACTTAGTGTAGATCATGTCCAATAAGAACAGTAGACGACATCGAAGAAGCAAGTTACAGAAAGAGTCAAAGTGCATTCAACAAACTGTCAAACAGAAAAGCTCAGTGAGTTTACCTGATCTGTGTGGAGTAACGTCATGGACAAACACAGACAACAGCAGCATCACTGCACAGACGAACATTTACAGTTTAATAAATAAACCTTTACTATAATAGAGTTATCGACTGTAAATTGAAGCAGTAACTCACCCACAGAGACGGAGGAAACGCTCAGCTCCATGTTCAGACTGAGATGTGACTCTGAGTCGAGGTGAAGCTTCCTCTTACGAGTTTATTTTAGGTTCTGAGAGTTTCACTCTGACAGACTTTTACCTGAACAACATCACAACTACACAACAGCACAAAGGAAGCACCTCCTTAACTGATGATAAAGGCTGTGTCTTTATGAAGGAGACTTGGTTCAAGATGAGTTAAAACTGAATGTACAAAAGGCTGCAAAATTCAGTCATTCACTTCATTTTATGTACATTATTTCAAATGTAAGCACATGCAGAGATAAAACTGTTTTACTTTCAACTCTTGGTGCACAATACATAGTTTAACAGACCTACTCAATACAGAAACTAGGGGGCAGCTGGTTCAGCTCATTTTTTAGTTGCAATCCGCTTTTGTTACGAGAAGCATTTATCTGTGTGGATTAGCCTCTGGTCTGGAATTCGCCGCTAAAATGATGTTGTCGATTGGATTTGTGTAAAATGTCAATGTTCATTGCACCACACTGTCAACACTGAACGTTTCTCTGCTTGGCTGAATCGGCTTTGTGGTCCGTGTAGTAAGCCGATTTCTCATGTTATTAATAAGCAGAAAGGCCCGCAAATCATGACAGCGCCCATGAACGTCCGGAATAAGGAATTAGGGCGTGCTTTAACCGAGTCGGCGCCAGGTGTAGAAGCCAACGTCCGGTGCCAAAGGAACAATCACCATTCAGTAGACGTCCAACATCATCCACAAACCGCAGGCAAGGAAAACAGCAGCAACTTTTACCATAGTGGAAAAACAGAAGTAAATCAACAACAGAACTAGGAGCCTCGAACAATCCAATCATGAACAAAAATGTAGCCTCTCAGCGCATCGAATGTGGAAAGGCTTCAAAATGTAGCGAGCCACTTGAAAAGTCTGGAGAAGGAACTGTGGTTTGAAGAATTGCTGTCTGATGGGACGATATCTCACCAAAAAGCAGAAGCATAAACTAGGATGCTGATCAGAAACACTCAGCAAGAAGAGACCATGGCACTTAACTACAATCTAATACAGTAACTAAATTTCGTCCTAACATATGCCTACATTGTAATTGACATGTCAAATGATTAAGCCATGAGATAAATGTAGCAGACGACATACCTCTTAATCACAACAGAAACATGGCACAGCCAATGGTGTTCTAAGGGAGAAAACAGCGCTGTGTCTCGGATCACAGTCCCTGCTGCTGGTCTCACACTCCTAAAAAAAACAAACACAAACCACCTGAATTGGCTCTGTTTCTATCTTGATATTTTATACCTTTGTTCCCGTACTTGGTCTCAAGTAAATGACGGTGTTACAGTTCCCAGTCAGCACATCGAACAATTGCAGAGGCGAAAGAGAGCACAGGTTTGTTATTGTCAAACTGCAGGCTTGTGGCTAAAATAACCACTCTGTCTTTTTCGCTCTGTGCGTTTCATGTGTGCCTGCGCTGCGGTTTATCGTACCTTCTGCCTCTGTCAATCTCCGTGAGAAACTGCATGAGCTCACGTTCTCACCGTCGCTGATCCGTGGTCCTCTGGCAAGGTATCCATTAAAATCAAGTGCACACACCAAACACCAGCCACACCCCAACTTCTCATTTAACCCCCTAGTAGTGCTCGCACATGTAAGCAAATGCACCATTCAAAAAGCTTTAACTCGTCATCCCTTTACCTTTATAGATTAACCAAAGAACAGCAGCATCAATTTATAAAGTTGAAACTCAAATGGTTCGTTTAATTCTGTAATTCCTGAGTTTGGGTTGCCGAAAAGGGGGCGTGGCAGTTCGGCAGCAACACTTGTGCCTGGTGAGACCAGAAATGATTCCCTCTGTATTTTTTTTTTTTGTATTCCACGGGGGATCAGTTCTGATCACGCCCGCCCTTCC